>CM069857.1:47179609-47572109 GCA_036172795.1 Pelodytes ibericus | reverse complement strand
TTATTTTATTGCGGCCTCATTTATGCACAAACTATTGAGCATGCTTAATGCATTATGATCCATCACGTACCGAAAATGAAACAAATTGAGTTTGGACTGGACTTTTCAAACCACAAATGTAGCCTGAGTTGAACTCCTTAGTCATTCACATGGTATTTTATCAGCTGGAAGATGACTGTCGTTTCTGTGCATACCAGCACTAGGTCTGTGGAAGGGACACAGTTGATTACGGGATCCTTTCTTAGATTCAATGGCTCCCGCTTTTCTTATTTTTTCCACAATGCATGTGAAATAGATCATAAAGGCTCATACATTGTAAAAGTACTGTACGAAAAAAGCATTGAAAATTGTTTGAAAGATCATTGCTCACATTGTCCTTTCTTTTTGTGACTATTTTTATCTGCACACAGTGGGATGTTGTGGGAGTGGTGGAAGCTTGTATGTGGCCTTACAGGCCCTTAATTGCATGTGTTTTGATTGTTGTGACTCAGTTGCTTGTACACTGTCCTGTGTCAATCTTCACTGCACCGTTTATGGTGATGAACAACAATCAAGGCATGAACTTGAATGTCTTGTTTAGAATAATAATGGTTAGATTATAAGCACTGTTAAATTTGCATTAACATTGCTAAATGTATTTTGTTTAAATGATACTGCACATGCTTTCTTGGACACCCTTACAGTGGAATGGTTTGACGTGGTTTTCAGGCAGTGAAGGAAACTTAAACAAATAACAGGGTCCTTTAACGTAGATTGGTAGTAAAAAGACCAGGAAAACACCTCCGTTACACTTTCTAAAAAATCTAATGGGTCTGGTGAAAATGGCGGATCATTTAATGGAAAAATAAAAGCCATAGTGTCATGTTTGTACGGAGAAAATCCTTTATTAAATGGGCAGACAGACCAATAGACATGCTCCTTTTGTGATATTACTTAGGTGACGGATCAACTTTATTGAAGCATTGTTCATACCTGACAATAGTTTTGTTGAGCTACTACTTCCAGAAGTCTGAAATCTGTTCATGAAACAGCTATGGTGAACTAAGAGAATTTTGAAAATTGAATAATTATAGATAGCAGTGTACTTCCATTATGCAATTAATTGTGACCCCCCCCCCCCCCCCCCCCCCCTGTCTGTTCACCTGTATGATCTAGTCTGTACCTTGTCTGATTCATGGGACATCAGTAGCTGCAGACCTTCTTTTACACTCGTTCTTGGTATATGGTTTTGGGAGAGCTTATACTTCTACTTATTCTTTTTGTCCAGACTACTGAATACATGAACCCTTCTCACTATTTTATTAAAAATCTTGCATGTAGGTTTTCTAGGGGCAATCTGCCTTCAACTACTTTCAAGTTAGTTGACCATGCTTCTTGAAATGGTTTACAGTGCTTCTTGAAATTGAGTACAGACAGTCTTCCAGCAAGTATTTATACTTGCATCATTCCCTCAGTATATATCCAGTTAGATAGACCATGACCGTTTTATAATTCTGTCTTCTTCCTAGTGTTCTTGGTGGACACCCAGCGTTATGCCATTGTCTTCCTCTTCACTGGTTCTCATTAATAACATGCACGCTTTAGCTTGGTCAGTGTCCTTTATACCCTTTTATTGTTACGCATTTATTATATCTTTGATCATTTCTAAAATAAAGTTTGACATCCAACCCTTGGTCAGGAACACAACACCATTTATACAATTTATTTCTGTCTAAAACCAATCTAAGTGAATATGTTCTTTTCCAGGAACCTGGCTTTGTGTATATGTGT
Organism: Pelodytes ibericus; assembly: GCA_036172795.1. Classification (NCBI taxonomy): domain Eukaryota; kingdom Metazoa; phylum Chordata; class Amphibia; order Anura; family Pelodytidae; genus Pelodytes; species Pelodytes ibericus. The sequence continues at coordinate 47,570,339 of CM069857.1, read as the reverse complement.
AAATGTGGTGTGATTAGCGTGGCCTCAATGTATGTAGTAATCTCCTTTGGAATGATACAAGTCCAGGGTTTGTATTATGTGGATGCTAATCTGAGAAGCTGATGAAATGGTCATGCTGCTCTCTGAAAGAACAATACCCTGATTTTGCTTTGTAATATGGTGTTGATTGAACTCAAAACTGCCCATAGAAAACATTTTGGGTCAGAAAAAAACCCCATAGAAATTATTTCCAAGTAAGGGGAGAAAATAAATACAAATCATGCCGTAAATTACTGCATCTTTATACAATGAGACACAGTTGAGTAAAATTGTAAAAACTACAGAGGTCATATGCAGTACAGCTGCAACTAGGCCAACAGCCCCAAAACCATAGAAACTGAAACACCATGCACTCTCAGGTGGTCTGGTCAAAAAGTCAGGAGATCTGGATGGATCTCAGGATCACAGTGTGATTAGGAACATTCACCCTTGTTTTAGGAGGTGGGCTACACATTTGTATCGGTTTGTTATGTAGGTTTATTAAAGTGTAGTTATTTTATGTAATGCATTACTCTTCCTGATTTTGGAAAATGAAGAGTAGATAATAAAGGACATTTACAAGGAGACCTACACACAGCTTTTCATTCCCAGTAATTATTTCAGGTGCGACCTATATAGTTTTCGGAAGTTGGCCACATACTGAACTTACCTGAACTCATGCTGATCAGTTTTCTGTCTTCTGTTTGCTTTTGTGTGTGCATGTGTTGTACTCCTTTAAGACAAACAGCTGCACAAAAATAGATTTGGAAAGCAAAAAACATTTCATGCAGGGTTATTCATTAATAAAGGGTGTGTCCGCTATTGCTACACAACTGTTACTCACTTTTGGAATGAAATCTTAATTCTGAGGCAGAGAGTAAAATTAGAAGAATTCCAGATCTGTTTCACTTAACTATTGTAATTAGTAGAGCAATGTAAAATGTAATATTTCATAATTCTGACTACTGTTCTGTTTTTTATGTTTAGTGATGATGTGTGCATCATTTTGAATATTTAAGAAAGCAAATCTAGATGGATGTATTGTGTGGAGAGAATAGAAATAGAGCTTTGCAGAGTCAGAGATCCCTTACTTCATTACAATTAATTGGAGCAAGACAGGAAATACAATTTCCATAAAGGATGATTTTTTTGAACTCCCGACTATAATAGTTGTTTTGCCCTCAAAAGGGTGGATTTGATTTAAATCACTAGTAGGTAGTCACTAGTCCTTAAGACTCTATTTAAATCATGATTTTCAAATGTAAATACTCATTCTTACTGGTAGTTATCTTTAATGTTTGCAACCAGATGAAGATTTCATATTTAGAATAACCTGTCGGATTAGTAAAATTGCTATAAGAGAACTGCTTTTAGTTTAACCCCTTAGTGACCGAGTGCTATGTTGCATTTGACGTGCCTTGAAGACCAGAATTCCATTATTTTTGTCATACGTTTACTGAACTGTGAATTTCTTTCTTTGTGTTCAGTCCACCCACACAAATTATATATCATTTTTTAAAGGACAGATAGGGCTTTCATTTGATACTATTATTTTCATCATATGATATCATTTACTATTAAAAAAATATAAAATATGATGAAAATATGACATAAAAAACACTTTTTCCAACTTTGACCTGATTTTTTTTTTTTACACAATTACAAATGGTAAAAAAGACCCCGTCTATATATTTCTACTATTTGTCCTGAGTTTAGTAATATCAATGTTTCCTTGTTTGTCTATGTTTTATTTCACTGAATAGGGCAATAAACAATATAATGTTTTCTAACCATTTTTTTCTACAGTGATTTTTTTTAACCCGAACCCTAAATTTACCCCAACTCTAAATTTAATCTAACCCTAAATTGACCCCCACCCCTTAATCTAACCCTTGTAATCATCCGAACCCCCATTTAACCCTAATTATTACCCTATTTGTGACCCTAACCCTAGATCTAGGTTCAGTAGATCAAGGGTTAGCTTTTTCCATTTATTTATTTATTTAATGTATTTATTTATTTAATTTTCTATTTTTCACTGTAATACCGTCTAACTGCCTGTAGGGGCAGTCAAGTAGCGGTTTCAGAGCGACGGAAGAGATTTTTTTTCTCTCTCTTCCGTCGCTCTCCTCTGGGCACGCTGTATCGGAGGAGCATGCTCCTCCGATACAGCACACACCCGCGATCACCGGGTGATCACGGTGCCCAGGAGGGCACAGATTGTGTTGCATGATGCCTCGACACACATAGGCAGTGATCAGCTTTCACTGCCTATGTGTGTTTGCGCGCATACGATCACATTCGCTGTGATCGTATGCGCGCGGGGGGGTCGAGGGGGGGCTGAAAGCCCTCTCAGAGGCTGCTTCGGATCCGAAGCAGCCTCTGAGAGTAGCTACAGACATGTAGTGTTGCGCTAATGAGCGCAACACTACATGAAAACGGAGGACGTATATATACGTCCTCATGGTCCTTAAGGACCATGCTTTTCAGTACGTATATATATACGTCCACATGCGTTAAGGGGTTAATAGGGTAATCATGGATATTTGGAGAACTACTTAAATTGTTTTATATAAATAAAATAACATTATATAGGATAAATATTCTTGTATTTGCTTAAATGTCACTGTTTATTAACTGAAGTGGTAATGTGTGAATGTAATGTGTTCATAGCTTTTCAGAACAACAATGAGATTAAAATATTTCCTGAACTTTATTTTATACCATTTTTTACTATCACCACTTGGATAACTTGGATTGATTGAATTAGTTTACCGAAAACGTAAATATTGCATGAATATACAGCCTCATGCTACATATCTAAGCTCTATTTCACGCTGAATAGACTTTGAACTATAATGTATCTTAAATAGAAGACAATCTTTTTGATTGATTCCCCCCAAAACATTTCCTTAAAATACATTTGATTTTAATCAAACAAATCTGATGAAAATAAAAAATGAAAAAAATCTGATTTTTCTTTTAAAAAAAAAAAATCATCGATTTGAATCCACCCTGGCCCTCAATTAGTTTCATGAAATGCTGCAATTTTATACCTCTTCTCTTCCTCGCAACAGCAGTCCTCTTATGATTCACTTTCCCATTATATTTTCATTTCTCTTTGCCCCCTGTCCCTCCCTTGTTTTCACTTTCCCACCGCATTGGTGAATAACCTTTGCATACATGCCTTTCCATACATACGTATCATTGATGTGCTTTATAATTACCATATATAAATATCAATATTTGAAAGTCCATTTTTAGTGAGTTAGTACCTATGGCCTCGTTTCTCCACCAATAGCCAGACAGTGACAACAGGGTTAAACGCAAAAAGACAGGAAAACCAGGAGGGTTTGGAGAGATAAGCAAGACTGATGTTGTAACAACTGCAATAAATCTAACACTTTTTTTGGCAGTTTTTAAGAGTTTCAAGGAAAACATATCAGTCAGTCAATATCAGTCAATATTTTTTTTTGTTTACTTTTAGATGATGCAGTCTAAATAAATTGTTCGCTATTAGTTGAATTGCCCCTTTTAAAGAAGTCAATTTGCAAAGGGATTTAGAATTGTCCCAGAAGCCACTTTGCCCTCGGGATTTGTCCCAGAAGCCACTTTGCCCTCGTGATTTGTCCCAGAAGCCACTTTGCCCTCGTGATTTGTCCCAGAAGCCACTTTGCCCTCGGGATTTGTCCCAGAAGCCACTTTGCCTTAGGGATTTGTCCCAGAAGCCCCTTTGCCCTCAGAACTTACCCGGGCTTCCTAGACGTGTGTTGCAGGCCGGGTGATGCAGGCTGTAATGTGCGGAAGCTCACACAGCCTGCGCAGGGTTATGTGACGTTGCGTGATGACGCCACGTGACCCTGTTGGACAGACCAAATGCGTTTTGTAGGCCTTAAACAGCCCACGGGCCAGACATTTCCCACCCCTGACCTTAAGAAAATGCTCTTTCCTCCTTGAATGAACACAGCTGTGAGAACTTACTGGGATAATCCCCCCCTGCCAATACGAACGTATAGACAAATGTGAAAACCTAAATGACCATAGCAATTTATATAGACCTTTGCAACCTTTGCGTAATGCACAATAGATTCTTATGATTTTCTGTGATTGTGAGAATTCTGATTAGGGAATTTCCTAGGCTTACATAGGCTTCTAAGTAAAGCAATTGAAAAAGTTCAGAGTCAGCAGCATATATTTTAGGAGCCCATTTTATTCAATTTCCTTTCCGGTTAGTTATTGCTCTAGCTTATTTGAAATTTTACATCATTTTAAAATTAGCTAGGTTTATCTCATAGATATTGGACTTCGGGTGTGGGCCTCACACTGTATAGAATCATTTTAATCAGAAGCATGCTAAAAGTTTGCTGATTTATTCCCTTTTTAACCCCTTGACAACAAAGATATATGCTGGACCCGTCCTCTGAAAACACTGCACTCCAGTCATGTCCGAGACCCCTTCTGTCACATCCAGTTGCTGTGACAGCGACCGGATCTGTTAAGCTTTAGTTTGTCCCTGCCCCACAGCAAACAGCCTGTCCTGTCATGAGCTTTTTTAGATTATTAAAAGTTTTTTCGTTATTTGTTTGTGTGTTTCTTGTCTTTTTTCATCATTTGTTTAAAGTAAATTATATGATGAGATCAAAATAGTGGTATGTAAAGAAAGCTTATGGAAAAAATAATATATAATTTTGTGTTGATACAATAAATGAGAGAGGAAAATTACAGCTAAACTGTAGCAGTAGAAGTGTTAGAATAACCCTTGACATGAACGGTACGACATGGCAAAAACAGCCTGGTCATGAAGGGGTTAAAGCCTCTAAGAAAAGTACGGATCAATATTTTAAGTTATTTCAAGCACCATAGAGCAGGGGTTGCTGTGAAAAATAAAATCCAGCTGATCTGTATACAACTTTGAGTTAGAACTGTCTGCCACTGCACAAATTATGGCAATCAGCCTCTTCATTGTACAAATCAACACTTCCTGAACTATACCCGTGTACCCATAATCAGAAGGTTTGTTTTCTGTGGCAGTAACAATCATCCTCCACAGCATCTGATTTTATCTATATTTGCAAAGCTAGCAAGAATAATGATGAGGGAGGCACATGCATTAAGTTTCCTTAACTACCTCGGTTTCTAACCAGCTTCCCTCTTCCCATCAATTCTCTTAATACAATGTGTTGACCATGGCGCTTAAAACGCAAGGCTTTGATAGAAGGGTTTCTATTCTCAGAATCAAAAAGCATTCTTTCTAACTTATTCAATGAAGGACAGAACCCAGTCATGTGCGTTAAAGAAGCCAGACAAGTTTTTATAGCCATTTATGTTTACGTATTGATCTTTCTGCATTTTGGAACCACATTGTTCAATTTCACCAGCTTATTCCTTTTAAAACCTCACCAAATCTAGTTACAACTGTGTTGTAGTACAGAGTAATGTCAACAGCCTACAAATGCTCATTAATGGTAGAAGACAGGCTTTAGGAATCTGTTTCCATAGTACATCTAAATGCAGGGACATTTATTTCCCATTTTTGTGAGTATAACATTATTATTATTTTGTATTTTCAATTTTATAGTGCTTGCATTTTTATAAAATCTTTTTTCTGATGATCTTCACAAACCTGTATATAATGTAAAACATGGTTATGTTTTCAGTGGTTAAGGAGAAGGATAATGCAGCGTTGTTTTGTTGGTCGGTGACAATTGCAAATGTTGAGAGAGGATGTTATTTCATAAATAATAATTGTAATAACAGAATTGCTTGTTAAATATGATTTATATCTTTTGTGTAGGTGTCATTTTTTTTTTTTTTTGCCCTAGCTGAATATAAAGAGTTGATGATTACCCTTTTCAATTGTTTTCATCACCTATTGTGCTGTATTTGCCAACCTATGTAATAAGTTAGCTGGCTATATTGTTTTTTTTTATTTTTTGTGCCTCTTATTACTTCGGTTCCCCCAACTCCTTTTCATATGTGTTAAACTGCTTCTTCACAGCTAAATCAACTTCACTGAGCCTCTTCTGTATACTGTGTTTGCGTGATTTATTGTATTAGTGTTCCAATTATTAATAATACGGTAACACCTGATGGGGAATCAATTTCCATATCCCCTGACATTTTGAGTAAAAAAATGAATTGATTAGTTACCGTATATACTCGAGTATAAGCCGAGTTTTTCAGCACATTTTTTGTGCTGAAAAATGCCCCCCTCGGCTTATACTCGAGTCAGTGTCTGGGGGAAAAAAAAATCTAAAACTTACCTCGTTCCTGCTCTGTCCCCCGGTGCTCTGAAGGTGCGTGGCTGTGAGGGAAGCGGTGTGCACTCCCCTCCAGCCGCGCGGTCAACAAAGTGTTTTTTTTTTTTTTTAAACAAACTTTATTGTTCCGCGCGGCTGGAGGGGAGCTCACAACCCTTCACTCACTGCCACGCACCTTCAGAGCACCGGGAGACGGAGCAGGAACGAGGTAAGTACTGGGGTCTGGGGAAGGGGGGGAGGAGGGTGGCATAACGAGCATACTAAGGGGCAATATCCTGGCATATTACATGGCATATTGGGGGCAATATCCTGGCATATTAAATGGCATATTGGGGGCAATATCCTGGCATATTAAATGGCATATTGGGGGCAATATCCTGGAATATTAAATGGCATATTGGGGGCAATATCCTGGAATATTAAATGACATATTGGGGGCAATATCCTGGAATATTAAATGGCAGATTCGGGGCAATATTTACCAGTAGCTGCCTCATTTCCCACCATAGGCTTATACTTGAGTCAATATTTTTTCCCAGTTCTTTGTGGTAAAATTAGGTGCCTTGGCTTATACTCGAGTATATACGGTATGTTTTTTACTTATTGTAAGGGGGATGCGCATCCCTATGAATCTTTTATTGACAATCATAGGGGTTCTAGGGAGATACATGGGATATTCAACACACATGTACAATGTCAGTGTTGGGCATGTGTGTGAGGATTCTCCATGCTAACCTCTTAACAACAGAGGCACTGGCCATGTTTTATTTCTGAGCTTGGAGCTGGATCACTTTTTATTCTCTAAGTCAAACATAGAAGCGATATAGATATTTACTTTGCAAACAATACATTTCATGGACTGGACCAATTATATTGATGCAGATTAATACATTAGATACTCATTTAGAATTAAATTGTATGTATTAATTTTAAGTAATATACAATTTTTTCTAAAGTCTAGTGGTTTCAGAGGTGCATCTATAAGACGTCTATAACGATTGCACTTCAAACTTTATGTGAGAAACCCATGTATTGTATAGGATCTGCATGTGAGTCTATTAGGTGCCATAAATAGACCACTCCATGTAGTGAACGGCAGCACTGGACAGCCTCAGCATTTACCCTATTTTCAATCAAAGGGGCTTCATCCCCTAATCATTACTCTCATGCTTCGAATATAGACAATTCAAACAGCTAAAAATGATCTATACATTGTGTTAGAAGAATTGCAAGAATAAGTTAGAAAATTTTCCGTGCGGTCTCTTGTTTATGGCAGCACTCTATGGCTTGATATGCAAATTACATATTTCACATTGAAAGTCGTTGCTTTGTAAATCAAGCAACAGGTATAAACGGGAGACGCAGTTGACACTGTTAACACAAACTCTTCATTTATCCTGTTGCTTCCACTTCTGATTGGAAGAAGAACAGTACTTAGGTCACTGAGTCCCTTTGAGTTTTCAGTCATGCTGTTGATCAATACGCCTATTCCACAGGAATACAGGACCCAATCACTGTAGAGGAGAGATTCGGATGTAAATGTAATGGAATCTTAAAAAGCTGTTTGAATAACAGAATAGGGTATTTTGTTTTGTAAAAATGGAGCTGTGATGTTCGTACAAAAAGTGAAAAAGACATGTTACCGTTATTTTTCAAATTATAATAATACTTTTAATACAGGGCTCGACAAACCCCGGGCGCCAGGTCGCCATGGCGACCAGGAAATTCGACCTGGCGCCCGGGTATTGGCACCCTCTACTTTGTGTCCCCTCACCTCTGGGATCCATGGGGTTTTTGCTGTTCCTTTGGACAGCGCAGCACGAGGAGGCAGCATGTGCCGTTTTGCACAGACTTCCAGCTCTTCCCCCTCGCGCATCGCGCTTCACAGTTCCGGGGAGCACGTGACATCCGTGTCACATGACAACCCGGCTCTCAACAGGATGGCTTGAACGATGATCTGTGACTGGCAGACTGAGATGAAATGGAAGTGCTCCCCTCCCCTGCAATCAAGGAAAGCAGCAGGGATGGGGACACACTGAAACATGCACCTTTTTATTTGATTTATTTAAAAAAAAAACGGCTGACTTGTCAGGTCTGTATGTCAGTGTCTGTCTCTATCTGTCTATGTATGTCTTTTTGACTGTCTGTGTCTCTATGACTCTGTGATTATTCTGTGTATGTAAGTGGAACTGTCTCTTTGATTGTTTGTGATTTTCTGTGTATGTAAGAGGAACTGTCTCTGTGACTGATTTTCTGTGTATGTAAGTGGAACTGTCTCTGTCTCTGTGACTGTCTGTGATTTTAAGTGTGGGTAATTGGAACTGTGTGTGTGACAGTCTGCGAGCGTATGTGTTTACATGACTCTGTGATTGTGTGTATTTTTGCATGGTTGTGTGTGTATGTGCGGTTGTCTGGCTCCTAGATTTTTTTGCTGGCTCCTAAAACAAAATTTATTTTGTCAAGCTCTGTTTTAATATATATTTTATTTGTATAGTAGTGCCCTTTTATGTATATCTACCTTTTGTAATGAAAGGTTACATAAAAAGAGAGCATCCAACTTTGGCCAACAGAACTGTTTAGGCGTCATATGACCTCTGTCAATTTCTGTAATCTATTGAGAGTCATAAATAAATATTATGAGTTATGTTACATAATGACAGACATTCTGTATTGCATTTGTCCTTTCTCATTACTATATATAACTTTTATAGTACACTGGTTACGTTTTATAGATGAAATGCAATGTTTCTCTAAAGGCTATGCGATTATGCAATACAATAGGAAGAGAGAAATGGAAGTACATGACCAGGTTTTGTGTAACATATGAATGAAGACTTTGAGGTTGTCAACCCATCACGTGAGGGTCATGGGATCATCTCTGTACCAGTCCTAGCATCTGCATATGGGAGAATTTTAATTGCATCATAATGCAGAATGCCTGCTGTACCCAATAAAAAAAGATGGGAAGTGTGAGGTTTGTTGGTGACATTAGTAAAAAATGTTTTTAAGAGTCACTTTATTCAAAATTCAGAGAGGTGGCATGGCTTTTTTTCACTCAAACTGCTTACACCTTGTGTTCATCATTTGTGAAGTACTATTTGATGATGCAAATAAAATGTCTGATAACATGGCCACTTTAATCTACATGCAGAAGTATCCTAAATATATAGTTGCACTGCTCCTCTAAGTGTTCCAACCTTGCATTTACTGCCTAAAACAATATACCAATTCAACATGTTGTGGATAGAGTTGTTTTTTGTCTATTTAGCCTAAATCTGAATCTGTGTTATGTCTCACACTAGCCATTTAAAATTATTTAAGCCACATTGTATGTTGTTTAATTTTCTAATGTTTCCTACTGTTTTATCATACAAAGTCACAGAATCGATACTCTATGTTGTCCTTTTCCCCATATAAGCTGTAGTTTCTTTCCAGTGCTCCACATTCACATCAGATTTTGGTTCTCCTTCTCGTGCCTTAAAGGGACATTGGTTAGCGTTACATTTTTATTTTTTTATTTTGCACATTGTATTTTGGGATTGCAATTCCATGTTCCTCAGCTGCTCATCTTCCCCCCAACCCCCCTCCTAAAATTTTTACTTGATATTAGTGTAGGTTTTTTTATATTTAAAATCTATACCTTCTGAAAATAGGCTTCTGTCCAAATTCTGTCCTGCAATAACTCTGGTAAAAAAAATGGGGTGGAGATTTTGAAACAAAATACACTTGGGCATTTCATTGCTGCCAGATGTTAAAAATAAAGGAAATGAGGCATCCATAAACGTAACAGGGTGTGTTCTCAGGGCTCCACGAATAAATATACGGCATGGCCCTTGTGTTTTGATGGAACAGGAGACCAAGGTCGATTGATAAAGTTATTTTACTGGTGATTGTGCCCATACAATTGCCAAAGCTTCCTTTTCTTTCACATGCTTTCTCTATTTGAAATCTGGAAGGGGGAGGGGTTGTTGTTTTTTTTTTTGCATGCAAATAATCTGAAATTTACAACAGACATGCTAATAAAACCTACATAAAGTTGGGTGCAGGGTCAAAAGTAAAAACTGGATTCTTATTAGCCTGTCTTCTGCTAACAACTATCAACTACGATAGATTAAATCCTGATGCATAGATAACCATGTGACTGTGTTCCTTACTTGCTCTACATAAGTCACAAAATGCCTTTTTGAATTTCTCTGGAATTTGCATTTTAACTCCGATTAACAGATGTAGAATGCAATGCATTGTGGGAATTTTTGTATGTGCTTTTTAACAATGTCCTTTTTGTAAGAATCTCATGTTTCTTAAAAGATGGAACAGCATGACATAATCGCTGTTCATCTGAAGAACATTCCTTCAGTAACAGAGTATTCAGTGAATCCCAGATAGCTCTCCAGCTCCTCTGTTTTGTTCTATTATCTTTTATTGTCTATTGTTCTCATTAAAAAAAAACTAATAATAATTAAACTCTGGATTTACAAGTTTGTTTATAAATTACATATACGTTATCGTAAAAGCTATTTGTTGCCTTTCTTATGCTATTTTCACCCCGGAGCATAAAATGAAATCCGTGCCAAGCCTTTTAGAATAAATGACCTATAGAATTAATAATATCACTTACCAAGTGTCACAAAAAGCATATATTTTCTGAAATTTAAACTCCTTTTAGTTTACCATAGATTGCAAGATGAAATATGGGTAGGAGAGGTCAATATACTCAATCTAATAATCAAATGGGTAATGGTTCTGTAAATATTTCAATATTTGGAGATATAATAAATAGCATTATTTTTTCTATGCTTAATACAGACTCTCTTTTTGAGTTAAATCCTTTGGAGCGAAACTTCTAAAACCACATTATGATGAAAAGATGTGCAAGTTTTGCATGGATATATTTTGTTTTTGCAGTTATTGGTTTATGTTTCCTAATATGATATACAGAGCTTGTTGTGTTTCTTACATTATTCTAAAATACCGGCTATGTCCCTGTCTCTTTCAGTAATCCATGCTGCAGAAGCTCCCCTTACACAGATGAACCAAGAGCTGTGGCAGCAGTGCAAGCCCAGATAGTTAGACGGCAGACTGCTGAAGCAGGATGCCGTCGACTAATCGAGCGGGAAGTCTGAAGGACCAAGCGATTGCGGATCTCTTCTTTAGGGATGATCCAGAGAAGCTTTTTACTGATCTTCGCGAAATTGGCCATGGCAGCTTTGGAGCAGTTTATTTTGTAAGTGTCAATTGTACAGCTATCTTGTTGGCTGTCTGATTTAAATATTTGTGGAATTGTTGTAAATACACAGTGGGGAAACTACATAGCCGTTGTTCTCTATATTTCAAATTTCCTTGTGGGATAAACAAATGGAGCAGTTTGCTATTTTCTCTCATGCTCTCTTACTTATGTCATCTTGGTCCCAAACAATTACATCTGTAAAATCATTGAAAGCGGTGTTTCCCAATGTGCATGTGTTATTTTCAATTACAAAGTCCACAGTGCATGGATCATACATCTCAATGCTCAAATATGCAAAAATCCTGCCTATTTGACTGTGTAAGTAATGCAATGGGTTATACCAATTGCATATCATTTTTTTTTATTTTTTTAGCTGACGTGCCCTTTAAGTCTTTTAATAGATCTTGGCTCATTAGACCTCTTGTCAAATATTAGCTCAGTGCCTCATGATTGCGAAAAAAACCCCAGCAATATTCATTAGATTTAATTATCAAACTAAACTAATAATCTGTCAAATAGTTTACTGTGTTAATATGCAGGTAATCATTTACCCAGTATTTATTGATTTGTGGAATGGAAATGGCAGATAATAGTGCTATAAAGGCAGTTCATTTGCCCTCCAGTCTAGGGCATACAAGCGGTGAATCCATAGGAATGAAAAAGTGGACATCTATGCGATGTGATCAATTTACATGTGTTTACAGCAAAAACAACAGTGAATGCTGTGGAGATACCCAGCATTAAAATGTGACTTGAATCTTCAATATCTTTGAATTCATTTTCTGGCAATGTCATCCTATTGGCAAAGGATAATTTAGAATACTCTGGAGTTAAAGTGGCATTAATGTTAGTATATCAAGTTCAAAACTCATAAATGCGGCATTTACTTTTAGCTCTGCCTTCAGACCCACACTGAAAGTATCTGTGCACTCTCAGCCAGTCAAAGAGGTTTTTTTTCTGCTCACCTATGTCTGGTTCGAAAATCTTTTTTACTAGTGCAAGGAAAATACACATGAATTTTAATTATAATAAACTGAGTGGGGCTGATTAGAGTGCACACTATTGATTATTTATTAAAATGAGTGTCCCTCACTGTGCTTGCAATGCCTGCCTGTCGGCGACCTGACCAGACTGCATGATTCAGAGGGTAAAATGTGCATGCCATTAAAAGTGGATGGATTAAAAGTGTTTATAATCGGTTCTGGTCTACGTACAAGAACTACACAGCACAGGTCTTTGCAGTGTACTGTGGTTTAGTACAGTGCAAAGACCATTACATTTTTATTATATGTAATGTTTGTATTTTAATTGTAGGAATTAAAATGCACAGTGGAGAAAACAAAGCATACCTCTTAATTTTTTCTCTCTCTCTCTCCTAATCTAGGCACATGATGTGCGTACCAATGAAGTGGTTGCCATCAAGAAAATGTCCTACAGTGGAAAACAATCGAATGAGGTATGAATTCTATGATGGGGTTGTTATCAAAATTTCAGGTAGAAAAATAACGTTCAAGAACTACATTTTAATTTACCATGATGTGTTTGTTATGTTGGCGAAGTAGTGATCCTTAATATTTTCTAAATCTTTATCCCTGCCTCTCCCCATGACCCCTCCAGCAGAGTAAATCGAAAGGAAAGTATTATATCTACTCCCAGATGGACCAAATTTTTACAGCTCCCCAAAGGTCCCAGATCTCTTTAAATCATGTCCCCAATTCTTTTGACTTATGGAAGGCCTTCTTACCCAAGAGTTGAAAGTCAATTTGTTTCTTAACCTCCGACCAAGTCGGTAGCTCTTATTTCTTCCAAAGGCGAGCGAGGAGGAGTTTAACCGCCATGAGAATATTAATCGAAATAATTTGTTTTGGGGACCTCCTCGGGCCTAAATTCAAGTGAAAAAGAAAGGTTTGTGGGGACAGTAGAGTATTTTGTTGTTGAATAAAGTTTGGTAATATAGATACCTTATTTCTAATCGGCTTTAGCTGATCACAAGACCACCATATGTGGGAATGGGAGCCCTCGTCTCTTCCACACCTCCAACAGAGGCTTGAGGTATCAGGAAAGATCTTATTAAGTCAGGCAGGCACAAGGTGCCATCTGTATAGTACCTTATAGTGCAGTTCCTGTAGATTAATTCCATGTAAGGCTCTTCTAATATTTTAGTATGTGCTGTTCCACGCTTCCACACAATGTCTTCCTGATGTCTGACTCCCAATAACTAATGGAAATGGATTTATCCTGTATAAACGTATTTTCAAATAGTAATTGCAATTTAGATATATGATTAATTCTATTGGAATAATAAAGGAATCTATCCAGGGGGGTAGATTCTATTAAGGCATTAGTTGCTAAGAAGCTCCTAATTCGGATATAAGTAAGATATTCAGAATTGGGTAAATTAAATGCTTATTGCAGAGTGCTAAAAGGAATTAGTTTATCGTGTTGGAGTAGGTCCACAATCTCTGTCAAGCCTAGGGAAAGCCATCTGTAAGTCTCAAAGTTACGGATTACCGCTGAGAGTGCACCCAGGGGGGCCAAGTTGGTTATAGCCTGTATATGGGAAAATAGTTTCTTATTAAATTTAAACATCCCTTTGACCACGTCTATAATTATGGGATTTATAATCTTCAGTTTGTTAAACAAACTGTTAGACGTTGTTATCCAAAAGAAAAAGTGTAAAACTTTTAAATCAAGACTGTAAAAATATAAAGTGCATTTACACCATGTCTCGTGTGTGTGTGTGTGTGTGTGTGTGTGTGTGTGTGTGTGTGTATAGAGTGCTTGATAAAGGACAGCTAGTCAGCCCGAAACGTCGATACTTGATTAAATTGGCGGTGATTATTGGGGAAAAAAAGACCTGAGAGTGCGATCAGATTCTTTGGAATATATACATATATATATTTCACATACCCATTTAATTGCAAGTGAGGTGGAAAAAAACGAACTCTTGGAAGAGTATGGAAAGGTATCGGTTATAAACTGATCTTATAAAACTGCCTAATTTTACATGCAGAACAATCATTCTCTACAGCTCAGCATAGTTAGTAAATATGCTTATGAGGACAAGTTATTCCTAAATTTAAATTAAGATATAGGGTATGTACAATATAATCTACCATTACAAACAATTAAACAATAACAAAAACTTACTTGAAAAGAAATGTTGCAAATTTATTTTCTGGTTTCCCCCTGGTTAATTAAAACCATATTTCATTTTTCCACAGTCACATATATAGGCCCTATCTATGAATTTGTATTATAAAAACATTTTTCCCTAGCGCATGATGTCCGAAGTTGTCAAGTTCTCCAGGGCTTCAGTCCTGCGAGAGCTGTAAATGTGAAGTAATCATTTTATAAACATTATATTTGTTTTATAAATAAGAATTCTCTAGAGCTTACAGACTAACTCTAGACCAGAATATTTGAATTTGACCGACAAGAAATGCAGTCCCGCAAGTCTTTAAATAGCCAGTAGCATAAATGTTAAGAGATACATCTTGTATAGCAGGGCTTGACAAACATAACAGAGTTTTGGGAGCCAGCAAAAAAATAATCTAGGAGCCAAACATTGGCACATACACATGCAATCACACGCAGTCACTTGCATATAGACACACGTCACATACAGTCAGTCACATATACACACACACACATATATACCACACACAGCCAGTCACGTACACAGACATGGGTCACGTACATGGGTTTCATTCCATAATTCTTATGAATGAGGATTGTAATTGGTCTCTTAGTTTATAAATCGCCAGTTCGCAATCCCAGTCGTTTACTGAAAACTAATATGTCCAAAAGCAACTGTGTCCATTAAAATAACATTAACCTTACAAATTAAATGGGTATAAACGTTACTAAGTGCTTGAATAGCAAATTTGGGAAACTTTGCATCAGAGAAATAAGGGCTAAATGAAAATGAAATAAGACAATACAACAAAGTAAACATTAAAAATGTTTTAAATGCATCAGCACATTTATTACAATGCTTTAAATGCATCAGCACATTTATTACAATGCTTTAAATGGAGCTCTGCCACATATTTAAAGGTACAGTCACAATATATTCCCTTTAAGTAGGACAGCATATTAAAAATGAAATGTGGCACTTTTTGATGGTTCTTTCATCTTTAACTCACACACAGACACATATACACCGCCAGTCAGTCACATACACAAACACAGGTCAGCAGTTTTTTTTTTTTTTTTTAAGCTAAAAAAACGTTCATCAGTCAATATGTCCCACTCCCTGCTGCTATACCGCTTTGCAGGGAAGGGATGGCATTTCCGTTCTAGCTTGGTTTGTGCCTCTCACACAGGTACAGACCGTCATTGCGTCTATCCTTGCTGAACACGGCCAGTACTCGGACACTATAGCGTGATGTGTGAGGTGGTAGAGCAGGAAGTCTGTGCACAGACCGCTGCCTTGCGCACCGCTGTTTTAAAAAATATATATATATCCCAGAGACGACGGCACCATGCAGGGCTAACGATACCCTTGTGCCACGTCAAATTTCCTGGTCACCATGGCGACCTGGTGGATAGCATGGCAGACATTTGAGGTGCATAGGTTGGTACATTATATTACATTCAAGGATTGGTAAATATGGAATGGGACTTTTCTTAGCTGCGTGTTCAGAGCAGCCATTTCATTGTGAACATTAACAAAAACTTGGTCACAGCAAGTTAATCAGTCAGTGAGGGTTAAACAATCATAAACTTAGCCCATTTGCCCCAATCTTTACCTAACTGTAGATAAGATTTTGTGTAAAGACCCCTGTGAATTTTAGTAAATCCAACACACAGAAATATCCGAGCATAAATAAGCATTGCAATTTTTTTTAACACTCATTATTTTCTTTCATTATCTTAGTGTGACTAAATCTCCAATTTGTTCACCTAATATTAGTAGGTCCTAACAACATTTTACACAATTACAGGAAGATCAGACTGTTCATTTAAACAGAAGACTTTCTTATATTGTTATTATATATACTGATGTAGGGTAGTGCTCCGAATTGCTTATTTCAGTGGATCTTCATCATTTTATTGGTGTACTATAATTTATTTCATCAAATTTGTCATATTTCCATACCCTTTTCAGAAATGGCAGGATATCATCAAAGAAGTGAAGTTCCTTCAAAGAATACAACATCCAAACAGTATAGAGTACAAAGGCTGCTATTTGAGGGAGCACACGGCATGGGTAAGAAGCTTTTCATTCCAGTGTACTTCACTCTTTCATTACTGGATTGGTATTTAACTTGTTACTAAATTAACAGCGGATACAGGTACTGTGATGTTTGTTGATCTGTTAAATAGTTAAGATATATGAAGATCTTAAATAATTTGTAATAGTGTAGCTCCCAAGTTTCTGAATGTATTAATGTATTTTTTCTTTTATTCCTTTCACCTCTCCTCTCCCATCAGCTTGTCATGGAATATTGTCTAGGATCTGCATCAGACTTACTAGAAGGTAAATATATATGTTAACCTAGATCTACAATAAAATACTAGAACAGCAGTGATTTTTCTGAAAGACTGGTGCTTTCTTTTTGCTTTTAAATTGGATTTCGCTTTGTTTTTCAGTACACAAAAAGCCATTGCAAGAAATTGAAATAGCGGCTATTACACATGGGGCACTGCAGGGTTTAGCGTATTTGCATTCTCATAATTTGATTCATAGGTAAGTATATAATTGTTTACATTCTGTGATGAATGCTGTTTATTCGGCAGTTAAGGTTAAGCTCTATCACTACGTAAATTATTTAAGACCGCTGGAGGTGCTCAATAATCGACTCCGGTGATCAGACGGAAGATTCCTCTATGAATAGGCACCAAGCTGAAAAAAATCCCCCCAATGCACATAGATTGATTGCTCCTAGGAGCTATAGAATGTGCCATGCTAGAAGAGCTTTGCAATGCCATGAATGGCGCGGTCCTGTTGTGGGCCAGAGCTTCTGAAGTGGTGAATGATCACTTTTATCGCTCTGTTGTCGTTGCTAGACTGCCCCTTTCAATAATTACAAATAAACAATATAAATGGTTATGTTGATCATCAGGATCAAAAGATGTTAGAGAAAACAATGCTACTTTAGTTTAATGCCTTATAGTAAAAAGATATCTCTCTCTCCATCTATCTCTCATCTCTCCATCTATATATATGTACATATGGTAAAACATCTATTTATCTAGGTAGATAGGGGTATTACCTTAAATTTGCATCATATCTTTTTACCATAAAAAAAATCATAAAATGTGATGAAACATTGAGTGGGAACACTAAATGAAAAAAATATATAAATTACAGCAGAAGTGTAAAAACAGTCTCTGACACAATGGGGTTAAACCTGGAGAATGTTTATTGAGGTTCTATGTCTGTTGGCAATACAGTTGGCAATTACTATAAAGACATTTAATGCAATACGCATGTAGACTATGCTTATATGGGATTCACCTTTGCAAAACGACTTGTTCAAAAAAGTCTATACATGAACTATATTTGTCAACGTTCACCATTATAACAACAATGTTTCCTCCTTAGAGATATCAAGGCAGGTAATATCCTACTCACCGAACCAGGCCAGGTGAAACTTGCTGACTTTGGATCTGCGTCTATAGCATCTCCTGCCAATTCATTTGTGGGGACACCATATTGGTAAGTAATTTTTAAAAAATTACTATTTGTTAAACTGGGCAATACTGTATATTCCGATGCTGGTACAAATCCCATTTACCCACATAACAGGGAAACTGTGAGTAATCACTAATTTGCTTTGAGGGTATTGTTACTAAGGGAGTACATGATCATGATTGTGTGGTTGCTTTAAGAACACTGCCTTACTTGTTGAGTGACAGTAAAAGCGTGATAGCATGTGAAAGATGCCAAGATGAATCAAATGTTATAGATAGGCTATTGTGCGTTACTTATTATTTTGAGTTGAGTCAAATGTTTGTGCTACTTCTTTTTTACGGCTATGTAGGACTACTTTTCAGCAAATATAATAAGCCCTGATTAACACTCTCATGAGTGCACAGTTGTGAGACAGCAGTATTTATAAGCAGTGAAAACGGCATCTGGAAGTCTATTCTTTTGTGGTGAAAATGTGAAACAGATATTTGCCAGTTGCCAATTAAAAATGTTGAAACGTTTAATCACAATTCAATTTACCCCTTCAATATGATGAATCTTATAGACCGAGGGGGGGAGGGAGGATGAGGGAGAGAACATAAGGTCTCTAGAACATAAAGTATGATGAGGCTATATAAGTGTTAGTATGTATTTTTTATTTATTCTTTTATTTTAAAAAACAAATTGTCCTGGTTTCATACCCCAGCAAAATCTATTTGATGGAAAGCTGTGTTCGCACATGGCTCACTAGGTTAGATGATACTAAATGTTTTACTGTTGATATTTGCTAATGATGGATAACCATTTGTCATGCTGTCTGCAAACATCACAAACACACCAGCAAAACCAAAAGGTGTAATATATAATTGGTAAGTGCATGAACAGACCGTTAATAGCAAAACCAGTGTGTTTCTAAAGACAGGTCTGTGGCCAATTCTTTATTATTTCAAGCTTCTATAATGACTATTTTGTAGTGGAACTATAAATCTGTGATAATATAACTTACACTACGATGTTCAGTGTTGTCTGTGTGTGCAGGAAAGACATGAATTAAATTTAACAATGACAATTTCTTCATTTTAGGATGGCCCCCGAAGTAATCTTAGCAATGGATGAAGGACAGTATGATGGAAAAGTGGATATATGGTCTCTTGGGATCACTTGTATCGAGCTAGGTAAAAATTTAAGTAAAAGCAAATGGATATAAAGAAAGTAATCAAACAGAGTTTAGTTTATTGAAAGGTATGAAGAACAACTTCTGTTATCTGTGTAATGATTGAGAAATATCTGCATTTTAGCGGCTTGATCCCAAAAAATGATGCTGGTGTACTGGTAAAATCCAGTCCAAAATATGTAAAAGTTGCCTGGCTTATGTGTAAAAATTGTGATTGTGTTATAAAAATGCAAACAAACACAGTGGTGTAAATTCACTAAAGCCAGCGCTGGCTCACATTGTCAACTGAATTAATATAGAACGCAGTTGAAGAAAAATACTTTAGCTATTTACGGATCATGGTTGGTTCTCAACTTTTTAACAACTTTGTTAAATTCATAATTCATCTCTGGAATTATTTGTCACTAGCCCAAGCTCCAATCCCTGATTTGGATTGGCCTCAACCGTTGTAGCATTATCAACAACATTTGAATTGCCATCTTTTATTGAAAAAAAAAATGTTATGCTACTTATTCAGAGATCATTATCTTCTCATTTGGCTAGTCACATTGGCTAAATTTTGTTGGCCCAGGGAGGTAGCTCTTTCATGTTAGTAACGGCAACCCCTGTTTGTTGAATTTGCTGTCTAGGTCACTTACCTGGACTTCCTTTCAAGTGGTAATCCCTGAATTTTTCCCTTCAGTACCAAATGCACTATTTGCAGACATGTTGTTTTACATTCCTAGAAAAAGTTTGCAATCATTGTTGTAAAGAATGATTTTCATTTTCTAAAATAATATATATCTATATATATAAAATCAAATTGACAAGTTTTAATGGTGTTTACTCCACAGCTGAAAGGAAACCTCCTTTGTTCAATATGAATGCAATGAGTGCCTTATACCACATAGCGCAGAATGACTCTCCATCACTTCAGTCTAATGAATGGTGAGTATGCTGCTTTATTACCATGTTTGTGTTAATACTGCCAGATATGTTCTCTACTCAGTCTAATGTCACTTAAAACTGTTGGTTTTAGCATTTATTATTGAAGGGACAAATGCCTGGATTGATTACGGAGCACCTAGTAGAATGGTATTTCCCACTTAATAAATGATTCTCTGTCACCTTGATCAAATCATATAACGCTGAGCAGACATACTGAAACTATTATTCGGTTGTGCTAGACTGCATTAGAACTAGTATTATACCTATTTCAGTTCTCTGTTCTCAGTAGTACATTATGTTGATAAAATCCTGTAATAGGAGTACATATGAAAGATACACAGAGAAATTCTCTGCCTTTCAAGTATGTCCTGGGAATGTTACTATTGCCCAATATCCAGAGGATGTTACCAAACTCTGATAGATCAGGATGTTAAACCTATATGGTTAATGGTATTTTCTCCCATATTTACGGGAGTTTAGACAATGTTTGAGTTTCTCCTGGGAATTATTAGAAATATTCTCTGCAATTGTCCATCCATCCTTCAGTATGTTGGACCGTTCTACAGCACATCACTAACACATTTGCAGCATGTTACTGGGAATATAGTCCATGAGTGGAGTTTCTTTGCAGACCACAGGAACTAGATATAATTATATGAAAAATATAAATTAAAGAAATCCCTGCTAACGATAATAAAGTTTCACAGTTTAATTTCATAGCTATAACTATTTAGAGATTCGCCACTGTAAAGTATTGCACAAAAGTCTAATACACAGAAGCCAAAAAACACTTATTTCATGCTTGCACAAACACACTTTCCAAAATTAGTAGCACATTTGATCTCTCCCGTACACCCTCATCATTGACGGGAAATGTGTGGTATTTTATTTTCTTTGGTTCTGACTCTAGTCGCCACCCAGTAAGTAGTGTTCTAAAAGCAGTCTCTGACCTACAGATATTATGCAGTCGGCCTATCCTTTTCCTGGAAGCATAACAGTGCTTGCAGTATGAACACGTATCCTTAGCATGGCCTGTTAATTATGTCCATGACAAACTATAGTGTATATGGCATTTTATTTTTTATAACCATTGATTTTTCCTAAAGGATATTGTGCTTCTTTCCAGTGAGAGAAACAAATACACGTTTGTTACTTTTTATAACCAGGAAAAGCTGGGCATTTTACCCTTGGGGCACTTCGTTAGGAAGACAATAGTGAACTAGCTTTTAAGAAATTTTATTAAGCATGTGAAACACATTAATAGATCTCTTACCACAGTGTTACATTTAGTTTCTCTGATCTATTTTTGTCTCTTGTAACCTTTTGTCTCCTAACTGAACAGGCTCATATAGGTTGGACTAACTTAATGGGTCCAAGAAAGTCTCTTTTCATTTAAATAAACCATATGCAAAATGGAGATTCACACCAGCAAAAATATATAACATTTCTAGTAATATATTGTATAGCTATGAAACATTGCACATCATATATATCACAAACCTTAGCAGAAGCTAAAAGAACAAAAGAAAAGGAAAACCCAGAGGATTTGGCATAAAAGCCTTTGTCTGAAGGGTTTTTATGTTCTTGTGTACCCTTGTTTTAGCCCCTATTAAGGTTAGTGATATATGTGATGTGTTTGTGTGTGGGTTTTTTTTAATTTTACATATTTTTTTAATACATATTCATATGCATTCAGATGTCAATATAAAATATGAATGTACATTTTATATGTTTTTACGCTGATTTTAATAAAGTAATTGTTTCTATATTGAAACTTACTTTATTATATTGGTGTGAAGTAATCATATAGCTGGCACTCCCTTAATATTTATGGAATACATTTTAAGTTAATCAACTTTTTGACTTATTCAATGAAATTAAATATGCCTCTGTTCCTAGCATCAACATCTGTCAAATATGACCAACTGATTAATTCTGTTAGCAGATACATACATGCAACAATTAACCCCTTGGTGACAATGGCTGTTTTGACATTTCTGGGGTGTTTGTGTTTAGCTGCAATTTTCTTCTTTCTCACATACTGTACCCACACAAATTATATGTTTTTTTTATCGTCATAAGAAGGGCTTTTATTAGATACCGTTATGTTCATCATAAAAACCCACTTTTTCTAACTTTGACCTAAAATATAATTTACACAAATACAATAATTAAAAAAGACCCCGTCTAAATAGTTTCTAAATGTTGTCGGGGGTCAGAAATATGCATGTTTCCATATTTTTCTTTATTTTTTTGCGAGTTATGGGGGGAAAAAACAATATTTTTTTTGTTTTTTTCCTATATTGACCTTTTGACCCGAACCCAAAATTTAACCCTAACACTAAATTTAACCCCAACACTAACGCTTATGCTATCCCTTAATATATTTTAAATTTAATTTTAACCCTATCCCTTTTGCTAAAAATTATTTAATTTTAACCCTATAGGCTAATCTAACTATATAACCAGTTTTAACCTAATTAAATATTTTGTTTATTTTTTTTTACATTGCTATGCTGCTTGGCTACCTCTAGGGGCAGTCAAGCAGTATATTTAGAGCGACGGAAGTGAATTTCCTTTCACTTCCGAAGCTCAGACCACCAGAGGGCATAGCCATATTGACGGAGAAAATGGAGTTCCCAGCAGGACGTGCCCGACAGGTCCATTGTCGCGAAGGGGTTAAGAGACTTTTTTTAAATCATATTTTCATACATTTTCCTGCTTCACTGCAGAATTGTGTGTAAATACAATAAAAATAAACATTAACAATTGGACATCTCTCTGATGTTTTTAAATGTTGGACTGTGTTGTGCTTAACCTGTTACTTCTGTTGGAAGGTCGGACTACTTCCGGAACTTTGTCGATTCGTGTCTGCAGAAAATCCCTCAGGACAGACCAAACTCAGATGAGCTGCTGAAGGTCAGTGTCACCATAATCCATTTTTTTCCTATTTCTAGTTAGTTGTAATTGTTAAAATATGGAGGCGAGGGTGTGCAAATTATAAATAAATCACTTCTCTGTCAATCACTAATGTCTCATCCTAAGTGACTTTAAGACATTAAGAGAATACGGACAAATATTGTGAACATTATAGGATTTCAAGTGAAATAGGTGCGTCAGATATTATTTGGGTTTCTAAGGCTTTTTGATACTGGATATTGAATCCACATAACCCCTTCCCGCTTGTAAGACGTTCTATGCCGTCCTACCAAAAGTCTTGTAGGGCGACATAGAACATCTTGTATTAAACAGCTCATCAGAGAGTTGCAGCAGGATCCTCAGTGTCAGATGAGGCCACTTTGAGTAGCCTCAGTCTGACATAGGACGTCCGCTACATCACCAGCATCCCTGCGTGCCCAGGCACATCTCCGTGATGTCACAAAGTAGCGTGGGATGTCGACAGGGTTTATAGAGACCCTGATTGGGTCCCTGCTTGTATGTTCCTGGCTGCCGATCACAAAGTGATCGGGGCCAGGAACACAAAGACACCGGTTTTGTGCTTTGGGCATTAAGGACCAAAGCACCAACGGCCCCGAAGGGGGTTAACTATAGAAATTAACGGCATGTATAAAATGCTTTGGATCAAAATGACTGAATAAGAAGAAAAAAAGGCATATCAACCATTGTAATTTATTCTCTTCTATATGGAACTAGAAGAAAGGAAAGCCTTCCCCTCTCCCCAAGGATATGTTCATATGTAATTAAAATATTATGGATCATGTATAAAAACTCCTGCACTGCAAAAGGTCAGGCGTTTTCTAAGAATGAGCAGTCTATGTGCCATTTATGTCTAACAGCAATTGCGCTTTTTTTTTTTTATAATTTGTACTTTGTAGAAAAGGGAACACTTTGGACAGTTAATGCAATTTGGGGGTGTCTATGGGATTCCAACTCAAGAGAAATAATCCAAACCATACATATGTGTCACATAACCATATAGTGCCTCCCTGTGGACATTGAAAATAACAACATCTACCGCAACGTCATTGATATTGACTTTAATAATAATGTCATAGGGAAATATGAGAAAACTAATATAGTGAGACATGAGGAGAAGGGGAAAAAGAGATCAGGTAGTGTTGAAAGAAAAATAAACCCATCCTTGCACATGCCAGCAGTCTGTGTATCATAGTGAGCAGGACTAGGTGGCTTTGTACAACTTTTTTGTACTTGCCTTCCAACACAAACAGAGGAGATTGACCTGTTCCAACAGGATCATAACCCCACCCCCTTGTGATGTAATAGTTACATTACCCTCCCATTCTATGCAAGTTTATGATCAGAATTCAGACTTATAGACTGCATTCTGTGTTCCCAGCCCCAAAGTGAGAAATTTGTGCTGTAAGTTCACTAGGGGGTCGCACCCAAAAACACTATATTTCACAAAATGGGGCGCCCAGCCACACTTGTTTTAGTTACATATTTTATTAAATACAGTCCCTTAACCCCTTAACGACAGATGACGTGCCAGGCACGTCACGGCAAATCGAGGACTTGCCGACAGCTGACGTGCCTGGCACGTCATGCACTAAACTGAGTAAAGAAAGCGACCAGCGGTCGCTTTCTTTACTCTAACGGTGTTGCTACAATGCCTCTAGGTAGAGGCATTGTGCAACACCCCCCAAAAGTGCAGGGGCGCGCTACGATCACTCCACGGAGTGATCGTAGCAGCCATTTAAAAATGGCTGCGCCCGCGCAACACATGTGCTTAGAAAGCGAACGATCGTTCGCTTTCTAAGCATCTCCGGTGTTGTTAAAGTGCCTCGCCAGCGAGGCACTTAACAACACCGTTCTGCTCCCCAGAGCCGATGGTGGTCGCTCTCCTGAGCGACCCCATCGGCTCAGTAGAAGGGAACGCTGCCTATACAGGCAGCGCTTCCCTTCTAATGGCAAGAGCATCGGAAGTGAAAGTATTTCACTTCCGATGCTCTAGGGGGAGCCAATCGATGCCGGCACAACAGATCTATGTGATCTGTGTGCAGGCATGTATGATAAGTGCTCTGATGAGCACTTATCATACTGTCAAAGGCAATATTAGCAAATATTGCCTTTGACAAGTATTGATCTGCCTCCCTCACCTTACTAGTTATAGTAAGGGAGAGAGACAGATCAGATAAAGTAAAAAAATAAAATAAAATAATAAAACAAATATTTAATAAAATTTTAAACACCAAGGGCTTTTATAAAAGCCATTTAACCCCTTCCCTGCCATTGATCGCTGTGTACGCAGTGATCATACACAGCAGCACATTTTTTGCTGTCTGTGCATTTTTTAGGGGTTAATTTTTTTTACTGTAATTCATTACAGTATAAAAAAAAGCTCTTTTAAGAGAGATTAACCCCTTTCTTGCTGTAGATCACTGCCTAAGCAGAGATCTGACGCAAATGCAGCAATCTTGCTGCAGAAGCATTTTTAATTTTTTTAAAACTTTTTTATTACACCCGTCACGTGTTAATTATACCCGCTAGGGGACTACGTTTAACGTAATTTTTTTTTTAAATAAGAGCTATTAACCCCTTCCTTGCCGTATATCACTTCCTAAGCAGCACATATGGTCACTGCCTAAGCAGTGCATATGGTCACTGCCTAAGCAGCGCATATGGAGCAATCTAGTCGCAGAAGGATTTTTTTTTTGCTATCAGCATTTTTTTTGTCAGACTCGCTAGGGGTTAATTATACCCACTAGGGGATTACCTGTATTCCTTTTGAAGCTGTCTGAACACGTGTATAGCGATCAGTAACAGCCGATCAGTGGCAAAGGTGGTTTGGTGATTTCTCAGATGAGCATCACCATTCGTCTGGTTCGATCAATATTGGTAAATATTGTTCTGACCCATATGGATCTGCCTCCCTCTCCTCACTTGAGTTTTAGTGAGGGAAAGAGACAGATCTGTATAACATAATTTTTTAATTGTAATAAATTAAATAAAATGTTAAAAAAATTGTGAGTCCCAAGGGCTTTTATAAAAGCCATACCCTTTGTATAGTGTAGTGTATTAACCCCTTCCCTGCCACTGATCACTGCACAGCAGAAATTTTTTTCTTGTCTGTGCATTTTTAGGGGTTAATTTTTTTGTACAGTACTACAAAGGCTCTTATAAGAGCTATTAACCCCTTCCTTGCTCTACATGTTCAAATTCCAAGTTTGAAAATCAAAAAGCGCACCTCTCAAATGTAGCCTTTCAACACCCAACAAAGCTGACAAAGCTATGCATGGGTGGTATCCCTGTGCTCGGGAGATGTTGCTGAACATATATTGTGGTATTGTTTGTCAGTGACACATACCGAAATATGTGAATTTGTGTCTAAAGTACAATGTATGTGGGAAAAAATACACAATAAAATGACTACCACAAACTTTGACAAAGGCTGGTGGTAGAATTGGTGCATGGAAAGTGTTAAAATAACACCATTTAAAATAGCCTAGGGTGTCTACTTTTACAAAATATATACTTTTTGGGGTAAAATACACTGTCCTACTTTAAAAAAAAGTCCCAAATGAAAGATGGGCTCAGGCTGGCTACACGTCAATATTCCAAGTTGAAAATGCGCACCTTCACAATGTGGCCCTTTTAGCCCCCAAACAACCCAACAAACCTATGCATGGGTGGTATCCCTGTACTCAAGAGATGTTGCTGAACACTTATTGGGGTGTTATTTGGCAGTGACACATACCAAAATCTGTAAATTCATGTCTGAAGTACAAGGTTTGTGAAAAAAAAACACAAAAAAATGACTACCACAAACTTTGACAAAGGCTGGTGGTAGAATTAGTGCATGGAAAGTGTAAAAATACCACCATTTGAGATAGCCTAGGGTGTCTACTTTAAAAAAATATATGGGTTGATGTGGTAAAATACACTGGCTGGTTTCAAATATGTCCCAAATGGGACATGGGTGCAGGCTGTCTGCATGTCAAAATTTCAAATTGGAAAACCAAAAACTTCACCTCCCAAATTTGGCCTTTTACCCCCCAAACAATCCAACAAACCTATGCATGGGGGGTATCCCTGTACTCAAGAGATGTTTCTGAACACTTATTGGGGTGTTATTTGGCAGTGACACATACCAAAATCTGTAAATTTATGTCTGAAGTACAAGGTTTGTGAAAAAAAAACACAAAAAAATTACTACCACAAACTTTGACAAAGGCTGGTGGTAGAAATAGTGCATGGAAAGTGTTAAAATACCACCATTTGAGATAGCCTAGGGTGTCTACTTTTAAAAAATATATGGGTTGATGGGGTAAAATACACTGGCTGGTTTCAAATATGTCCCAAATGGGACATGGGTGCAGGCTGTCTGCATGTCAAAATTTCAAATTGGAAAACCAAAAACTTCACCTCCCAAATTTGGCCTTTTACCCCCCAAACAATCCAACAAACCTATGCATGGGGGGTATCCCTGTACTCAAGAGATGTTTCTGAACACTTATTGGGGTGTTATTTGGCAGTGACACATACCAAAATCTGTAAATTTATGTCTGAAGTACAAGGTTTGTGAAAAAAAAACACAAAAAAATTACTACCACAAACTTTGACAAAGGCTGGTGGTAGAAATAGTGCATGGAAAGTGTTAAAATACCACCATTTGAGATAGCCTAGGGTGTCTACTTTTAAAAAATATATGGGTTGATGGGGTAAAATACACTGGCTGGTTTCAAATATGTCCCAAATGGGACATGGGTGCAGGCTGTCTGCATGTAAAAATTTCAAGTTGGAAAACAAAAAACTGCACCTCACAAATTTGGCATTTTAGCCCCCAAACAACCCAACAAACCTATGCATGGGTGGTATCCCTGTACTCAGGAGAAATAGTAGAATCTATTTAGCATGTTTTTTCGTTCGCTATTGTCGATGAGGAGAAGTTGTTTCAAATAAAAACAAAGAAATTTGTGTATTTTTTTTTTTTTTACCATATTTTATTATTTTTTTTTAATAATATGATAAGATATGATCAAAAATATGGCATCCATAGAAAGCCCTTTTTGTCCCGATAAAAACAATATATAATATGTGTGGGTACAGCAAATGACGAAGAAGAAAATTACTGCTAAACACAAACAGCACAGAAATGTTAAAATAGCCATTGTCCAGAAAGGACAAAAATGTTTCAAAGGCTCTGTCCTTAAGGGGTTAATAAAAACAAGACATGTCTGAAATCAACAATACAATTTTTTTGGTGGGAGTGTCTCTTTAAAATAGCTCTACTAAAAAGTGTTACTGTGTATGGCTTTTAAAGGCATTACATTGTTTGGTGTGCTTGGACAATACTGCCTACTAGTGGTGTAAAATTATACACACTTAAAGGCCTGTTCTTAGTGCACTTGTTATATATTGAACTATTTAAATGCCAATTTTCCAATTATTTTTATTCGATTTCTCTAATTTTATTGAGAAAATGAAACACTAGTACAAATGTCACACTGTTAGTAGTTTATTTTATAAGATATTGTTTTTCCCTACAGCACATGTTTGTCCTGCGTGAGCGACCTGAAACGGTGTTAATTGACCTGATCCAGAGGACGAAGGATGCTGTGAGAGAGCTAGATAACCTACAGTACCGAAAAATGAAGAAGCTGCTTTTCCAAGAGGCTCACAATGGGCCTGCTGTGGAAACACAAGAGGAGGAAGAGGTATTTCACATAACCCAGATTTGAAATAGAATTGTCTAAACATTTCCTACATTTGTCTATCTAGAAAATTTTAATCCCTAAGATATTGTGCTTGGCACAGTGCTATAAAGTACATTACAGTAGTTGCAGTTGTTTGACCTAGCTCTAACATGCATATTCTGTTTTCTTACAAGGATCAAGATCATGGCACTTGCAGGACAGGGACAGTGAATAGCATTGGTAGTAACCAATCTATTCCTAGTATGTCTATCAGTGCCAGCAGCCAAAGCAGTAGTGTGAATAGTCTTCCTGATGCCTCAGACGACAAGAGTGAGCTAGACATGATGGAAGGAGATCATACCGTGATGTCTAACAGTTCTGTCATCCATCTGAAACCAGTGAGTATGAGAGCCTTAATCATTTAAGAAGCCGCAAAATATCATACTTCCAAACTTCCTGAAATTGGTTAATGACAATCCCATGTTAGTTGTCCTTTTTAAAGTGGACCCATCATCCACAGAAGTTTCTTTCTTACTATAATTCATTTTAAACCTGTATATTGTGTAGGGGGAGTTTGTAGCAAACATATACATCAAATAATATCAGATGTCTCTATACAGGTTTTATTTGGGGGCAGGGGGGAGAAAGCGGTCATGAGCGGCTTTACAGCTTGTCTGTTTTGCAGTATAGAAGCATAAACGCTAATGGCTTATTTAAATCTTTAGCATTTCCAATTTCTTACTTCATAACAAAGGGAATTATAGCAATGATGTCATTGAAGTTCAGTGGACTGTGACGTACAGCCAGTATTTATGCAAGGTTCTTTCACTAACCTTGTTGTGTGCCTTTGGGTTTAAGGAGGAAGAAAATTACCCAGAAGATCCTGAACCAAGAATGCGACCATCAGAACCGCAGTCTCCTCCCCAGGTCTCTCGTCATAAGTCTCACTATCGCAATCGTGAGCACTTTGCCACTATACGCACAGCCTCGCTGGTGAGTTGTCACTTTTAATTTCAGTTCTAAAATACATCATCTGTGTTGTAGCATGTTGTCTTCGATAGCAAGTTAGTCATTTTATCGAAGGTATCTGCATATGTTTGGCTATCCGCTTTCCTGAATTGATATAGTATATGTACAACTAGCTGGTTGAAATGTTTTTCAGGTATACAGCTCTTAATAGTAGATGATTTGCATATGCGTAAAATGACTTGAAAGCATTTAAGCATGATGTTTGTACTGGCATACTTATAGCTCATGTCATGCTACTTTAAAAGTATACCCCACCTCTCCACTGATACGTTCTATAAATAGTGTTTGTGGAAATATCTTGTGTCATTGGATGAATATATGCTGACCAAACTAATAAAGAACACACAGTTGCTTCAAGTTGCAATGCTAGTTCCCAGATACTAATATCAGACAAATGCACTTTTAAAAGATCGCCTTTTACTTAGATTACACATTTCGTTAATTTCCAGCAATTCAGTTCTCGTTTAATATTATATCATTGTTCCATACACCAGGTGACGAGGCAAATTCAGGAACATGAGCAAGATTCAGAGCTCCGTGAGCAGATGTCCGGTTACAAGCGCATGAGGCGGCAACATCAGAAGCAGTTGATGGCTCTGGAGAATAAGCTGAAGGCAGAGATGGATGAGCATCGTCTTCGATTAGACAAGGATCTAGAAACCCAGAGAAACAACTTTGCAGCAGAAATGGAAAAACTTATTAAGAAACATCAGGCAGCAATGGATAAAGAGGTGAGGCAAATAAACTTGCTCTTATGGATGCTTGATTTAGTAATGATGAAAAGGTTAGACTTTGCCTTACATGCACTCAACCACTGTAAAAATGAAAGCCGTGTTAGTGTGTGCATGAAATTTCCCTGTAACTGGAACGAAGGATACCTTTCATATACTCTATATATGGGAGCACGCTTGTCAGTTTTAAAATGTTAACTAAATAGTTTCAAATGAATATTGCTGTGGTACAAGCGATTTTGAACATTAACTTTCTTTTCCTCCTCTGGCTCTACATGGGCTGTGAAATCTCTGATGTTCGTAAACATACAAGTTGCCAATATACAGGGTAAGGTGTATTTTTAAATACTGAGGTTGAACCGACTGGTTAGTCACTGCCCTCTGTCTTCTTGAGCTACAATTTAAAATAATTTAAGTTCTACTGTCTGCTGTAAAATAATGTTTAGTTTTTTTACTGTTATCTTTTAGTATATTGCACTATTACATTACTGGGTTTTTTTGGCTCTCATTTTCATAGTTAAAGTTGATGGCAAATGAGGAGAAAAAATTCCAGCAACATATCCAAACTCAGCAAAAGAAAGAATTGAATAGCTTCTTGGAATCACAAAAACGAGAATATAAACTGCGCAAAGAACAGCTGAAAGAGGTGAGATCATTGTTTCTGGATAGTGTACAAAACTGTGGTGTACTTACCCAAGTATTCATCAGTTCAGCTCAAGTCCAAGCAACAGTGTGTATTACAGAATCACTTATTAGTATGGAATATATTTGGAGGAATACAATATTTTACTGTGAATATTAATTTAACAAATTAATGGATTATCATATAACACTTTGGTTCATCCATACATTTGCCTAGGGCAGCACAAAACCAAGATACACCACTCATTCGACCAATAAAAAAAATCATCCGTGAAGATGAGCACAGGAATAAATAGCTTTTCAGATTCAGGGAAACATCTTGGTTATGGGAAATTGTTTGTCCATTAGATATTTTAAAGGAGAGCATGGAACATTAATAAATGTGTTTGGTCACTTTCTTACTTCATTATAGGTGTAGAATGTACAATTGGAGATTAAAGCCTTCATTTGTATGTTTCATTGTAATGGATGTTCTTTAAAGTAATTTTCCCATGTTTTTTTTTTATTTTACCTTCAGCTGTATTTATGTTTTATTATGTTTCTAGGAGCTAAATGAAAACCAGAGTACCCCAAAGAAAGAGAAACAGGAATGGCTCTCCAAACAGAAGGAAAATTTCCAGCATTACCAGGCTGAGGAAGAAGCTAATCTCCTGCGGCGTCAGAGACAATACCTAGAGTTGGAATGTCGCAGGTTCAAAAGACGAATGCTGCTTGGGAGACACAACCTGGAACAGGACCTTGTCAGAGAGGTATAATGCAGTGGCATACGGTTACAAACTCATTGATTAGGTTAATGTGCCCAGAATTAAACTGGCCATGAAATATGTGATACACGCTATTTGTGATTGATAAGCTATAAGATTTTCTCTTGAAAGACCAAGTGGTAATTGTCACTCTTTCCAAAATAATGTGCAAATATTGCAGCAAGTTCATAATGTAGGGAAAACATTAGAATGTATTGGCATAGTGACAAAGATATTACAGGTATGTGTCATATCCTAATGCCGTCATAGTGACGTGCACTTTTATGACCTTAAAGATGGATATGTGGCCATTAGTAGCTGTCCTTTCAGCAGGATCACCTACATTATCTGTAGTAATATTAGACACTGTAATAGTTTTTCACCACTGAAGAAATAATAGCAGTGCCACAATATAGAGCTACTAAATAGTCTTCTAATGGCTGACCATTGATTCTTTTGAAAAGCATTTCTTTTAGTAATAAGGATATTGTTTTTACGACCATTTTCTCCTTAGGAGCTGAATAAGCGTCAGACACAGAAGGATTTGGAACACGCAATGTTGCTTCGGCAGCATGAGTCAATGCAGGAGCTGGAGTTTAGACACCTCAACACTATACAAAGGATGCGTTGTGAGCTTATAAAATTACAGCACCAAACCGAGCTCACAAACCAGCTGGAGTACAACAAGAGACGGGAGCGGGAACTAAGGCGCAAGCATGTCATGGAAGTCCGACAGCAGCCCAAAAGCCTCAAGGTACCAATGTCTTTGCGCTATTTAACAATGATAAAAAACAAAGGTGTGGGATCCCTCTCAGCGAGAACGGGCAAAGGCTGAAATAGCCAGCCCTATAGGATGTAACCTACTTGAGAGAGGAATCACCGGTTTTTGCTCGCTTGCACCATATCTCCATTACCATATTAGACTGGTCCCACCCATAAGGGCAGTCCAGATCCAAATAGCCTGTCAGGTCTCCTCTGCACGAAGAATACAGCAACCACAGACGTACGTTTCGGCCTTCAATAGTCTTGTCAGTGTGGTACGGCTGGTATCCGTCTAGGTGCAGCGAGCTAGGGACCCACGTCTGGGCATACCCTGATAACTCATAGAGACAAAAAACAAAGGTGTGGGATCCCTCTCAGCGAGAACGGGCTTAGGCTGAAAATAGCCAGCCCTATAGGTTGTAACCTACTCGGGAGAAGAATAATTTAACAATGATGTTTAAGAACATTAATTTCTATATTAGGGGTATGTGGCAGTCATCGCCTCCTACATAAAATGCTCGTATGTTAGGCTGACATGATTTTTGTTATTTTAACAGGTAGGTTGGTAATGAACCTCCTGATGTGACTCTTAAGATAACATTTAACCCTTATTAATTTCAGTAAACAATGCCTAAATTCAGTCTGGTACATTGTGAAAATGATTTTTTACTTGCTGCGCTAATAAAGCTTTTACAGTGAGAAAATATAAACAGTCACTCTGGAGGTAGAGAATAGTTTGGCAAAAAAAATATTTACTGAAGTAAATCCAATGGCAAATGCACCAAAAACAGCCAAAAGATGAGTTGTGATGAGAATAGTTTAAACCACTGTGTATGGGAAAAGTAGTAGCAACCACCATAATATCGAATACACCATAGTATCTATAAAAACATGATAAAAATACAATAATAAACAATGGCTATTTAGGCATATGTATGATGGGAATCATGGTTAGTCTCTCAAATAAGTCCATGCAAATAAATAGGGTCTCGTATAAATGCAAACAGCTTAACCTCAGGTGTAGTAATGTAGATAGGGGTCAATCTACAAACCCAACCCACAAAAACCAGACAGAAAAAGAGAAATATATAGTTGCACGCAAATGGAGAGATCCCATCAGATCCTGATGATAATTCAGGTTAACAGAGTTCAAACTGCATGACTGAAAAACATAAAATGTTAGCCCATGACGTAGAGAACAAGATCCTATTTGTGTTGGAACCAGGGTGATCAGGTAGATCATCTTCTGTTCCAAATCGACAGATGCATTGTAATGTGTAGACCAGTGATCCTCCATGGAGTCGTTGAATATCTTGACCAAAAGGTTCCCGGCATCCGCAAGCTGCGCTGCACTCTGGGGGGGTAGGATACTATGGTGTTTTTACGGGGGTTGCTACTACTTTGCCCATACAGAGTGGATTAAACAGTTTTGGTGCATTTCATTGGCTTTACTTCAGTAAATAATTTTTGAGCAAACTATTTTCTCCCTGCAGAATGTTTAGATTGTCTCTCTGTTTTGGATATTGTGTACCTCCCAAGGCTTACAATCACTCTATATTTGTACAGTGAGTCTAATTAATTTATATTTTGTAGCTTTTTAATTTAAATCATTCAAGGTTACATTTTCTATTAAGATTTAAATCCTGATGATGCTTTTGCCCATTTTTACATTCATCTGAGTGAGGTATTTGGTTTTATGTGTGATGGCTTTTGCGATATCTTATGAATTTACAATGCACATGGTACCCCTTTAATTTCCTTGCTATTTTCCTATTCCGCTATGCACTGCCAAAAGAACATTGTGTCCATACGCCCAAAAGATCTATTATTCAGCTGGATAGTAAAGCTAATTTTACGAAGATACTCTCAGGAAATATTGTTTGCCAGCTATCTGGAGAAATGTAGCTTACTTTTGGAGAATGACTACATTTTTGATTGTGCCTAGTCATGAATGGTTTCCCTTTGTACAATGACAGATGTTTGATTGCAGCACTGTTAACATTTTCTTTTATTCATTTATTTTGAATTTTGCATAGTACAAGGCAGCTGTCACCTTAAAATCATGTATCTGGAATTGTTGTTTTTTTTCCCTTTAAAGCTCAAATGCATGCATTCCATTTTATAAATATCCAATACTGAATCATAGTGCAAGCAAAGACTCTAAACAGAGGTTTGGCATGGATAGAAAATGTAAACTTATATTGGCAAATAACAGCTTACATATGAGCTATTACAATAAAACAGAATTTTATGGATAGAGCAATAGTGGTGATATAAATTAAGAGAAGAGTAGAAAGGAAGGAGAAGAAAGAAGAGAAGATGAGATAAGAATATAACTAAAAAGAAAGACCATATTAGGGGTGCAACAAAAAAGATGGGGATAAACCCCAGGCAGGACAGACCACCTGCAGTGTGAAGGCACAATAAGTAACCAAAAAGTTGACCATACTACCAGTTCTGTCCAATCTTCAGATGGGATAGAGTGCCCTGGGGGTAAAGGTGACCAGAGCCTCACAATAGCGTACCGGGTGAACTATTGATTGAACTGGATAAGGTTCGGGGTATAATATGTGGCTAACTTTAAAACATGGGTAATGCTTAAAAATGGTAAAAAGGATGGAGCCTTTGCTCTATATTCTAGGGAGAGAACAAAGTCGGAGACCCGTTATCCTCCTTCCTCTCTTCCTTCAAGTCCACCGTCATGTCCTCTCTCACTGTCCTCTCTCTCTGTCCTCTCTTCCTTCAAGTCCACCGTCATGTCCTCTCTCTCTGTCCTCTCTTCCTTCAAGTCCACCGTCATGTCCTCTCTCTCTGTCCTCTCTTCCTTCAAGTCCACCGTCATGTCCTCTCTCTCTGTCCTCTCTTCCTTCAAGTCCACCGTCATGTCCTCTCTTCCTTCAAGCATTAAGTAGAACAAAGTGTGCACTCCACTCGCCAAGTAGTGAATAAATAAAGTGCTTTAATGCTATAAAAAAAAAAAAATCCAAACAAACAGGGTAAGGTACAATCCACGGAGGATAGAGTAAAAAGGGAAGGCCACCTAACGCGTTTCACGTGTCGCCACGCTTAGTCATAGGACCAGGCTGTGAGACAAGTAAATGTATATGACATAACATATACATATTAGTTTTGGACTTTGTCTTATAGTGCAAAGTCGAGTGCCTTCACAACTCAAGGTGTCCTCTCAATAAATAGATTATTGATTCAATCACATTCCATTGATTCAATAAAAATTATAATTTCTCGTCTACCATTTACACATGCATTAAAATGTATTCCTTCAGGTCCTGAGATTTCCTGTAATACCATTGTCTTTCTGCTGGAATAAAAACATTATTTAAATCCTAAAAAACCCAATCAATACCTTCTTTTTCCACCTTGTTTGTTGCACAGTTAGAAAAATAAATTGCTAATTTATTGGTATATCTCATGTTCAGTCTAAAGAATTACAGATAAAAAAGCAGTTCCAGGACACATGTAAAATCCAAACTCGGCAATATAAAGCTTTGAGGAACCACCTGTTGGAGACCACACCAAAGAATGAACACAAAGCAGTGCTCAAACGACTGAAAGAGGAGCAGACCCGCAAACTTGCAATACTGGCCGAGCAGTATGACCATAGCATTAATGAGATGCTGTCCACACAGGCAGTAAGTGTTTGATGATGAATATTTAGTAAAAATACTATTTCCTGTGTTCTGAATAATTTCTGAAATTTAGGTTTATTAGAAATTTTAATTATCAGGAAACTTTTTCACTCAATGTACCTTATGTAAATAAACACAGATCTGCCACATACCGCTACCCTTTATATTTATTGTATGGAAAAATGCAAATAATGTGTTAAATCCGAAACAATCCCTATGGAAAGGAAACCAACGAAATATAGAGCTTTACTTTCAGAGTTGCTTGTTTTGCCCTAACATCCCTTGCACTTGCTTTAAATGAGTGCAGGACAATTTGAACAATTATTCATCAGTTAATATGATTACAAATATTCTAAACTATACCAGGCATGCAAAGAAATGCCTGCACGGTAAGCATTCTGCAACCACACCCGTAACATTGTTCAAATACCCTCAAGTTTGCATATTTAAAGGCTACATTTGTTGGCATCCACTTGTGTAAATGAAGGGTCCACGTTAAAATTGGCCAAAAAGTCTAACTGCTAATGAAACCAATTTTCATATTATTGTCCTTTGACCAAGGCATACATTGATTTATTTAATACATAGTGGTAAGAGTCGTTTTTTAGTGCCATAATTTTACACCATCATAAATATCTATTGAATTACTTTTCTTGGAGTAAAAAAAAGAGGTTTTAATACAGAGTAAAGTCTATTTAATGGCCATTCAATGCAAATGAGAAACACGTGGAAATTAGGTTTGATCACTACAGTCACCATGACAATCTGCCACAATTTTCTGTGTATACAAAAAAAGGTGGTGGGGGCAATTTGAATCTACTGCGATAAGGAAATATTGATGTAAAGATGATTTATTTAATATCTCGTGTTTGTTGGTTACGTCACAATTGAACTTCACTTGGTTTTGCAGCTGCGCCTGGATGAGGCACAGGAGGCAGAGTGTCAGGTATTGAAGATGCAGCTGCAACAGGAGCTGGAGTTACTAAATGCCTATCAGAGCAAAATAAAGATGCAGGCAGAGGCCCAACACGAACGGGAGCTGCGAGAACTGGAGCAGAGGGTTTCACTCCGCAGGGCCCTTCTCGAGCAGAAGGTATGTGATTTACTTAGTCCTCTAATGCTGCAAAAAAACACATTGAATGACATCACAGTTGTATTTTTTTGTGAGTCCCACTCTTTAAAAAAAAATTGAAGAAAAGAAAAACTGCTTCTCACCCTAATAAAGTTTGCAAAAATTATAAAAACCTAATACAAATGAGAGGTTTTGGTTATATGAATTGCCCAAAGTATAATTAATCATGTCTGTCACGTCATGGAACACTTTCAATAGAGTGAGAACCTAATCTTGCCTCCTGTGGGCACACAAAGCAGTCTATGCTGCTACCAGAATCTTTTTAATGTGGTGGAGGAGGTGCAATAAAAGGGACACTTCCTCCAAAAAAGGAAATTTTTTTACTTTTCTTATTTTGTATTGCTGATTTTAGAAATGTCTTTTGTTTTTCTTTTGTAACTATTTAATAAAATATGTAACTAAACAAGTGTTACTGGGCATTGCCATTTTGTGAAATATAGTGTTTTCCGGTGCCAACCCTAAGAGACTTTACAGCGCAAATTTCTCACTTTGGGGCTGGGGACACAGAATGCAGTCTATAAGTCTGAATTCTGATCACAGACTTGAATGGGAGGTTAATGTAACTATTACATCACAAGGGGGTAGACTTATGATCCTGTTTGATCAGGTTAATCTCTAAAAAAAAAAAAAAGCTGTAGAAAGCCAGCTAGTCCTGCCCACTATGATACACAGGATCCAATAAGAGAGAGAGCAGGGGAGTATCTTCTGACATCATGCAGGCTTTTTCAACTGTTGTAAAATGAGACTGGCTGGAAGATTTTGGATGATGTTGCATCATTGGAAATATTCTCAAAATGGATGCTGGAGATAAACACCTAATTTTATGTTTCCTTTTATATGCAATTAATTCAATCATATACAAATAAAAACAGTGGCATATGATTTATATATGTGTTTTAAAAGACCAGGTAATCTATCTACATCTTATGTAAGTGGCAGTGTCCCTTTAACCCCTTCACGTCGGATGGTGCTTTGGTCATTAACGACCAAAGCACCATCCGACGTCTGTGTGTTCCTGGCTGCCGATCACTTCAAGATCGGAGCCAGGAACACAATGCAGGGACCCGATCAGGGTCTCTATAGACCCTGTCTGTCCCTGCCGGCATCTCTCGATACTAGTCACAGAGGCATTCCTGACCCAGGAAGTTCGGGCACGTAGGGATGCCGGAGATGTAGCGTTCTCTACATTTCCTTAGTCAGACTGAGGCCACTGAAAGTGACTTTATCTGACACTGGGGACCACGCTGCAAGTCCCTGCAGCGGGATCGTCAGTACAGCTCATCGCGGGGAGCCATGATGAGCTGTAACATGCAGGACGGTCTATGCCATCCTGCAGGTTTTTACTGTAAAATTTGAGCTTCCGCTACATTTTCTGTGTCAGGGTGAGCTGACAGTGGGGACCCCTGCAAGTCTCTGCAGCTGGGTCCGCACACAGCTCATCCCAGCGGAGCTGTTTAATTAATGTAGGACGTTCCATGCCGTCCTACTATCCTCTAGGCACTAAAAAATAGGACTGCATGCAACGTCCTACAAGCGGGAAGGGGTTAAGCTTTCTCCCAATTCAACCCAGGACAGCAAGCTGCAAACAGACAATGAGGAGCCACAACCTCCACTATGTGCAATCAGGGAAAATGTCAGCTAAGCTTGTCACAGGTTTGAATTATATACAAATGTAAAATGATGCCTGTCAAACAGGTGTGTGCATGCTGCAAATAATGTAATTGTCTATACAATGTATACAAAAAACATAAACTGTCTGCGCTTCTCGCCTTAATAAAGTTTCCAACAATTTTTGTTGTATGAATTGACCAAAGACAATAGAGTGAGAATTTACTCTCACCTCCTATATAGTGGGCACACAAAGCAGTCTATACTGCTACCAAAACCTTTTGAATGTGTTTGAGGAGGTGCAATTAAGCCTTGTTTTTTTGTACACACTGTATAGCCAATTACACTGTATTTGCAAAAATATCTGTTTAGTGCAATATAAGGTTTCCTACACATTTTAAATAACTGCTTTGAAACAGATACTTTAGAAAATTTAAATGGCTACAGCTCAAATTGCACTGAAAATATTATTGTGATATGAGTGTGTCTTTAACATTAATTGCTGGTACTTTCTTTTAAGTTTCATTCTAATGATATATCAACAGTTCGGTTAATGAGGTATGATCTGCAACTGTTTTCCTGTGTTTAAATTTATGCCATCATGCCATCTCAAAGCAGTAAATATAGTATTGCTAATAGTCCCAGATGCATGAGTAATGTGAGAACAATTATTTTCAAGCTAAAACAGCTTTTGTTAAGATACTTATAAGGAGGGTTGTCACAGAGAACAAACTTTATGTATTTTGCTGTTTCTTTATAAATCCATTATTTTATGCTAATAAACAGTATTGAATGTTTTCTTTTACTTTGCTAAATGTGTCTTCATTAACTGCTGTTTCACAATAACACTCTAAGATGAGGATTATGTTTATGCATACATTTCCATCACCAATTATTGTTACTCTGGCATCATATTGAGAAAACTTAACCTCAGCATATACCTCATTTTTCTCAATTTTCATTTAGTATTTGTTTCTGTCATTGAATGCCTACCTATTACTTTTAACCTGTTTTCGGTCGTCTTACTCCTTTTTTGAATAAAGCATAAGTTGGATATGTTCCTTCAGCATATTAATGTTCTATTTATTATGTTTTTATTTTCCATAGATTGAGGAAGAAATGTTGGCTCTTCAGAATGAGCGCACTGAGCGGATACGAAGTTTGTTGGAGCGCCAAGCCCGGGAAATTGAGGCTTTTGACTCAGAAAGCATGAGGCTAGGCTTTAGCAATATGATACTTTCTAATCTCTCCCCCGAGGCGTTCAGCCACAGCTACCCGGGAGCTTCTGGCTGGTCCCATAATCCCACTGGAGGCCCTGGACCACACTGGGGTCACCCCATGGGAGGCCCACCACAAGCCTGGGGCCACCCAATGCAAGGTGGGCCCCAACCATGGGGTCATCCATCAGGGTCTGTGCAAGGTGTCCCTCGTGGCAGTACGATGGGGGTCCGCAACAGCCCCCAGGCTCTGAGGCGGACAGCTTCTGGGGGACGGACAGAGCAGGG
Source organism: Pelodytes ibericus (assembly GCA_036172795.1). Lineage (NCBI taxonomy): Eukaryota > Metazoa > Chordata > Amphibia > Anura > Pelodytidae > Pelodytes > Pelodytes ibericus. The sequence continues at coordinate 47,529,679 of CM069857.1, read as the reverse complement.
AATGAGCAGAAGCACAAGTGTTACTTCACAGATATCAAATGGTTCACATATGTCTTACACATAACTGCAAGAAGAACTTATCGCCCATTCCTTTTGATCATTCAAAACAAACTGCCTACAAAATATCCTCACAGCAACTTTCTCAATGATATTGAGCAGCTGCAGAAATAAGGATTCCTACCCATGCTGTATTTTAATCAGTCTGTACAGGGTTATGTGTCTGTGTGTTTTCTGACGTATGACTGCATTGGCCGCTGGATTTCTATCGTGAAAAGGTGATAGGGAGTAGAGACATAAAGCATGTGATTAATGCTGAGCGTGGATCTCGGCAAAATCACTTTTAAGAGGGTTTCCAAATTATTAAAAGCTACAATCCAATGCAAGTTCCCCTTAACTTATTTTCTGCACATTTAGAGCTTGCTACATTCCCTGGTTTTTACCATGCATTTACTCTTATTACTCATTTTGGGGGGATAATCCTTTGTTAACGCTTCCTATGCAGTCTGCGCATCTCCTGTTGAGATTTGCTGGAGATCATTGATTAGATTTGGTAAACTTGCAAATATGTGAGATTATGTTTTGCTTTAAATGGGCCAAAAAGTGTATAATCAGGTTATATAGAACAATTGATTTATCAAGGGGTGGGGTGCGCCAACCGGTTGCTTCACGTGGTTTATACACTGTATTTCCCATCATCAGTTACCATTGCTAGCAAACAATCATGGCTCTGAATGACGTGACTTATAGTTGAATAACAGCGGAAGAGTCCTAGGTTAGTAACTACTGATCCTGCATCAGTTTCTCCAGCACCAAAGCATCATTTCATATTCCCGTTGCTTGTGTATTCTTTCTGTGCCAGTAGCATTAAAAAATATATATATATTTCTTTTGTGCGGTTTGCAAATGAATGCACACTTATCGGGAGTGCACTAGAGATGGCAAACAATTGTGATTGAAGCTAGTTTTAAAGACCATTAGATGTGGCCCTACATGATGACTATATTGTTTGTCTTGACATAAACCTAGATTGCAATATGGAACAATGCTAGGTCAGATGTTATTGACTTGTGCTTTACCGCAATATTTCTTCTGTTTGCTTTAAATGATTGATCTTGACAGTGACAATATTTATTTGGGGTATTTACCAAGTAATGCCAAGCAGTTGTGGTTTAGATGTTAATTGCATTATTTGCCACTTTTGTAATCCATATTATGCAGTACAGCGATGCTTTTTCCCCCTCCACAGATTTCCAGGTTTTTGTTTTAAATTGTCAGCCTGGTATTCCCGGGATGATCGACCCAAAGAAGCAAAGTGGTTCTTTCTTTCTGTAGTTATCTTTAGTTCTTCTTCTTTTGATTATCACTTGATCGTGCCACATTACTAAAGATACTTTAACCGCCAACCATTTCCTGTGCTGGTTGCCATAATATATATTACCAATACCATGTTATTTTCTTTGGAACTGATTGCATGTGATGCTAGATACCAGACAAACGGGATCACATGTATGTGTTTTAACCTGATGTATGTTGGTAGAGCGAGCTATGGAATGAAGTTGGTGAATTTTACTAATATTATCTATTTAGATACTGGTATTGGTGCCAATTGCTGGGAATTTATTATAGTTTAACCTCATAAGTAACGTAATAGGATATGTGTAAACTATAAATTGTCCTTTTTAACTGGTGGACGGACTATATAAAGTAAGATTGAAGAACGATAGACGAAAAGGCTCTGGTGCCAAGCATTCCCTGAAGAGCTCACTGGTGACCTGGAATGGTCATTATGGGGAATTGTCAAAATATTTTATATTTAATCTGCTGAAAGCCGTATACCACATGTATCAACACATGTTATTGTCTAAAGGTCATCTAGTCAAGTGTGCATAATATGCATCAATGCGCCTTGCCTGGAAGTACAACTTTGATGATGATATGTGGGTATGGAGAGAGAGCATGTTGCACTAGATTCAATAAGTGGTATTATTTGGTTGATGATTTCTCTTTGAAGATCCGCTGACAGTAGTGAAACTCTTTAGGTCAGTGAGCTTTTGTTCAGATACCAGGACCTTTGCCTCCACTGCGCCAATATTAAGAGGGAATTTAGAGATGTATCAAATTCCTATAAATCAGTATACTGTGTGTCATCTGAGAAAAATGTACAATATAATTTCCCAACCAAAATCCAGAAAAATGTTCTATTTAAAAATATATTTTAAGCACACTGCTTTCACCGATGTCTGTTACTGACCATACAATCAATATAATACAGGTTATATCACAATTTGGTTAACCTGACATTTTTGACAATATTGGTTGGACTGCTGTTATAGACAGTGTACTTTTTTTTTTTTTATTAAGTAAAGCTTCTCTTATTAAATTATAACTGCTGTTTTAACTGAGCCCTTTTGTTTATGTTCCTAAAGATGTTTTATTTTATTTTTTGTTCTGTTTTATAATCAAGAATTTTTTTTCTACCCCTATTTTTTTAAGGTAGAGCATCAGTTGAGTGCATGTTTTTGTATCCATATTGATAATGCATTGCATTTTTCAAAACATTACTGTGATACCATGGAAGCCTCAGTCTTGGCCATCGCATTCAGTGTCTAGTTAAGATTTTTTGGGGGGCCCATGGTTTCCACTTTTCTTCTCCATTTGGCATCTAAATGTATTCTATTAATGGTGCTAGCATAATCAGGAATTTATTTAAAAAAATATAATTACATTTCTGCAGAAAGGCAATAAATGTAAAGACTGACATGCACATTTCAGGGTCCGGTAAAAAGTAAAATAAAAAAATTGCGAAATTCTCATTAAGCTCAAGTATCTTAATAATTACCCTGTACAAGCTTCTGCCCCCTAAATATAAATAACTAGTCAAGTAAGAATTTCCAAATCAATCTGCAATGTTCTGCATTATTGATGTTTACTTTGCCCTATAAAAAAAAAAAAATCCTTAAAAGGGGGTCATGTGCATCCACCCATTATGTTGCTGATGCATCTGACCCAGTGATGACTAACATTTAGCACTTCATGCTTAAATATTGCCTACACATTTCTACACTGCTGTCCACGTGCAATATTAATGCTTGAGCACAAATAGTAGATCCCAACGACCAAAAAATGTCCTACTCAACATGGAGTTGGTTTGCAAAGTACCTCCATTTGAAAGCAAGTACTGCTATTTCCTACATCTAAAAACAACTTGTGTCCTCTATATTGATTTGTTTTTACCTACAGAGGTTAGTAAAGGACAGCAGGGATTTTCAGAAAGTACCCCTTGCCCGTTTTACAGGCCTATAGAAATGTGTATATCTGTACACACCTTTAACTTATACCTAAAGTTTAATGATGAATGGTATAAAACAAAAACCTATATGACACCCAAGCAGCATGGAAATAGATATGTTCACCTGTTTGGTTGCAGTCACCTCTCAAGCTGGAGATTTTTAGCCATGTACTGTTTGTTTGATGATGCCAATTTAGAAGAATTGACAGTGAAACTGAAAACGGAGAACAGATAGATACTGCAGGATCCAACACTATGAAATAAACACTATATGAAAGGAATACATATGTTTGCTCAGTAAATAATATGGGCTAACCCCCTAGATCAACCAGCTCGACTGAAACCAATTTTGATCCATGTCTGCAACATAGTAGTGATCGAAAAAATATTGATTAAACACTATAAAACCTGCAAAATCCCCCCACCTCTTTTTGTAGCATGAATATTGGACATGCAGAGTCGTGTTTAATCACTTGTTTTGCACTATGCACAGAAATTGTATAGCCAAAATTATATGCATAAATATTTATGTTGATACCTTAACCCTTTTTACAAATAATGGGAATGAATACAATTAGCCCTAGTATAGGCAAGCTAATCTTGTGTTTCTTTTTATTGGCATTGTATTTAATTACTCACTTACTGTTTAACACTGTGCTTTTAACAGTGTTAATAAGTAAAATATAATCCTGGCTAAAGTTTTACATCTACCAGATGGAGTGAAACTTTTAAACTATGGGGTATGAGTGGATATTCTTATCTTCAATGAAGCTTTAGGAAGGGTGTTTTTTACTTTATAAACCAACACTATAGCAGAATGCTTAAATTCCCTCATCATGCTCCTGTTTGCTAATTTGATCAAGCAAGTTGATGGCGTTTTTCATTGGTCTCCAATCCTCCAGAGTTACATGACTTCCTGTTAGTTGTTCCTTCTGACTCCCTCAACATAAGGAGGTCCTATGACCTAGGTCAGTGATGGTTGACCAGATGTTTGAACATCATGGCATATATTGCCCAACATGATATGGTCAAAACCAGCTCCTTAACCTCTCTAGCAGATGATTAATGTGCATGGTGAAAATGGCTGGGTGACTACCACTAAGTTGGCCCGTCCAAACAGCCCCAAATCACCCATGCAGTCATCTGGGAGCGCCCAGTATAGTACTGAGCCATTCGCATGCACTGTTAAAAAATTATACTCCACAGTTATAATACAAGCGGTTGTCGTTTCCTGATCAATGTAACTTCAGATTATGAGCACAAGGAGCAAACTATTGTACATTTACAGCCAGGTCCCATCATCCATCCAATATAATGTCTAAATTGGGAGACAATATCTTTACCCATAGTCACTAATAATTATGTAAATTTGATAACTGTTGTATTTATAATTTTTGCTGTACTATTACACTAAGCTATGTTTGCTATTCCTGACAAATCCAACCAGTATTATTTTTAAAAAAAAACACAACACCAAGGCAACAATATATATCCTACCTAAAGCCTTATTTTTTTTTTTTTTTTTATTATTGAATTGCCTGGAATTACAATTTTGCAACTGTTGACTCCCTAAGAATTTTGTGATTTGATGTAATTTTCTTTTTGATAGTAAATGTCAGTACCACTTCCAATAATAGTATAGCATTTGAAATTAGCTCTTCCCTACACTGCTATGATGAAAGATGTTCTAGATTGGTAGAACTCAAAATCTGCTAAACAGTATTACAAAATAATTGTTGCAGGACATTATTGATGCCCCTAGCTGGATTTCATGTGTTTTTATTTTTATGTTCTTGCTATTTTAATGTGATTTAAAAAAAATCTATTTTGCTCATAGGTCAAAATAATAGCAACCACATCGGGTCACTGCTGAAAAAAGAGATATGCAAGCTGCATATTGGAAGATTTTTATACAATCCAGTGTGTTCTACAGGGCTGCCAGGGGAAGATCTTGGTTGCTTTCATTGTAATGCAAAGTGTAGCACTTGGAAGTGTTGTTCAGACATTGAATAAATCCACATTGAGTTGACTTGTATCCAACTGAAAAGCTTGTTACAATAGATGGAAATTGGGACTGGTGTTTTAAGTCCCCTCTTCTACAATAGAAAGGCACAGACCACGGGCCAAAGAGATTACTATGCTCCATTTTAATTTTTTTTTATAGCTGCCAAATGTTTTTTAATCTTATAATTGCATGTGTGAACCATATGCTTGCTTCCCTTCTTAGGTGTGCCAATTTTGACCAACCCTGTTTTGGAAAAATATGCTAGTTTTAGGTTTTTTGAGGCTATTGAATTGTATGCAGCTTTTCCATGACTTGGTTTGACATATGATTGCACTTTTAAATAGCAACCATTTTGAAATGAAAGGAAATGGTGGTACTACATATATAGTACTTACATTCAAAATAAGGAACCAAGCCATGTTTAAGAGACATACATATGCATATAGGCTTTGCTACTTGTATTGGGCGAATGATGCAAACATTCCTCATCGCTAGATGCCATGAAATAGGATACTGCTGTTGTATATGTTTGGGGACAATATGGATTTTAATTTTTAGTAAAATGATGTAGGTGGTCTTTCCTACTGCTACACTAAAGTCGCTCCTGATCCCTTATGGGGCAGTTACACAATTATAGCTACATTGACTGTGTAGGGACGAACTGACCAACAGCCAATTTAACCATCATGCCGAAGAGAAGTACAGGACAGTAATATTTTTGAAGTACTTTGCATTGCATTTCCCTTAGTACTGAATAAATAACAGAACCTTTTATCACTGAAATTTAGAGTTGCGTTAAGCGCTACGGTTAGCGCCAGCTACAAATACAAATGATTTGCAGTGCTCACCATAAACGCAAGTGGAATTTTTAGTTTCCATCATGTAATTTTATATCTGAAAGAGAAACAAACGCATGTTCCATTCATAGCTGCTGTGTGGGGGTCTTGCAGTCTTGTTTAGCAGTTGCAATCGAAGTGTTAGATATTGCAATTTAAAAGTAAATGTAGTCCTTTTAATGACAAAGGACAGCTATATTACAAGTAGAATGGCAATTAATGATTGGTAGCAGAATTGAGGACTAAGAAATACAGGGCAGGTTTTGCAAGTCATGTTTTTATTATTGTTTTTTTAGTACCACATTTAATTTTTGTCCATCGCCCATTCCCAGCAGGGATATTCTACCTGTTGAATTGGGGTTGGTGAGAGGGCAGCAGAGACACTGGTGTAAATAATCGACATTTAAGAAAAAAAATATTTAGTGCATATTACATAAAGATATATTGACTTAATAAATTGTAAATGCTAGAGCCTTTTTTTATTAACACTTAAGTTGCTAAACATAAAGAAAATCTATTTATAAGAGTAACCCCTGCCCATTTCAGCCAACCAATTAATTGAGACCTGGACACATAAATTACAGGACTAACATAACTTCCTGATTTTTAAGCTCATAATTAGAATCTGGGGTGGGCAGTGGGTAGAATTGTGTATATTGTACATTTTAAAAGTTGCTTGCTTGTATTGTGAAGAGAATGAAAAGGTCAGAGGAGAGGAAGTAAATAGGAAGCTTGAGTTGTCTAACAGAAATATTAACAATGTCGCTACCAAATAATAATGCCTCCCCTCCCTCTCTTACCATTTTTCGATTTTAATTAATTACGATGTCATTGGCAGATTTAGCCACATTACCTTTAAATGGGGCCAGGAATGCACTGCACTTCAGTTAGTTATTAAACCTCACCTGCTGAAACCATCCTAGTGAAAGTTTACATTTTGACAGATTTTTAATTTCTGCCATTTGCCGTGCCCTGGCAGCATTAGTTGGAATCCAGGCAAACAACCCTATTTGTCATTTTTAAATTTACATTCTCGTTGCATTTGAGGTTTATTTCCTGCTCCTGTTATGTTTGATATATATATATATATATATTTTTTTTTTTGCACATTTATTTGTTGAAGTTACAAAAAAAAAAAAAACTTTTTTTTATTATGTTTAACTTTTACTCACTTTTTTTGCTCTGTGCGCTCCCACTGTTTGCCACATCAAGACATTAAAACTAAATCTACAGGTAATCTGAAACATTTTCATTTTTTTCTTTAATAAAGAAAATGTTTAAGAATGCAGAAGGGGGTATTGGAATGCACACCCGCAGACACTGCGAAAAGAACACACAGATTAAGGGGGTGTTCACTCAACAAAATATCACTCGGCAATGTATTCCACTTTGCATTCATGTGAACATTTGCACTTGTAAATGGGTTCTTGACTAATGTCCAGCATTGACCGAGATGGAATTGTTGCATTTAATGCTCAGGGCCTTTTGTTTAATATAGAGTAGCATGTGTGTATGTCTGTGTTATTATAAAAAATAAAAAGGTTTGTGTGTGTTAGTATACATACACATAGCTATTTCCTCAAAAAATTATTTATAGTCTTTCTTATTATGTATGCTGCTAGTCTCTGCATTTTGTGCTTATCAAAGTTTATAGAAGTATGCTTTAGTACACCTGTGTAATAACTTTGGTTGCTGCACGCTCCTTTGGAAAAAATAGGTGTCCTTAATTAAGTTAAAGAAGCAATGTTATTCAGAGGCTCTACAGCAGGGATGGCTAACCTTGGCACTGCCAATGTTTGGTTATTCCATGATGCTCAGTCAGCTCTAAATGTAGTTCTCAAATATTTGCAGTGCCAAGGTTAGCCATCACTGCTCTACAGCACATGATTATTGGTGTTAAAATGGATGGTAATCTGCCTGTTTTAGCAGCTGAACTATGAGATCTGCTAAGGTCCAGAGATCCAGGCCAATCAGATTACTAGCACTCTAATCAGAAATATGTGGAAACACCGCCTAACTTCTTACAAAGCCATTTCTGAAGAGTGACAAAAACCTATTTAAAAAAAAAGTGAACTTTTTATGGCCCTAGTGGTTTTTCTTTTCTTTTTAAAAGTACTAATGCTAATATATTGGGGTCTGCATATGATGAATGCTGCAATTTGCAGGTTAACATGTTGCAATTGTCATTTGCTATTCAATCCCACTGCCGTGCCTTATAACCTCTGTGCATAGCAAAAACATCTTCAAGGTCATGATTGTAACATTGTTATGGCACATGAGTGTCCCTGTGTAATGAGTGTGATAAACAAAAGTTCTATTTTTTTATATCTGCCAGGATAGTTGGGCTACACCTGTACAGCATGATCACCTGTGCATTAGAGGAGCCAAGCCCTGGCTGTTTTCACCCGAAAGACATTACCATCAGAAGATTGTTTTGTTTTTGTTCACCCATTCACATGTTTTAACATTAGTTTTTTTTACTTTTTAGCCTGTATGAACAAAATATTTGCATTTAATACACTGATTTTCTTTTACCCTATTGAGTGCTTAGAGGATATACAAAGAGTTGCCTCTGATCTTAAAGAGGTGAAAAGAACAAAGACTTAAGTTTTTTTTTTTCTTTTTAGGAGGTGGAGAAGGAAGGTTGGGTACAAGGACGAAGCCCCTTTTACCCCCTTCCACACCAAATCATCCAGTGTATAATACATTTGTGAATGCAAAATGAAGAACTTCATTTAATTAAGTGGATTCGCACAATTGGGTAATCCCATTTCCATCACATTCAGCTGCGGGTGTGCATTTATCTGCAGTGTCGTGTGCTCACACCACTGCTAAAGGAGGTCTTGTACAGTGTGATGTCAGTATTCTGGTATTCCTCTGGTTTCACAATATATTATATAACCTGTATTAATTGTATAGATTGTGCATTTAAAGCTGTTACCAATTTGTCAGAAAAAAAAGGAGAGAAAATAAATCCCATGTAATATTTTGTTTGTAATTATCCTTTGTATCCTAGCAAAGGAAATGTTAAAAATCAGCTGTAATAAAGTAATTTTAGTACACATGGAGAGTGTTTCTTTGCCACCTTTTTATCAATATTAAAATACATATTTGAATACATAAATGTTTATGAAGATTGTTTAGCCTTTATTGCAGTATTATGCTGTTACAATTGATTTTGGTTTGGTTTCAGTATCTTGCTCAGAGATTTGTTATCTAAATTTACCTTTAGAAACGGTTTAATTTTATGTTTCGTCACTGTACAGTGTAATAGTTTTAGTGATACTGGAGCAGGGCTGGGTTATTTATCATCCTGTCCTATCCTCCTGGATTACAATTTATATGATGACAATCTCGCCTTTTGGCTTCCTCAGCATTGTGAGATGTTCTAGTTCAGCAAAAGCTGGAGGGGTGCACATTGCACGGCCTGATACAAAAGTTATTAGTTAAGGACTATTTAACTTCTAATAGTTCCAGAAATTCTGCCTTAGGCCTTGCTGCAGCTTATTGCAAATGCTGCATTGTTATCAAACTCTTCTGTCTAAAGCTTAAAAAATGCAATGCAGCTCCTGGCATTCCTTTTTTCACCGAAAATATACTCTGTTAGCACACACAGGAGCTACAGTGTGGCTTTTTGATGTCTTACTCTGATATCTGTGAGTGTTGGTGAGATTAATCAGAGTACTTCTTTACATATTTAATAATTGCATAGATTAATGGGAAAGGATAGTCCTGCTTATCAAGCATTTCAAATGTCCACTTTTCATCTCCTTGCTCTTGGATATGTTGCTATCATAAGTTTCTTTTGTACAGTCAATTAAGAGTTGCACCAGTGGAAGAGAGTCACCAATGGAACACTTCTTATAAACATCATGCCTTATCTCTAATATGGAGTCTCAGCTTTACACATGAAAACCTATCTGCAGTTACTGTGATGATAGTGGTACCTTTTGGCAGCTAGGCTAAACTTGTTATTCCTCATTTACCGTTCCACATTTTTTGCTTAATTTGTCAACAAGGCCTGAATTAATGACCTAGCAAGAACGCTAAAGGGAGTCTAATCTACTTTTATTGAGAGTAGATGATAATTTATCAGCCTGTTATATTACACTTTGCCATATTTAAGATCATTGTTATGGAGATATATCTTGGGTTACGGTGTACAGGCTTTTCATAACATCATTCACCTAGTATATGATCTCTTCCAGCTGAATATCTCTTTAAGGCCTGTGTAGGAAGACATTTCACGTTTTTGTAGTGTTGCTCTTCTCCGCCTGTTCAATATGTTGGAACTCCGACGTCTGGAGATGGCTCTTGTTTTCTCTTCTGCCTGAAAAAATTCTGTAATGGATCTAAAGTAGTCTAAAGTAACCTCATGACTCCATGCTACAGATGAACCATTAAGGAAACCACAGTGACCTCCATGATTCATCAGCAGTAGAAAAAAGTAAGGGTTTGTTCGAAATAGCTCAGTAGGAAGAGTGGATTCTGGGAGTCCTCGAATAGGATCATCCATGCTACAAATGCACAAAATCGGGACGGCGACTTCATCCACATCACGCAGAGGCTCGTTACGCTCCCAGTAAGTGTCCCAGTTGGTTCTGCCATTCTTGTTGTTGCAAAACAAAACCTCATGAAACTCTTGAAGGGAGTTGCTAGCAAAAAGCTTCTCAGTTGGCAAAACCTCTGCTAATGCTGTAGAGTACCTGCAATGAATAATGTATGAGCTATACTGATACACCATTAAATGTAAAGTACACTGCATAGCACCTAGATATATTTAGATTATTAACCCCTTTGTGAAGCTAGGTCCTAAAAGACTCTAGGACGGCATAGAATGTCCTAGTGTTTTAACAGCTGAGCCACGATGAACTGTGCTCAGATGGATCTAAACTGGTCAGATGAGCCCACCGATGGTCAAAGTGAGCACCGTGTACATTTTATCGATTTGTGCTGGTCTAATTTCTGGGTTCAGGCAAGTCTCTGTGATGTCGGGAGGTGTTGTGATCTTTTTGGCAGGAACCCACAGGGTTATTAACCCCTTAGTGACAAGACATTTTGATTTGACTTTCCCTTTTGACGAGGGCTGTTTTTACATTTTTGGGGTGTTTGTGTTTAGCTGTAATTTTCTCCTTTTTCACTTATTGTACCCACACAAATTATATGTTTCTCATCATAAGAAGGGCTTTCATTAGATTTACACTTTTTCTAACTTTGACCTAAAATATAATTTACACAAATACAATCATTAAAAAAAGACCCCTTCTAAATAGTTTCTAAATGTTGTCCTGAGTTCAGAAATATGCTTGTTTCAATGTTTTTCTGCAGTTTTTTGCAAGTTATGGGGCAAAAGCCAAAAATAGTGTGTTTTGGTTTTTTACTATATTGACCTTTTGACCTGAACCCTAAATTTATCCCCAACTCTAACCCTCATGCTAACCCTTAATATATTTTAATTTAATTGTAACCATATCCCTTATGTAACCATATCTGCTATTCTAACCTCAACCCTAGATTGAAGCTATTTGTCTGTTTTTTTGTTTTGTTTTTTTTTTCATTGAAATGTTGCTGACTTCCAGGCACGTCCATTGTCTGGAACAGAGTTCCCGGCTGGAGGTGCCTGACGTCCATTGTCACGAAGGGGTTAAGACCCTGATCAGGTGTCTGCAGTTGTGTTCCTGGCTACCGATCACCTTGTGGTGTTGAGACTTCATTACCCATGACTCTCAGCTAGTCTGGCATATTAAGCATCATGGGAAGGTGAGTACGCAGTCACTGGAGTGCCAAAGGTTAGCTAATATATGGATTGGTACTGCAGCTGCTGCGGAATGCACAGCTCATGATTCTCAGTCATCCATTTGGTTGGCTGAACATCATAAGAAATTAAATAAAAGCACCTGGAGTGGCGAAACTTATCAACCACTGCTGCATAACTACCAAGTGTCCCATTTTTATTCTGAGCCTCAGTCTCCCTCTTTTACTACCCTCTAAATCAGGACATGACAGAACCCAGGAACAAAGAATCGTGGTTTCAATGGAAGTTCCATTTCCCTGGCTCCTAAGAATAATGAGACTGGCTCCTGAATTGGTTTTGTCCGGCTCCTAAAGTTATACCTCAGAATGTTTGCTGTACATCACAGTCCCACTATTCAAAATAAACTTTTGTTGGCTACAGCTTTCATGATAGGCAAGCAGCATTGCTAGTTGAATAGTAGATACATGTAGATATGGCTGTGGGGTCTACAGCGCAAGCACTAACTTTTGTCTACTGCACCTACAAAAATATTCAGCCAGTCATATTGGTAGCTGAACTTCATGGGACTTGTAGTTATAGATCAGGGTTGTGGTGGCCTACACTACACTACACACTAAAGTTGTTGTTGACTGCAGCTCCCATGATACACAGTCAGGGCCAGCCCAAGACATTGCTAGACAGATAGAGGGAGTATCGGAGGAGTTAATCCCAAGGGTGGCTAGACACAGAGGGAGTGTCAGAAAAGTTAACCCCTTGGGTGGCTTGACAGAGGCAGTATCAAAGGAGTTAACCCCTCAGGTGGCTAGACAGAGGCAGTATCAGAGGAGTTAACACCTTGGGTGGCTAGACAGAGGCAGGATCAGAGGAGATACTGCCTCTGTCTAGCCACCCGAGGGGTTATCATAGGAGTTAACCTCTTGGGTGGCTAGACAGAGGCAGTGTCAGAGGAGTTAACCCCTCGGGTGGCTAGACAGAGGCAGTATCAGAGGAGATAACCCCTTGGGTGGCTAGACAGATGCAGTGTCAGAGGAGATAACCCCTCGGGTGGCTAGACAGAGGCAGTGTCAGAGGAGTTAACCCCTCGGGGGGCTAGACAGAGGCAGTGTCAGAGGAGTTAACCCCTCGGGTGGCTAGACAGAGGCAGTGTCAGAGGAGATAACCCCTCGGGTGGCTAGACAGAGGCAGTGTCAGAGGAGATAACCCCTCGGGTGGCTAGACAGAGGCAGTGTCAGAGGAGATAACCCCTCGGGTGGCTAGACAGGCAGTGTCAGAGGAGATAACCCCTCGGGTGGCTAGACAGAGGCAATGTCAGAGGAGTTAACCCCTCGGGTGGCTAGACAGAGGCAGTGTCAGAGGAGTTAACCCCTCGGGTGGCTAGACAGAGGCAGTGTCAGAGGAGTTAACCCCTCGGGTGGCTACACGCACACTCACACTGTTTAACCCCACCTGGTCCAGGCATCTCTGTGCTTTAAGCTCCTAGTGTGAAGGAGGGACGGAGCCAATCACAGGAGGCTTCTGAACTCCCAGCCAATCAGGACAGTTGAGAGGTTTCACCTGATTGGCTGAGACCTCCTTCTATCAAGCTCCCACCGGACACAGAGAAAAAGACCACCCTTTGCCCGGGTGCATCCTGGGGCAGGTGCCCCATTAGAGGGCCAGCCCTGTATACAGTCAACCGTTACTGGCTGACAACATAGGAATTGAAGATTGGGGTTGTTGTGGTTAATTTTTAGCCCCCCCACCCCACTGATCCATTAGCTACTACTACCACGGTAATATATTTTTCGTATTGTAAATCACACTAGATAGAGGCAGTGTCAGAGGAGTTAACGCCTCGGGTGAAAGAGAGCTCCTCCTTCATAATAAAGGGCTGATACAAAAAAAGTCAAGATTTCAACAAATAGTCCCCACTCCATATTGGCAATCAGCATTATACCAAAGAAAACCTCCGAAACATAATAAATATGAGTACAAAACAAATAATATTTGGGAGAGGAATATAGGTTTGCTACCATCATTTACAAAGAAAAGAAATTCACAGGTAAGTAGATGAGTTCCTATTTAAAAAAAAACTTGTATATGATCCCTGAAGAAGCTATAATATATAGAACAATGTTGTCATAAAGATGAAAATCATGGATCATCTGAGATGCTTATACTTGAAAAGCCTTTAATAAATCTAACTCACCAGTCTTCACATGAATAGTATACCATTATGTATACTCTGGTTTTATATGTACCTATCATGTTTATTAAAATTGTTTTATTTTTAAATATAAAAGGGTTCCATTAATTAGTTAAAGTTTTGTTTGTATCTATATATCTATCTGTAGTGCCAAGGCACATTTTTTCATATTACGATTACTAATATTCGCAACCTTATGAAAAGTTAACTCTTTGTGCTGCTAAGCCGCTGTGTGCGCCGATGGCCATCTTCCCCCCACACAGCCACTTGCCCCCAGCCAATGCATCCAACCAGACAGCCACCAGCTCCCAGCCAATGTATCCCCTCCTACCCCCACAGATAGCCATCTGACCCCAGTTAATGCATTCACTGTCTAAACCACAATAGTTTAAAAGTAGCACATGCATGGTAAACTCACCTGCCAAGAGTCACTTTCTGATAAAGGAGCAGTGTCCACTCATACAACCAGGGCAGACCACTCTCAAACCACTCCTGACAGCGGAACACTGGGGATATACTGCATGCAGCTGTGAGATAGCTGGATGAGCCACACTCTCCCAGATAGGAGAGGAGCAGTCCTGATCCCAGTCCCTCGCTGACTGCAAAGAGCAAGGACGATGGATGTCTGAAACGAACATAATTCACTGCCTCTTTAAGGTCGGCAGGTTCTCCAAATGGCTGGAATTTTAAAGTAGTCAATGGGCAGTCATTTTGCCCTCTCCTGTTAAAAATGATTGGGTAGTAGCCTTGCTCTAAAGCTAGTAAACAAAGTTGTTGAACATTTCTGGTCAACCGTCCAAAGGAGTTTGGAATAACCAAGAGCAATGGTGGGTTGCCCATTGCATTTGTGCCTCTTCTAGGTTTTGCAGAAGGTCTTGGCCCAACCACCCAGTCCAAGGCAACTAATCCACCATCAAGCAACTGGAGATAGTCCCTAGCCAACTCCAGTGTCCTCTCAGCCGGTATAACATGCTGAATGAGAGTCTGGAGATGTGGCCAAGTCCTCCACCAATAGCGAGCAGATTCCAGCTGTGTCAAACGTTGGATGTCTTTCAGAAGCCAGTTGGCTAGAGCCGATTGTTTACAAATCAGCTGGTATCCTCCTGGAAGGGAATCCCAAGAGCCTCTAAAAACATCTCCACAACCATCCTCCTCTTCTTCCTCTCCATTGCTGCTATCCTTTTGTCTCTGGGTCCAAAACCACACTTTAAAACTGAAAACCAGTAGGAAAATGATTCCTGACCAGACCACCCAACACATTGAAAACATATTCACTACTTAGAAGCATTGGCTCTTTCTTTTTTGTTATTTTGTTGCCATTGTGTTTCATCAACACAAACCTCTTCTGTCCCAATCACTTAGCAAATGATTTATTTATTTAAGGTTTTAGCTACCTTCTGATTGGCTTTGGGGTTTTTGAAAAGGTTGAGCTGTTCATGTGGCACGCTGTTCAAACAGTGATTCATGTTTGTGTTTAAATTCAGTCTGTGGTTACAGCCTCTGTGCCAATGCTCCGATGGGTTATGACCTATTTAAAAACCTAATGTTTCTGATATTAATGCAATCATAAAAGGATTATGGAAGACAAGACCACATTAGAGCTCTGATTTCTGTTATGGAATATTGCAAAGTCACAGTAAATGTAGGTGGCCAAGTACCATGGAAGTGTGCATGAGCAGATGGTGTAGTATAGAGTCAGGTGATTTCTCATTGTGATCCAAATATAAGTAGAACTGAAAGACCAGAGTAGTTAAAGCCATATTTAACTGGATATATTGTTCTAGATCTCTCCACGGGAAGAAAAAAAAATTATTTGGCTGCTGGCTTTCTAAATTTAAAGCTGATGTATAATGTCCTTGAAAGTGCAGTAAACACACGCACAAAAAGTTTATTTGCATAAAATATTGACCTCTCTCTCAATGTTATATTTTGCAAACACATCCTCTTTTTTTTCTTTTCAACTCCTACCATGTTGGTTTAACCCCTTATATCAGTACATACAACTCCTACCATGGTGGTTAAACACCTTACATCAGTACAGAGAAAAACAAGAAACACACTGCGCCAAAATGTGATAGTAATAGCAGCAACTCAATCAACCAGTGTTTCACTTCTGGTTCGGTACAATAAACAACAAAAAATAATGAAAAAGTGCGCTTTAACCAACACTTAATATACAACAAAAAGGATTACCCTCAATTTGGTAGCAATCCGCTTGATTTATACATGGAGGGAAAAACAGAAACAAAATAATAATAATATAGTGTAGTATTTTAGTGCAAAAACAGGGAAAGTGAAAAAAGTGAAAATACACTTGCATATCCCTGAGCAGTATTCTGCTCAGTACATAAAGCCTCATGGGAGCCCACGCGGGGTAGGTGATCCAAGCGTATCCCAGAAGATGAGAGAGCAGAGGAGAGACCGTTAGTAAGGATGTAAAAATGTATTGTAGACAAAATATAAAAGATCTTACATTAAAACAAACAGGATCCAGCAGGTATATGCAGAATAAAACAAGTCCCAGTGTCCAAAGATAATCCCAGCAAGTCTCCTCCTCTCCACAACGCGTTTCGCCCAGTAGAAATGGGCTTTTTCAAGTGTGCTCTCTCCATATCTTCTTTTCCACTTTTAAATCTCCCGCCACGCGCGACTTCCGGGTGTCGCGCGTGGTGACGTCACACGTTCAGCATCCATCAGCCGGCATCTTCATTCAGCAGCTCGCGTCTCCCCGTCAGGACGTCTCTGCAGCTCCTCCTCGCATATGATGTTAGCCCACATTGTTCCAGTTTATGTTATATTTTGTCTACAATACATTTTTACATCCTTACTAACGGTCTCTCCTCTGCTCTCTCATCTTCTGGGATATGCTTGGATCACCTACCCTGCGTGGGCTCCCATGAGGCTTTATGTACTGAGCAGAATACTGCTCAGGGATATATGTGAGTGTATTTTCACTTTTTTCTCATTCCCTGTTTTTGCACTAAAATACTACACTATATTATTATTATTTTGTTTCTGTTTTTCCCTCCATGTATAAATCAAGTGGATTGCTACCGAATTGAGGGTAATCCTTTTTGTTGTATATTAAGTGTTGGTTAAAGCGCACTTTCTCATTATTTTTTGTCCCTTACATCAGTATATACTGTGCATGAGTAAGGGATCTAAATAAATGTTGCTGCTAAATAAGAACGTTCCAAACGGACAGTGTTTTTAAAGGGACTCCATTAATAAAAAAAATTTTTTGTGTGGTGGTACCTCTTTGCTTCTGTCAGTCATTTGCTCCACAATTTAAAGGTACAGTCTAGTCCCCAAAATCACTTTGGTGCAAGTTGAAGACTACTACAGGCTTTTTTTCCAGTGTGACTTGATGCATAAATCACATTTTTTTTTATATTTTACTCAAGTCTTCACCCAGTGCTTACATTGTTTGCATAGTACAGGTGCAGCAGTAGTGATGGTATAGACACTGATCTTATAAATGTATGTTTAATTTAGACACTTCCTGTGCTGCTGGAATACAATGTATTGTGTGTAAGCTAAGTGATCTTGCTTTTGTACACCTAGGATCTCTTAACAGTGCAACACATTGTCTGATGACATCACTAGAGAGACAGGAAATTCCATTCATTTTAATGAGATTATTCTCATTTAGTCCTGCAGCAAAAAAATTAAATAAAGGAAATTGACTTTTACTCAGCTAATGTGGACAGTCACAATCATGCATGTTAAAGTACTTTGAAAGCACATTAATATTTTGCATTTTGGGCACCAGACAGTTACTTTAACTGGTGATATCTGAAAGAGTGAATATTCAGGAAATAAATTATTAGTGTTCCATTTTTAGCATTACTTCATGTTTAATGGGGAAGTATAGTCACCAAGCTATCCTCCTCCTCTTCTTCAGATACTGAATTTATAAAGTACAACTGCTGGGAGTTTAGAACCACTTCTAAGTTCTGTAGATTTTTGTTTTTAAACTGGCTTAATCATTCCCTCCACTCCTCCAGCACTAAAAAGATACAAACAAAATACAGACGTAGAAACCTATTCCTAATAAAATATGTACACATACAAATATATAAACATATAACCCAGTGTCAGCACTCCTTGTGATGTCAGAGCGTCAGATAACACGTAACATCATGGGTCCTGAGTCTCTCAATTACTGGCGACCACAGATGGCTGCACATAATGTACTGGAACACTCGGAAACCCCTCGGAAGCCAAGTAGAACAGAAGTAGGAATTCAGGAGGAGGGATATATATTTTTCTTGAGGGTGGAGGTGGCATTTTGGAGACAAACAAGTCAGTGGCTCATTCCCTTAGATTTCAAGATTTCAGTCCATATAATAACTTCATAAATATATCAACCTTTCCTCTGAATAGTGATTTTGGTGTTCCACTGGGTTTTGGAAGCCAACAAAGAAGATTCCAAATACAAACTAGCAACCAACATTAAATATATTAAACATACGTTATTAGCAAAGTGTAACATTATAAAATATACCAGCACTTGGATGAAGTCACATACTGACTTCTCTCAATTCTTCATGGTGCAGTCACTGCAGTGTGTGACTATCCAAATGATGGAGTTTTATATAATACTTTGATTAAAAAAAAAAAGTTATATTTTATAATATATTCTGAGCTGGTTGCCTAATTCAATTTGAAATCTTCTTTGGAGGTGGCATTTTGGCTGCCCTTCCCCAGAAATAAATGTGTTTACAGATGCCCCTGGAGACTACTGGTGCTGGGTAGAATGGTTTTGTGTGAACACATGCTATACAATATCACAAATAGCATGTATTCCACAATTTTTGCAATGAAGCTAAATCACGGTCTGTTGCACACTAAGGTTTAATAAGGAAATATAAATAAATATCCAAACCCATTAGGTACGAACTTAAACATATTAGAAGCTCAATGAACACCGACAAAGCTGCTCTTTGTAGAGTTCTCTAAGGTACAATAGGTCAGTGTTTCAAAAGGTGACGCGGTATTGCGAAATTCATAGAGCAGGCTACTATAAACAATTTGAAGGTCACAGTTAAAAGAGAAAAGAGCAGAGCTGAGCAAACTGTGGCCAATCAGCAATTTGTATTCTGTTATCCGTTGTGATGACGGGTATGACACTTGCCATCGCAGGCAATCAAAACCCACTTAAATGTCACGCTGCTTGTCACTAGATCCTAATTAGGAACACGGGTTGCTACATGGCACATGAATTTTAGTGGGCCGCAGTATTTCCAAAGCTAAAGAAATGAGTCAAGTTAAAACTCACAACTTTTAATTAATAATGTATTAAAAGGAATGCCACAAGACCCCTCAAAGAGGGGTTAACACTTAGGTAAACATAATGTTAATACATAATAAGATGAAGAGAAACATGCAGTGACAAACACTGGTCAAGGTTATCTGGATATTGTCTGTGTGTGTGTAGAGTCACTGGTGCCTGAACCATTCCCCCCCCCCCCCCCCCCTGCTTATAAAAGGTGACTGAGCGGGGAGGGGGACAAATGGCACATGTAAGAAAAAGAAGAGAAATGTGTGTGTGGTGTGTATGGGAGTCTGTATGTATGGTTGTCTATGTGTATGGGCGTGTGTCTGTGTGTATGGGTGACTGTGTAACTGTGACTGTTTGTCTATTTGTGTTTGTGTGGCTGTGAATATGTGTATGTGTGGCTGTGTATGTATGTGACTGTGTGTGTAATTAATGTGAGGGGATTTTTGCGGTGAGTTTTATTGTGTATTGTGATACAGTAATGTGTAGTGTGAGTTTTATTGCTGTGGAATCTGTGATACTCACACAGTGTACATTAATGTGAATTCTATATATAAATGGAAGCATATATATATTCACACACATATATAAAATTCATATTAATGTGCATTGTGTGAGTGTATCACAGACTCCATGGCAATAAAACTCACACACAATCATATATAATTTTATCTAAATGAAAAATGAATGTGGCCTGCGCACACACACATTTCTGGTGAAGTGGCCCACTGAAAAGTAAACTTGGACACCCCTGTCCTAGAGGTTCATAAATACTCAGAGGGGGCCAAGTAAATGTTGCACACTAGACATGTGCATTCGTTTTCGGACTAATGCATTTTCGTGCATTCGTCCGAAAAACGAATATGCTAAACTAACAAAAGCCGAATGAACGAATGGTTAATAAACTAAAATAATTCATCCATTCGTGCTATTGGCATTCTATAAACCGAAATATAGTCGGTTTATAGAATACCAATAGCATTACATACATTCCATAAACCGACATAATGGACGACTTTCGGTTTATGGAATGCCTGTAATGCTATTGCTATTCTATAAACCGAAATAGAGTCCCCATTCATACGAATAGGTCAATTGACCTATTCGTATGAATGGGGACTCTATTTTGGTTTATAGAAAGCCAATAGCATTACATGTATTCCATAAACCGAAAGTCTATAAACCGAACGACATTCGGTTTATAGACTTTCGGTTTATAGACTTTCGGTTTATAGAATACATGTAATGCTATTGGCTTTCTATAAACCGACATAGAGTCCCCATTCATAAGAAATTCTTATGAATGGGGACTCTATTTCGGCTTATAGAAAGCCAATAGCATTACATGAATTCCATAAGCTGAAAGTCTATAAACCGAGCGACATTCGGTTTGTAGACTTTTCGTTTATAGAATACATGTAATGCTATTGGCTTTCTATAAACCGAATGAATGAGAGAAACTGTAGGTTAATGCAGGCTGACCTCTGAGCAGAAGGTGGAGATCGCCTCCTACCTACAATGCCTTGCTGATTGCAATGTCTGCAACTGAATAATAGACTTGCCATATATAAGTGCAGATACTTTGAGTCCAGTTTTCAGTTTTCTTCAAGCAGTTCCTTTTTGCAATCCACACATTAACCATTTAAATGCGGGATGGAGTCTGGAAAAAAGGGTGATACGGGCATTACGTCTGATGGGATTTACCAGTGTTTATTTCCATTGGCTCTTTCTACTTTTCCTTCACTCTGGGGGTGGTATGGACAATGTAGATGGTACACAATACCTAGTACTTTAGCAAGATCCTGTACTATATCTGCAGTAAAGTGCATTCCCTGGTCTGAAAAGATGTGCTGAGGTATACCGGATCAAGGAATAAATTCCTATAGTAGCTTCTTTCCTAGTGTTTCTGTATGTTGGAATGGGTATGCTTCTACCCAGCTGGAATACAGACATACTATGACAAGTACATATTTATAATACCAAGATCATTTCAATAGAGTCAATTTGCAAACTTCTGAAGGATCAGTGCTCTTGGTATGAGCTACAATTTTAAATCCAAACAGGTACCGACTGTCTTTATGCAAAGGTATGCTAAAGAAAGCAGAATTGTAATAAATTACAGTGAAATATTTTGGCTCTGAAGGGATAGAGGACAGATTAGTAGCAGGGTTAGGAACAGGTAAAACAGCCTAAACAACTACATTTACAGCTCTCAGATCCTATACAAACCTATACTTGGGGGGGGGGGGGGGGGGGGGGCAGAGCATGGCTTTACAACAGGTAGAGTCAGAGTGTTAATAAGGACTTTTTTATTGGGCAAAATTGGCTGTGGCATATTAATGGTCAAATTATCAGTGGCATTTTAATGGTCAAATTATCAGTGGCATATTAATAGACAAATTATCAGTGGCATATGCTGAAAAACTCTTTTTTTTTTTCTCTCCTATGTTATCCTATGGGTAATCACTGAATCCTGCTATTACCTAGAACAGCACCAGTCCGCAGCCTCTGTTCAGACAGGCCGCGTGCTGTGAGGGAAGCGTTCTGCGTCCCCTCCAGCCAGTTACTTTATGAAGCACAGCTTCAAAAAAGTAAAAAAAAAAATAATAATAATTGCGAACTGATATGACCTTACATCATATCCGGTGGCTGTGTTTCCCTCCTCCGTGCAGTAGGGAAGACTTCACGGAGGAGATGACCGGAACACGAAGAAGCTAAGAGGTAAGTACTAGGGGAGGAGGGTGCCATATAACAAGCAAAATACTGCCATATTGAATGGCAAAATACTTGCTTATTGAGTGGCAAAATACTGGCATACTGAATGGCAAAACACTGGCAAACTGAGTGGCTAAATACTGGAATATTGAGTGGTAAAATACTGGCATTCTAAATGGCTAAATACTGGCATATTGACCAACTGCTCCCAACCCCATACCGCCCCCATCCCCTCGGAAAGCTTTGTGCCAAAGCACTATATGAAATGTCTTAATGAGGTCACTTAATATTAAGTGTTCTTGCATAGCAAGACCACTTAATATTATCTCACATATTTATTATTATTATAGCCAAATTTACCACCCTAACTCCTCCCACAGTTTTTACACTACATAGACAGTAATATACCGAAACGTGCAGATTGTTCCTGATTGGTGTGCTATTACTTTGTGGAACGTTTTGCCGAATGATTCACGAAATATAGTCTTTTTGTGGTGAAATTGGTCCCATAGGAATGAATGGCGGAATGTTTAAAACTAGAGTGGGAGCTGACAAAAGCTAGAATGTGAGCTGAAAAATCAGGACATGATTTCTAAACTGCCACGCTCCCTCATTTTCAAGCCCACCTACACAAATCGTATATCAAAACGTTCAGCTATCCCTGCTGCCACTAAACATGTCCACGGCTAAGCCATAGTCCTGATCGTTTTCACAATATGACCATTTGTTTGCAACTCACGTCGTCCATTGACATTCATTGAAACGCCACTCTAGCCACCTCAAATTTGAAGAGCAATATCTAAACTGCGACTGTGCCTTTATTTTTAATATTTCAGAGACATACTATGCATCAAAATGTAGGTCTGGGTCTTGTGATTCTCACAATATAAAGTTCTTCACTGTAGGATTTATAGCTTTTAAAATACGACCGTTTGAAGATGGCAACCGCACTCCAACCTTTCCACAGTTACTCCAGCCACTCCAACCACACAACAGTTACTCAAGCCACTCCACACAGTTACTCCGCACACTTCAGTTGTAGACTACTGGTGGAGGCAAGAACACTTCACACAATTTCCCCAGAAATTGTAGCTTTTCTAGTTCTGCCTTGCAATACAGTCTATGGGTATTTCATGTTGTCATACCTTTGAGTATGTCCCACCCCAGGCCATTGTATAAGAACTTGAGTCAAAGAGAAGCATCCCCAAATATCAATAAAAAGTAACTACTTCCATGGGGAAATGTAATTTGAAGCTGATAGATTACTGTGTCTAGTAATGTTTGGACACCCTGCTCTGATCAAAGTTCCTGACTGTTTCTTTAAAGTGATATTTAGTGTAAGCTAATTCAGGGTGTGTTTTTAGTAAACTACACCTCCCTGTACAGTAACTCGACATATGTTATCGGACCACAGTACAATTTCCAATGTGCCTTCTCCAGCTGCTGAGTAAACACTGCGTGGAAACACCAGTCCGCTGGCAAGAATGCCTTTACCACAAGTGGGCGGAGATAGCGGCATCCAATTAGCGCGTCTTTGGAGTGCTGTGTGACTGCTGATTGGTGGATTGGGATGCTGGAAGGCAATGTGTTGTTACGTATGATGCAGGCCGTAGTCCGCGATCTGGGAGCATAGACTTTCCGATATGTGGCAGCTGTGTGCCCGCTCTGTGCTACTCCTGGTCACGGTGACTTCTGCGAGAGCGTTATGCGATAACGGGCAGGTGAGTGGCAGCATTGAAACCAGCCAGTACTACTCTGTAAGATTTCCCAAGTCACTTAATTCAGCGAGCTGCTCCTTTGTGTGCAGAGGAACCTCGATGTATCATAATTCCAGGCTACATTTAGCTAAATTGGAGCAATTACCTTGGGAACCAAAGGAATGTTTATGCAGGTTGCTCCACTTTTTAGAACTTTTTTTGCCCCATAATTTTTCTTCATATACATTATGTATTGTGTATGAAGGTGTAGCAGGTGACAAAAAAAAGTGCAATTTTGCTATTTTGCAAGTGTATTATTCTACTAATTATATTACTGAGGTGTCTTGTATTAAAGATACCTCAGTAATATAATTAATAGCATAATACATAATAACAATTTCTGCAATAATTACTTTATGAATTTATTATAAATCCCCAAAACTAGGGATCTTGAAGTTTAAATGCTGAACAATACCGTGATAGACCATCAGTAGCCCTGTACATGAAGAATGGGACTCTTAGGCACAAACTGTATTTACTAAACTGTCCAACTACCTTGACAGCGCTGATTATCCTTACCTGAGAACAAGTGGATCAATCATTCATTTAGGTTTAGTTTTTTTACACTGGTACATTTTTTGTTTTTAGCTTTGAACCATTTGTCTTTTGCAGAGCATGTTTGCATACTCATAAATAAAATAAATATATTCATATTCCATTTTAGCCCACCAAGCATCTTCCTAAAAAAGGTGCTCTGAATCAACCTTCAATGCAGAAAATGACAGATAAGAGCGGGAAATCATGGAAACTTACCCTGACTGTTTCTGCTACTTTTACGAGCACCCAATTATTTTCAACTCCTTATGTGATATTGACTAAACTTTCTATTACAGTTGAACATTCAGATGGACCTTCCAGGTGCCTCTGCCTATCTGTGTCCCCACACACAGTGGTCATTTCCAAGCAAAGTAAGAGTACATATTATTAACATTTGTTTTGTATTTTTTAATGAAATAAACGTAACATGTTCTTTCTCTAAAGTAAGATATTAATTTAATTCTGGATTATGCAAAAGCAGGTTTGAATTTTGTTCTGGTACTGATGAGAGTTGTTGGGAAAA
This sequence comes from Pelodytes ibericus, assembly GCA_036172795.1. Taxonomy (NCBI): domain Eukaryota; kingdom Metazoa; phylum Chordata; class Amphibia; order Anura; family Pelodytidae; genus Pelodytes; species Pelodytes ibericus. The sequence continues at coordinate 47,504,796 of CM069857.1, read as the reverse complement.
TAGACAATTCAGAAGAATCCTTATTGTCAAATTATAGGGACATTTGTCTTTTTCTACAATGATTTAGCGCTTTGTTCCTAATTATTTTAAAATGTATCTTTTCCACCAACAGGTGGTTTCGAGTATCACCACCAGGTACAAACAAGAGGTAAGAGCTAATATTATATAGTTATCAGCTGGGTATTCTCATTGAGTCAGCTTGTTTTGACTAACAGATCCCACCCGTCTTTGTGATGTGTCATTTCATTTCATTTCTTTCTAGAATCGTTAATGGATTGCCATGCAGGCTATTGGAAATCATTACCTCTGCAAAATTTGGCCTTGTGCCTTCGTAGGCATTTGAAAATATTACATAACTCTTTTCCCACCTGACATGAGCTGTTTTTTTTCCCCTTTTTCTGAGGCTGCCAGGACATACCAACTTCCCTGAAAGTCATGGAATAAATTGTTAGGTGCAGTCATGTAAATTAGGTCAAGATTAATGACCCAAGTTAATTGGGCATCTGGAAAGGTGCCCAGGTGCCTATTTTCAACTGTTGAAATATTTTTAAGTAGTTTATTTTTTTTTTCTTTCTCTGCTGCTTATTTCAAAACTAGTTTAGTTGGTTTTCAATTCATAAGTTTTGCAGGGATTCTCACTGGATCAATCCATCCACATTGTTTCCTCTGAAAGGGAAGCCCCACAGCACCTCAAAGCCATCCAGAGTACCCATATGTATACACAGAGACTGCGGATTTGCCAAGGCACGCAGTGTGTACAGCATTTCCTCACAACTCACTTTCATTTGTCTCACAAATGCTGTGCTGTACATTCAGGATTAGCTAAATTGAGCAGGGGTAGAGCATGCCTACCGTCTTGCAAGCTTAAATTTGCTAAAACAATTCATATAAGAGTATATCAAAACATGATCCATCTTATGCTAAATGCAAAATCTGGAATAACCCTTTAAAGCTGTATTTCTGATAATAGTATCATTACACAGTGTTATATACTAGTTCTAGAGCCAACTTTACGTCTGTCCATCGATCTTCTCTTGTTTGTGTTTTTCCGCATACAAACCTGAATATAACCAGAGGAATATTACTGTTGTGGGGTTGGTAACATTTTCTATCGTTTTTTTATTCTCTATTTTTTATTTTTGCTTTATCTCTTGTTTTGTGGTTGGTTCTACCTCTTTTTAATGACTTGTATAGCTTTTAACCAATATGTAGCTATTCCAGGCTCTGCATGCCATACTACATGTCTAGTAGACAACATAAACTGCATGCTAGAAAGTATTGCAATCAGTCATGCATGTGCATAAATCCTTATCTTTCAGAGTACCTACCAGGCCTGTATTGACACCCAAATAAGGTATACATCCCCTATTCCAAACAGGTGGGTAACATAGGAACTCTTCATCCAAGCTTAGACTCCTTATCCTTATGCCTGTTTTATACTATGGAGCCATATTGCTGTAATTGATGGCACCAAATAAGGTATACATCCCCTATTCCAAACAGGTGGGTAACATAGGAACTCTTCATCCAAGCTTAGACTCCTTATCCTTATGCCTGTTTTATACTATGGAGCCATATTGCTGTAATTGATGGCACCTGTACTTGTGACTGGCTCCCATGTAATGCAGATATCTCTCATGTAATCATTGTTTTTTTGGCTGGCTGGAGGATTGGAATATTATTTCTTTAGCTTTGAGCTGCAGGCACATATTGTAAATCACTGTACAATTAATAAAAACTATAATATGGGGGGCGGAGCTGACTGCTGAGGAGAGCAGACGTGCTTGCCAGGAGCTCCTGATAATTAGGCATATACCTGGATAAATCGATGAATAAACCACCTATAACTGCAAACCTCAAAGCTCAGAGGGACAAAGACAAGATGGGGAAAAAGACCAAGAACAAAGATAAACTTAAGTTTACAAAATCCCCAGATATCGGACCATTTTTAATGAGACCGAGTAGGCCGAAGCCTCCTACATTGATCCACACTCCTCTTAACACCCAAACTGACTCAGAATTCTCCTCTGATGATCCCAATACAGTACCGACTGCGAGGGAGCCCAGACCGGCAGCAGCAGCTTCAACTGTGGGTGACACTTTGGCAACTAAAGATGACATCCGGGCAATGCTGTTAGAGATGCAGGCCCTTTGGAAGTCAGAGGTGGAGAAGGTGAAAACAGAGGTGGTAGAGCTGCGATCTGAAGTAGCCTCTCTGAAAGCTGCAATGCAGAAATCGGCTGAGGCCCAAAAAATAATAACAGACCGTAGCGAGCAGATGGCTCAACAGCTCTACGCACCAACACGACAGGTCACCATGCAAGATGGGAAGCTTCGCCAGTCTAATGTGAGAATACGCGGAGTCCCGGAGGCAGTAGGGCCCACTGCCCTCCGTCCATACATACATGGTTTGTTTAAACATCTCCGAGCGGCTCATACCAGCATGGATCAGACACTTCATGACCTGTTCAGAGTTAAGAAAGCCCAGGGTGCCCCAAAGGATACCCCACGAGACTTGATTGTCAAGATGCGTTCAGTGTCTGACAAGATGGCAATTATTTCAGCAGCTCGCAAGCGCCTTACCACACGCTATGAAGACACCGACATTTTCATATTCGAGGATCTCCCGCCCTCAACTCTGCGCTGGAGGAAGAGTATGGCCCCCCTAACTACTTACCTCAACTCGTTGGAGATCAGATACAGATGGGGCCCTTTTCAGTCACTTTCAGTGAATAACAACAACAAGTTACTGGTGATAGAAGATCTGGCGGACATGCGATCCTTTCTAATTGGCCTGGACATTCCCATACCACCAGCTCTGCGGGAGTCCTCTACACCCTTTGCCCTTCCTCAAGTGCAACTGGACCGGCAAGAAGGATCGCCTGCTTCTCTTGAAACCTGAGAAGTTTGCCTCCCGAAAGAAACACCGAACCACCGTACTTAAACCTGTCGTGCCTTATCTAACATTGTCCCCGAAAGTTTACTTACCTTTCTGCTCTAATTTGTGTCCTTTCAAGCTGGGTTGGGTGCAATGCGGCAGGCTTACTTCTTATATGGGATTAAGGGTATTGACTAGGGTGGCACTATGCTACTGCTCAGCATATTTGTGATACATCTAATCTTCTTTTTAAATATTTCTGCATCCCCCCCCAGGGCATTTAAGTCTCCTCCGGTTGGAGATGACGATTTCTGGGTCCAAAAGCCGGCCCAGTGCCCCCTTCCCTCAGCAATCTCTTGTTGCTGCCAGTGGATCCTCTCTTGGACCACTTCTGATTTCCCTTTTTTTTTTCTCACTCTGTATTTCCTAACTGATATCAGACTGCCACTTACTGCTCATTTTCCTTTCTTTTCTCCTCTACTTATTTCCTTTTTCAACATTCGTTCCTTCCTTCTTACATTCTTTGTTATCTCTATCACTCTTATTCTATTTATTCTCTGTTTCTCACTAGCTCTTCTGCTCCACTACACGCCCTTTTCTTATTTCTTCAAATTTACTGCCCTAGCATAATCCAAGTAATATTTCCTATTTATGGCTGAATAAATGTTTAGACTGTAAGACGCATGATCAATGTTCAATGTTTAACACTGCATGTTCTGGAGTAATTATGGTATTTGTGTTAAATTGAATTCGCAGTACTTGTAGGACCTATGTCTTCTCTGAAGAGGGCATTCTCTAAAAAAAAAAAAAAAACCTGCACATGGTGACATTTTGCTTTATATTTTCTAGCAAGATTCCCAATCGTGCCTTCATTTGATGCTTTTTTTTAGTTATGCAGCTTGATATATGGAAATTGCACCTTGAAGTAAAATGTAACTTCCCTGGTATGTGGAATATTTCTATTTGTAATAATCCCCATTCTCTCCAACATTGTCATACCAGGTGGAGGATTAATCTCCTAGTGAATTTTGTGTGCTGTATAAAAAAAACTGGCATAGTTGGATCACTAACCTTAAAGAGCCAAGGTGTTAATATAGGAGCACAAGTGTCTAATGTCTCTAGTATGAGTATAAACTTGCATGTACGTTTTAAGGTACATTCCAATTTTTGTTGTCGTAAATCAGTGTTTATTAAGATTGTCTTTGTTTCTCAAATAAATATGGGGGGGGGGGGGGGGGGGGTGTGAGAGAACAGAAACCAGTATGGGAGGGAGGGGGGGTGAATGGGAGAATCACAATACAAATAATATCTGACACAGCAGACTGAGATCACAATACTAAACATGACATGTTCGTATATAATACACCATAGTAGATAAACAATGGACCAACATCACATCTGTCATACAGAAGACCACCGCTAGGGGCTGTATCGGGATCCAATTCTAAACCAGAGTGTAATTAACAAAGAGAAGTACAGGTCAGGCGAACATTTCGAAATACTGCAAATAAGGGCTAGGGGAATTTATTGTAACTTGAGCCCTCATAGCATGGGGTGCCTGCCAAAGTATTCTCTGACTGGCAGCCATGTTGCGACTGTCACTAATGCAGTGAGAGGCCTGCATTTTCACATGCCCCCTCTGTTGGTGACATCCAAAAATAAAGGTCTTTCCCTGCACTAGCAGATAGAGATGGTCAGCGGCAACAGACCTCAATCAGATGGAGATACACATTGGGATTACTCTAAACCACTGGCAAATGTTAAACGAAAGTTGTAGTTCTACTTTAAGTTGTTTACGTGCAGATTCAGGTAGTAATATTCAACCCCAAGTGAACATAGAAAGTAGAGTCAGTTGGGCTGTAAAACCATGTGTCATTGCTTATCACTGTACAGTGCCTGGTGGTTTCTTTATTTGAATAGATATCTATGTAAAACCTCAGTGGCGACACTTTCACAGCACTAATGCAGATCCTGCTTTATTGTAGGTCACAAGTGCCATGTTCTGAAGTAGACAGGTTAACAGATCCGTTTTCTTTGGACAATAATATGTTTGTAATTATTAGCTGTTGGGTCCAGTTAGGATTGTTTTTTATTCTGTTTGTAGGCTGGACCAATGTTACCATGTCAAACATTTGTTCAGTGTCTCAACTTCACTCCTGGACTTTAAACCCCCTGGTTACTCCACCTCTTGTAACATAAGGTGCACACCCTACATGATGTGGCATTGTGTTCCTAAGTTGACTTTTGAAATGTTTATTTTTTCCATTTTTCATGAGCTGCAAGCTATAATCATCGCACTTATGACAAATCACGGCTTGAACTATCTTGCTTTGAATGTAATGCGTCTATCTCATATATTAGTTTCCCCTTTTACGTTGCATTACTGAAATAAATAAACTATTGCACGATTTTCTAATTTTTCAAGTATCACCTGTATATTATCCACATACACAAATCATGTTACATGCCTCATTACTAATACACTTCCTTTTTTTAATGGTGCTATGCAATATGAAGATGTTACAAACTAAAGGATAAACATCGAAACATTAAGGTCAATTTAACAGGCACAAATACACACCCTACTACAGAGGGCCCAAATCTTGAAAGCTGCCAGTCAGTCAATAAAAGTCTTGGTGACACCACTGCCGGTGCCATTTTTTGTAAAGGTGAAGAAACAATTGGATATATGTTGCCTCCTACTGTACATACCTGTTAAAATAAATAAATCTTGGTACTTGTAGGTTTATGTAATTTGGAGAAAGGATCTATAAGTGGAGTAATCCACAGGAACAATTATTTCCATAGTGTTTGCTCACTTTTAGAAATTTTGAATGACACCTTGTATTTTTTAGACCCTCTTTATCAATGTTTCATAGTTAATTCCATTTAAACTATAGAATGGTTTGTATGCTAAGTCATCCCATGTCTGCTCTTCCCTTTTGTATGAAGTGGTGTTCACCGACCAAAGTGGGCCAAGTATGGAGACTACATCTACTGCCCACCACAGCGCTGGGTGCACAATCTTAAGGTAAGTCACAGTAGGCTTCTTATTACACTTTATACATAACACTATGGTTTTTATTCATGAAATACGGAATAGAGACGGGAATTTCAAACTTAAAGGGACTGTCTAGTGCCCAAAATGCATGTTCCAAATATTAATGCATACTAATGTTCTTTTAAAGTACTTTTAAAATGCATGTTTTACATTTTGCATTGCTTAAAATAGAAAATACCTACAGCTAAATGAAAATGTAAAATTACAGCAGTTTGCAAGAAACCAGGATTGCCCACACTAGCTAGTAAAAATCATTTCCTTTTTTTTTTGCTGCAGGAACCAATGGGAATAATTTCATTCAAATTAATGGAATTTTCTGTCCCTCTAATGATGTCAGTAGACAATGTGTTTCACTGTTAAGAGATACTGCTGTGTACAAGAGCAAGGTCACTCAAAGACCACATAATATTTTTAATTCGAGGAGCACAGGAAGTGACTAAATGAAACAACTTTATATCCTCTGTGTCTATAGAATCAGTGCTGCCGCACCTGCAGTAAACATGCAGAGTAATCATTGGGGGAGGGCTTGAGTCAAATATTAAAAATGTGATTGGTGCAAGATGAAGATTACTGCTTGTATAGTGCAGAGGCTTTTTTTTTGTCCCATTCTCCATAAAAGTGTGTTTGGGGACTAGACTATCCCTTTAAGGACAAAGGACATTTCCTCTTTCACAAAATAAAGCCCATTGTGTATTGTATCACATTCTACTGGTGGAGAGTGTGTTGAGTTCCAGTTAGTCACACAACTGGCTTTTCTAGAATTGATGGAATCTTCACATAACGCATTCTTGTATATCTCAGTCTGCACGTCATTTGACACCAACCTGTTTCTCTTGCAGATTGGAGGGGTCGCCTTCTTGTACCACCCCTGTGTTCACCCGCAGCTGAAGGAAGAGTTATCCCAGGTGGCCCGCTCCTGCATGTACAAACACGTAATCACCCCCTTACAGAGTCTCTCTAGAGAGAGGGTATACTCACTACCATTTTCTTACTTTGTATAGTTAAATTCATTAACAATTCAGCAAATATCTGGAGTGCTATAGTTAGGGTGACCACAGGGTGACCGCTGTTTTATTCAGGATAGCTAATCATAAGTGTATCCTACTGGGCTCTGCATCATAAAAAATGGAAGTCTGGAGTCTTCATTTTAGTGTAAAATATGAGGGTAATACATAAACCTAAAGTAAAATGTGTTAACATTTTAAAAATGCTAATATTAATGTAAATATACTATTTTTATACTTAACAATATATTATAAGTGTATATAAAAAAAAATGTTATACGTAAAATAGGTTTACTTTATTTGTTCTACAATTCTCTGTTCTAAAATCTGCAGAGTTGAACTGGCCGAAATTCATCAACTTGTGCCGATTTTTGTGCCAAATTCAGATCCTTTAGTAGAAAGCAAAATTCATACGATTTTGTTGCCCGACCTCCTTCCCTGAACCGAACGTGGTTGAAAACTGTCCTGAAGTCAACGGGAATTGACGATATTGGGCAGACGAACTGCAGATTTCTCTGCAATCTGGCGTTATGGCCATTTGGGGCATATTGAGTTAACCCTTTAATATATTATGGAAACCAGAGCCTGTGTTGGATTTGGGAGTTATTGCCATCGTAATTTTCTGAACTTGCAGAATTCGGCTTCGTTTGTAGTCATGTGTAAATGGGCTGTTCTGGTTTACCTCATTCTAGGGTTTATTTCTTTTTCATTACAAATATATTTTAAAAAACACACTTTCTTGATGTCAAGTCCCCAAAACGAAAAAATATCATCAGGTGCAATATGTTTTTATATAAACAATAATTCAAAAGGTTTCCTAGTGCTTGTCAAGCCCCTTCCTATTCGATAGAATAAAATAAAAAAAATTATGTTCAAGTTTATCTTAAACGTTTCCAACCTTGGACATTCTGTTTTACCTCCTTTCCTGTTATCTAATTCTTCCAGCCGCTTGCTTTGGCTGCATGGTGTTCAACATTGGAGATGTCCCAGGTAGATCTGAAGGAGGTTAAGGACTGGCTTCAGGCTAACATCTACAGAGAACACGAAACCGACAACCAGGGATCCTATCAACATTTTCTCACACGGCCATCTTTAATGGTGTCTGATGAGCACGACAAGGATTTGTGTCCAAAAAGTAACCTTGAGGTATAGACCAAGCATGCCATTATCATGTTTTTCACAGGAATAATTTCATATTCTTTAATGGTATTAAACTCTAAACCAGGTGTGTTAAACTGCTGGCTTCCAGCTGTTGGAGGACTACATCTCCCATTCAGCTGACAAAATATAATGGGTGATCTAGGCCATCAGCAGCTGAAAGGCCGCAGTTTGACAACCCTCATCTAGAACCTGTCCAGCTAATTGATTTTAAAACATCATGCATTTGAAGTTTATCATTCTGCCCCAAGTGACACCCTGATTATAATATTGAAAGGTTGAACACTTGAGCAGTGAGGATTTTTTTTTAATGCTTTTCACACCATCATGAAATTTAGTGACACATTGGGATATAGGATCCTAGCAACAATACTCTGGACATTCTCCTATTATAAAAACGTCAGTGTGCTCCTGAGGCTAAATTACTGAATAGGCTATATTGTCCAAAACTGTATATTTTATAGCTGGGATAGCAAGGGGTATGCTAGTAAGAGGTGCTGGGAGGACATTTTCCACCAAGAGGGCTGTTCTCTAATCTCCCTCAATGGGCTAGGGTAACTCTTTCAATTCAGTTGTCTACTTGTCAATCTCTGTACGTTATCTGTCAGAAAATCAATCTTGCATGTCTATTTCTGATGACATCAGGTGGGCTGAAGCAGTGGCACCAAGGCCAACTAAATATTTTTACTGTCAGTCCTCCCCTGGGGACAGCTAAAATGTCCATACCAGGTCATGTGTCCATGGCAAGGTCTGGAAACAGTCCATAGAACATCATTCAATTGTCCAATACATGTCCATGGTGCCAACCCCTGATCAATAGAATGATGAGAAGAGACAGATGGAAGTGGCCTCATGCAAAGTGTTCATACATTTACATTACATTTGGATTTATATTCGCTGGTTATCATGTGCAGATTTTGTGTTGTGCTATTGATCTTTTTTGATTAATCTGCTTGACAACTGCTGCTAAAAACCAATCCAGGTGGCTGCAGAGTTAACTTGTTTGTCACATCTGGTCCAATAAATATCATGTTGGGCAGACCTGACCTTGATTTTCCTAGTGCCAAAACCAATGCCTTGTGCACATATCCACTATTGGCATTCTATACTGTTATTCAGATACAGTATGTAAAAAAACCCAAATCATTGTTACATTTACTGCATTAAACAAATGACAAAAAGTGACATTGCTCTAAAGTGCTTGTGAGTGACAATAAAACTCTTATAGTTTTGTGCAGAGATACAGTATAAAACATACAACACTTACACATAGTCCATATTGTTAGGACAAACTGTGTATAAAATTGAAGGCTGTGTAAGTGTTATAGTTTGTGCAGAGATACAGTATAAAACATATAAGAGTTTTATTGTCACTCACAAGCACTTTAGCGCACTGTCACTTTCTGTCATTTGTTTCTTGTATTTTTATTGTGGCACTGTGGGATAGTTGCCGGACAAGTTGCTGCTGGTGCAATTTTCTCTTTAGTGCCATTCACCTCATTACTCGACCTATTACATTTACTGCATTGTCTTGATAGTAAAAGGAAAATTTTATGTCAGTAGAAAAACGTTTGCATTTATGTAGATCCTCAACTTTTTCTTTTACCCATATTACCGTATACTTGTATTGCCATTTAGAGCTGATTTAATACATGCATACTAAAAATAGATCCTTCATATGTCTAGGTGTCACGTGATCATTTTCCAGCCCGTGGACCATGGTTAAAGAAAGCTTTGCTCAAAAAAAGAAGAGCAGTATCTTTCTCCAGTTCTCGGCTTTTGTTACCAGACACCACTCTAGATGAGGATATCGTACAACCCCCTCACAATGTTTCTGTGATGTCAGATGTGCAGACTGCTTTGCACACGAACAAAACACAACCTGAAGTTCCACCTATACCGGAAGCTGGTGTTACTCCTCCTCCTGTTCCAATTTTCGAGGTCCAAAAACCTGTCACTTTGGTTCCTCCTGCATTGTCACATCAAGAAGTTGCTCTTGGAGATCCAGGGCCAAACAACCAAAGCTTGCAGTTGAACAGCCATGATAAGAGTCATGCATCAGAGTTGTCGGCTCAGAACAATGTATCCTTCCTCAGGAATAATTCAGACGTTTTGACTGAAAGTAACCCGAGTTTCCCCTCTTTAGAAAACCAGGACCATATTTCTGGGAAGGCAGAGGACAGTAAGGAAAAGCTACCATCATTAGCGAGTCAAGGATCTGACTCTTCCAAATCCAAGCAGAATAAGGAATTTATTAAGGACGCGATAAGAAACGCTGATATTTTGACAAAAGAAAAGATTGACCATCCTGAAGAACCTTTATCCACTATTGCTCCAAAATCCTCAGCAGACGGTATTGGTGGAAAAGAAGACTGTTTATGTCAACACGAGACAAAACCACCCATAGCACAGAAGAGATCTGGACGTGGACAGCAGAAGTCATCTGACCGCTATCTGTCTACCCCTCGTACAGCGGAGGCAACTTGGGCAGCTGCATCTCTGATCTTCCTCGTAGTTTTGCTGACTGTGTGCGTGCTGTACACCCAAATATACAAGAAGTTCCGCAAGAGTCAGAGTCTGTATTGGGGATCAAGAAGAAGCAGTCAAGACACAGAGTCAGTGGCTTGTGAGTATGGGTCAGAAAAAAAGATCAATAGGCGTCTTAAATTCTAGAGGATTAAAATCTGGATTATTTCACAAAAAGATGTAAGCCACCCCCTCTCCTCCACCCCTAACCCAATACTGTGTATTTTAATCTAAAGCATGTAGGCTGCTCCGGTTGCAGACTGTCACTCTGCCCTACAAGAGTGACTCTCTATTTTTAGCAATCAATAGAGGTGAGACACTGCTTCAACCTTGCAGTAGTAGAGCCAGTGAGAAAAAATACATTTTTAAGTTTGAGCTCTTTAAATGAGGTCATTTGGAAAAACAAAATGGCTTTTCTGTGTAACCTTATTTTGTATGTGTGTACAGATTCAAATGGAGTCTTCGCGTTAAACTAGTTGTTCTAAGGCCTAAACAGCAGAAGTGGCGGGTATGGGGGAGAGACGCTCAGCATTTTTTATTCTAATTACAATTAGTTTGGTTATACTCTTCTTTTTGACCTAGTTGTTTTTATGGTTTGTCCCACAGCTATCATCAAGAGACGGTTAATACAAGGTCACAGTAAGAGGAAAAAGTGGATTGGAAGGAAGAAAACCCCAGTGGTGCTGTATGGTAGTTTAAGCGAGAGTTCTGATTAGGATGCATTGTGTTTTGTACAGAATCTCTGCAGGACACTTGCTCCGCTTCTGATCCTACAATATTCGTGATGAGGTGCAATTAGTTTGCTCTGTATGGAAGTTAAAATCGTTCAAGAGTCAAGGAAGTTAATGAGGTAGCAAACCATCGTGATTAATTTCTGTGGATAGAAGTCATTCCAGATGGTTTTGACCCAGTTTTGATTTGATTGAGTCATATTGTTTGAGCCATCCAAGTTGTGTGTGATTCACAGTTTGAAAACACTAGAAACCTATTGGATGAATGTACTTCAGACTGAAACCACAAGAAAGCTGCAAGACAGTGAAGTCCAATTTTTTTGTTGTTGTTTGTGAACTCTGCATATACTATGTATCCTGCAGAGATCTTTTTTTCCCCTTTTTATATAGATTTTATGATTGCACTATATTTTTTTAACTGCCTGAAAGGGAAATTTCTAATTTTTGTCTAGTTTTTCCTGCCGAAGTACCTCACAAACCAGTTTACTGCACCAATGAGCCATTTATTCTGATCTGTGATGAGCTTAGACTGTTACCTCAAACACAGGTCTATCGACTACATTTGGTGGATTTATACATTTATTTTATATTTGTACATACATTATCGACAAGTGGCTTATTAAAAATATTTTTCTTAATGGCTAATGTTTTTTCCTTCACAAGGATTTCACTATTGACTTTATTCTTAGAAACTTCTAAAGGCAGAAAGGGCACGGTGCGTGGCCGGTGTTTCCCCCCACTGGGACTACGGTTATATTTACAAACATACCGGTATAATATTTGTGTACATAAACCTTACCTGAATGAGAAATACAATTGACCAACACTACCTTCTTCAGAGCCGGTCCCTTTTTTTTTTTTTATCTGCGAAATAAGAACCTCCAGATTTTTTAGGGCATGCAATTAGACCATGTATATTTAGTCTCGCCCCTTACATTTTTAAAATATAAATAAAAAAAAAATAAAAAAAATCATGCCCTTCTAAAAGGGTAATGAACAACCAGGGATGGGATGTTTACTTTTAATTTTGCACATATTATTTTTTTTAACCTTTAACCAACATGCTAATTATGTCTTCTTTCCTTGACCTATTCTGCATTTTAGTTTTCTTTTTAATAAGTAGATGAAGTCACCATTTGGAATCAAAACGCATAACTCAATCTCTTCCTAAACGTAGGGCGAGTGGAATTCTGAACTCACAAAATAGCATGTACAAGCCACTAGAAGGACTGGACCACTCAACCACTAATTAGAAGAGAGAAATGTCAGTGCTTACGTGGCACAGCAATATGAAGATCACTTAAGGCCAGCACACATAAAAAAAAATAAAAAAATAATTCCAAGAAGGAAACATTTCAAATCTGAGCTGTTAAAACTGATTTTTCTTTTTACACAAATGCACAGTAGTCAATGCAGTGTTAGTTGTTTAATTTGATACAAATGTACATTATGCATCTTTGTACATAGAATACCCATCACCAAGCTTGCACACACGGCAGTATGAGCAGAGTATGGTATCTGGAAGAGTTTGTAGCTACAGGGGAAAGTTAAAAAAAAAATAAAGAAATAACTTTGAAAGGAGAGAGAATCTAGCAGCTTTCTGTAATCAGTTTGCACTGGATGGAACAGGTCCAGTTTTCTTATTTAATCCTTTGAATGTCTGCCACGCAAGATTGAGAGGATGCTCACTATCGATACTGAAGTAGAGGCAGCCATTTTGTAGGCAATAGAATGTTAAGTGTTTATTGCACAATATCAGATTCTGTCATTTCAGTTGCAAACACCATGGTTATTACTGCTTGTAAGTAGCAGATTCTCTCTGAAGTGGATTCCAAATGTAAAATAAGCTTCCATGTTAATGATAGAGCTCCATGTTGTTCCTCATTTGACAGTACCTCAGTAGATTGAGGCTCTTGTGGCAATATTTATCGAGAGCCATCGCGGAGCATGTTTTATAAACTAAAATGGACATTTTTGGCAACATCTACTGGTACATTAGATCACAGAGCTTAAATCCCTGCCATTGTTATAGTGCAGAACTATCCTAAAAACACAAGGTCAATGACCGACTGAATCAATCAAGGGATGCCAGGGGCAGATCAGAATATGGGAAGACCACACTGCTGTGCCATTCATTGCACAGGGAAGGGACACACAGAGTAATCTGTCATTTGGAAGGATGACACAGGAGAGGAAGACCCTGCTAGTCTATTGCAAGCTTTGAGCATTGTGCTACTCTTTAGAGTTATTGAGCTTTAAGTGGTTATACACCAAATACTTAAAACAGTCTTCTACATTAATCCCCCCCCCCCCCCCCCAAAGAGATGTTTAGAATATATTATATATATGTATATTTATACACAATGATTCCAGTGTAAGTTTAGTATTGGCCTCACAATTCACAAGATTCCCTGGATACATGATATTGCATTTCAGGGATTGGCTGCTCAAGGCCTACGAACTACATGTCTTTCTGGATCTGCCAGAATCTTGTGCTCACAGCAGTTTTAACATCACTCGCAGATAAAGTAACATGTGCTTTCTGGCTTGCAGGCGCCAGGGATGTGTGTGTGCCTCTTCACTGGTCTGTGACCGGCCATACTTTCCAGCTTTGCTCCATGAGTTGTGTTCCCAGGAATCCTCGGTGACGTGCAATGTGGAGAGAGACAGGAAGTGACAAATAAGATCCACTTCAATAGGTCATTTTTTCCATTCAGAAGAAGGGGCAGCTGTTGAGTGGACATGTAAATAGGTGCCAACCCCCTATAGACATATCCAAGCATTTCTACTAACTTTAAACTGGTTATAACTTGTTTTCAGTAGGAGTCACGTGACAATAGTAATAATGTATGTTTTCTTTGGTCCTAATTGTGAAATGCTGGTTTACAGCCAGTGCATTGTGTAAGAACAAGCGACAAATTACACAGGAAAGATGCACAATTCATGGAAAAGCCAGTCTGCCAATTAAATGCTATCTCTTGAGTTTAAGTGATGTAGGGGCAGTTTGAAAGGAGAGTTTGTGGATGAGCAATTCATTTTAATGAAGTCATTGTCTCCAGCACAAGCCAGTGGTAGGAAGATGTCTGTATTCTGAACATAGTGGGGTAAAAGGAGAAGTCACCTATAGTGTATGTGATGTGTATCTGTTACTGTCTGACAACTTGCATTCATGGTACTATAAATCATATAATATGTACATGTATAGGTTATGTTCAGGTGAGATCTGCACTATGATACACAACTGCTTAATGACAACTAATGCCTATTCCGAGGGGGATTACACCTTTAAACCTTTTGCTGCCAGAGGAACAGCCATTTTTTTTTTTTGCAGGCAGGAGTGTAGAAATATGAATCCCAGTTCAATCCAAGGCCGTGCAGAATACCCCGAGTCTCATGTAAACCATGCTGGAATACCCGGAGAGCTGCAATGTTCAGAAAAGTACATATTAGGAACTGGGAAATAAAGGCCTGGGATCTTGGGATGCGGAAGTGGAAGCGTTGCTTGGCATCTACAGGGGTCACTGCTTCTTTTCTCTGGTTGTAATGGTGACCAGCTGTTTGGCAGCTTTGGCAATGTCATAGGCGCACTGGATGACTTGCTGAGTAAGAAGTTGGTAGTCCACGGGGGCTCCTGGCTCTGGTGGAACAGTTTTCCGACATTCACTTTGAAGCCGGTATGCGCTGGCGTTAAGCAACCTCAGCGAGGAACGAACCGTTTCCAGTGCTGGCTTCTGCCAGAGACAAAAAGATGAATTTAATTAAAGAATGACTGTGGTAGTCCAAAGTAACAAACATTAAAAAAGCAGAGTGAAATTTACAGCTTGTCCAATGTCTTGCCGTCTTCCTCACTCTGCTTCTTGAGCTCTATTCTGTGCAGGGGCAGATAGCAACAAATGACACATACGCAATTATATGGTGTATGGGCCAGAGTGCTACAATGCTCACAGGTTAGAGAGCAAGGGAGAAAACACTGGAATCTTGCTATAAGAATAATTTGCAGAAACTCTGAAGAATTTGATGTGAAGGCCATAAAGAGAATGTATCAACAATGGCTGCCTATGCTTAAAAAAAAAAAAAAAAAAAAATTTATGGATTTTATTTTATGTTAAAACAAGGCAGCAGTCTCGTTCCGTTATAATGCTACTGAATGAGACAGTTTCTTGGTAATTCCAAGGAGATGAATGTCTCTTTAATTATGTCCCTCCCTATATTATATAATAATGCATGATTTCCTGAAAGGGGACTGTGTGCAATGGGAAATTACTGTGTGCATTTGTTATGTTTTTATTGGAAATTTGTTCTGTTTAACCTACTTGGATTTGTTGATTTGTATTGAAGTATTGTTAGGTCTGTCTAAGTTGCTATCAATAAAGACCTTATTTACATACAAAAAATAATTTCAATCAAAGCTGTATCAGGACAAGTATATTGGGCTACTGCTTTAGTTCTTTGGACAAGTAGGTTTGCCCCCGTTATGCTGTTCTGGGATTACTTACTTTGGGGAATAGCGAAGCCATTTCAGTTACAGCAGAATGAATCTTCTCCGAACACGGGACAAAACTGCATGAAATAGGAAAACACAAGTGATTAACCTGATCTCAGAGAGCAGAGCCCCCAAGGTGTGCATGACATTCATTACTCCACTATTGCAAAGAGCAGATCTGGTGCCAAGTCTTAAAAGTGGAGCAACAGGAACAAATGTCATGTTATCCCTGACAGTGCCACTTTTAGAGCCTTAAAAGCCAAAAAAAACTCTGGTGTTGAGAAGCCTGAAGATGTCTTGCAGGCAACTCCAAACAAAATGGCCAATCAGATCACCTGTCATGCTTGAACTCCTGTGCAGCTCTCAACAGTTCCTGGATGTTTTTGGTCACTTGTTCTGTCCTAAGGATCACATCTTCTGTACTCGGTAATGTTGGGTCCAACTCCAACTCCACATCTTCAGACTCTACATGGAAATCTTCATCCCGAGATAGGTCTAGGAACCGCCTTCCATCCAACCTGAAAGAGAGCAAGAAGCCAGCCATTATTCAAAGATCTGATCTGCATTAATGATGGAATAGTCCATACCCTATCCCTGTACATTTTTTCGTCAGTTTGAATTTATTGAAACTCCTGTATGCTGCAAGATTTCAGCATTACTGAAAAGGCATTAAACTCAGAGTTTCACAGGGTTTTTGATGTGTGAAATAGATTTAAAGTGACATTGGGAAGTAGGAAGAAAGAGGAGGAAAGACGCATTTCAAAAAAGCATGCAGAGGTTGGTTTAGAAAGGGCTAAACAAGTGGTTTCCAAACTGGTCCTCATTGAGTAATCCCCTAATCCTGGACTGTTAGGGGGGCTTGAGGACTGGCTTGGAAATCACTGGTCTAAACAGACAAAGGGTCAATAAAGTGGAGCTAGAAAATTAAGCAGACATGTTGCCCCAAATTTTCTTAATGTAATTTTGTGTGCCACCGCCCCTATACCCCCCCCCCCCCACCCCACAGCAGACACTTCTAGGTTATTAATACAAAAGGGAAAATAAATATACCTTTTCAAATAGCTAGATCTCTCCCCTACACACATATGTTGGAGAGTCACATGAGTTACGTACCCACTGCCTGTTTCTGCGCTCTGGGTGTTGTCATAATCACTGTCTGTGCCGCTACCATGACGATCCGCTTTCACTGGCTGTAAAAAGCATACAAATGAACATTCTGTTCCCCTATGCATGTTACACTACGTGCTCTCTATATGTATTGTATTTAGACAGCTCGCACTCAAAACAACTATAAGAATGTCTATCAAAGACCCTCCAGTAAGCAATTACTGTGACTGTAAAGTTCCATTTTGTGGCATTATCACACTGCACTTTAAAAACATAGAATTACATTTGCAGACATCTGATGGAAAAGTGTTAAACCCCCACAGAAAGCTAATGGCGGTCTCACACCTGATGAAGAATGGAAATTCTACAACCCCATTAAATATATATCTGGTTTACTAGTTCGAAAACCATAAGCAAAATCAATTAAAATACTTTTTTTCTGGACTATGCAACTGAATTATTAAAAAATATATATATATATATATCCAAAAATCAAATAAGATATTAACATTAAAAATAGAGGGCAGATTGGTAAAAATGTAACAGGAACTTGGCATACAGTCCATGTCAATCTCCAGTCTACAAAAATCACAGCCCCTATGTCACACTATTTGTTTTAGAAGTGACAATATTTATGAATGCTGATGGATATGTTTTAATAAAACTTGAATATGAAGGGAAAAAAATATTTCAGAAATCATTAATAGGGGTAAAACACTTTCTGAATATGTAAAAATACATTTAAAAAAAAAAAAAATCACTTCAACTCGCACTTTATTTCATTACAATTAATACAAAAGAAATTTTAAAAAAAGGTTTTGCCACATTGTTTACCGCAAAAAATGATCACTGCAACTTGAGTCCAAGTTTTCAGTGAATTTTACATTTATGAAAATGCAAAAAATTAGTAAGCAATTTTGTAATTTTTTTTTTTTGCATTTTTTGAAATTATAAAACTATAATTAACTAAACTAAAATTAAAGTTAAATAATATTCCTTGCATTGATGAAATCATTACATTTGCCGCTCAAGAAAGTAAAGTAATGCTATTTGATAAAAGTTTTGGAAAAGATATTCCCACTGCACCATTAATGTGATCCCAATAAAACAGAGAATACATAAGGAAGGGGGGTACATCACCATGTTCCGTGCAGAGTCCGGGGTTCCAGAGAACAGAGGGGAAGACAAAGGGGGAAAGGGCACAGAAGAGGCAGAAATGCCTTTCCGGATCTAAAACAGGAATGGGAGTGTCAGGGAGCATGCAATGAAACATAAGGAGCAAACAGATACTCTATGCTCTATCACAGGAGGTATATGGGAAAATTAACTGGTTAATGACATGAAACACACACCTCCACCAAAATACAGGCAGACAAGACATAAACTAGCTCACTACAATACTAATCTGAGACAAACTTAGTAAAAAAAAAAAAAAAAAAAAGACAGTAAAAAAGTAATAAATATAGTTGGACTAGAACAGAGGCGTCAAAGTTATTGCTGAAGTGGGCTTCATGATCAGAAATGCAGATGTGTTTTGACCTTTATTTTTTCTTAATATAATAGTGAAGAATAGCTGGATAACAATAGATTTTTTTTTTATTTGGGAGTAATATCAAAGCAGTAAAAACGTTCTCAAACTATACAGTTATTGCGGTAATGACAATACGAGTAGTCAAGTCAAGTGGGCAGAAACAAAATTGTTCCAATTTTTTTAGGCATGAAATAAATGGAGGACATCGGATACAAATACAAAAGGTGCATAAAGAAACACCTGAATGTGCTGCCTGATACAGGGACACAATATTAGTATCACACCACACTACTGTCCCTTTATGGAGACCCCCAGTTGTGGAGGCCCCCCAGCGACGTACCTGGTTTATTAAATGAGGACATCGAACTAAAAAACTGTTATTTTTTCAGAAGCACAGATAACTAGCAAAACTCATGTAAAAACCTTGTTAGATACAAAAATCTGTACATATTTTGTTCTGTGAAACATAAAAAAAAAAAAAACAGTGATAAAAGAGAAAGCCAGCGATAGGCGCTGGTAATAATTAAATCCTGCTGCTCACTCAAGATGCAAAAATACCTCTTATCCACACTTGGAAAGAACAAGAGGAATATCTAAATAAATAATGAGCTTCAAAATATTCAAAGCAAATAAAACCAATAAGTGACTTATGTAATATATAAAAAATGCTTATAGTTATAACAATATATGAATTGCAAGGATATGCTTGATTCCAATAAATGTTACGGTACCCAACCATTTCAAAACAGAGCACTGATTGGAATTTAAAATATTGCTATAAATATAAAAAAATGTTTATATATTGCACAAGTCACTTGTTGGTAATATTTACTTATACACAGTATGACGCTCATATTTATTAATAAGATATTTACATTTTAGCATGCACTCCTCCTCTTCTTCTTTACTATAAAACATTGATAGCTTATGTTTATCTGAAACACGATTATTCCCATTTATTAGTTCACTCCTGCTGCTTTCAGTGATTAATTATTAACACTTGTATTTGTGATTTGGTCCATTTCCTCTGCTACTAGTGCAGGCGCAGGTTTGTATGATCACAGACTGAATGCCGGCTTTTACAAAAGATGATTTGCCTTTCATTTATGTAACCAAGTCTAATGGTTAATGTAAAGAAAATAAATAAAATTAAAAAAAAAAAAAAAGGATTTTGGTATTTTTCAGAACACCTTTTAACATTCTAGAAGGTTGAACCACTTGAAGTTCTCAAGCTGAATACCAATGTGGCATTAGTGTACCACAAGGACCCAGAGCGCGCCTTCAACATTTCGTCACCTGATGAACACTCACTACAATCTTAACCAACATCTCCTATACAATACAGATAATTTGAATGCACAGTCTCTGAGGTATTTACACCATCTAGAAAAATAGGAGAATAAGATTCACTAACCCCGGAATGGAAAGGCTGGAGTCTATTGCTCATGTCATCCGCAGGTTGCCCAAATGGTTTGAGGGCTGACCCTGGCTCGTACATGGAGAATGCCTGGCGGTCTCGCCGGTGAGCGTTTGGTAACTGGTGCTCTGTGCGCTCGGGATTTGCGGGTGGAGGTGGAGATGGGCCTGTCTGGTGTCGAATCTGGGAGTTTTCAGATTGTAGCTTATGAATCTAAGAAAGCAGAATATCAATATGATAAGGGATCTGTAGAAGATCATTCACATAAGATATGCAAATAAAATGCTGTCTGCCAAGATTATAAACACCAGTCACCTATACACATGAAAAGGAATGCAAAATGTTATGTTTATTTTGTCCGAATGAGGCCAGTGGCCTTATCTGAAAGCAGAGACAACGCTGCAGTCCATTCAGGAGGATCCACAACATAGTGCATTGTGGGGGGGCATGCTCTGCTTCTCAGTTTGTGCTATGCCACAGCCCACATATCATTTGGCCCATGTATTTGAGGACAGCATAGCAAGTACATTTGTTTTCTTACATTAATTTCCAAATTAAGGTGAATAATATGCTTATCCAATTATATTTATATTATTTCTGCATTACCGCTGATAAGATATTTTGTTTTAGAATTTCCTAAAATAGACTCCATTTGAATCGGTTTTGATTCCAATTTTCTGATCGTCTAATATTTCAATATTTACACCTTCAGCTCAGAGGCACAGTCGCATCTACAAGGAAGTTACAGTGTGTCTTCTATCACTGTATCCTGTTTGGTCAGGTTAATCTCCTCTCTATGTGTTGGAAGGCAGGTAAAAAAAAAAGTTGTACAAAGTTCTGCCCACTATGATATACAGGAGCCAGTATAAGGGGAGTATCTTATGACATCATCTTGCAGGCTTTGGCCACAGTTGTAAAGTGAGACTGGCTGGTAGATTTTGGACAATGTTGCATCATGGGAAATATTCACAAAATGGAGCCAGGAGATAAACACCTAATTTTATTTTTCCTTTTATATGCAATTAATTCAATCATATATATAAAAAAAACAGTGGCATATGATTTATGTATGTGCTTGTTTTAAATTACCAGGTTATCTAGTTACATCTTATTTAAGTGGTAGTGTCCCTTTAATAAAATTAAATTGCTTGCCTTTACTCCCACTTTAATACAAACTCCTTCCGTGGGGCAGACATTTTATTGAACTTGCCAGAGACCCTGGGTGCAAAATACTACGGCCAGCCTTGCTCCTAAACTGACCTGAAGTGAGTGAACGTGATAAAATAATAGAGACGTAATAGTATATTTAGCTATTACCAAATAAACTGAATACAGCAGCCCATATTCTGTAATGCACTTTAGGTCATCCCTGTTACATAAAGAAATAGATCCCACGATTACATTTCAATGTGGATCGTGAAGGGGCTATAGAGCATGCACCTGATTGGTCTAAGAGTACTAACTGTAATCAGGTGAATAATAAGCAGCTCACAGACTGATGGTTAGGTTGTACCTCTCGCTGGAGTCGACGCAGCTCTTCACTTAAATTGCTATTGACTTTCATCAGTTGCTGCACCTTGGCGTCGGATGTTGCGAGGGCTTTCTTTACCTCCAGGTACTCCTGCAGGGTGATGGGACCGTCAGAGAGGTCTGAGGAGTCCATGCTCTGAAACAGACACAACGGGGTAAAAAAGGCAGTCAGAGAATGCCGATCACCCTGAACAATCATCACCTCCATTCAAAACTTACACACCACACTACACAGATTGATTTAAAAAAAACAACTAGCACCTGACAGCACTGCCGCCCATCTTACCCTGGCTCGGTTGTTTCTGGAATTCCGGAGCAGCTCTTGATCCGTGTCCTCATCAGATGCTACGCTGTCATAGTCATGCTGGTCATCACAGTCATTCGCATTCCTCAGGGTGTAGTCTAGATTGTCTGCAGATCAAGATGTATTGGTTACTAAACCTTCTAACTGCAGTTCCAGCACCTCCCAGTAGAGGTTGTAGCGCATTCTTCCCTTTCCATTGTTTAATTGTGTCTAGTATATATAGGATATATGTTGTACTATAGAATAATGTTTTTGTGTGGCAAGTTACTATTTTCAAGCAGATACAATTGTATCAGTTAGAGAAATGTTCCAATTCACTTGGTGCAGTTGGTAATTAGTAAAAACAGATACACTATGTGACTCTCGTGAGATTTCCACTATAGTCACAGCCAGTCATGGTAAGCAGACGTAATACACACTGAATCACTACACTGAGAGCGCTTTTATTTCTTCCATCATAAAGAAGCAGCTGAATGTCATTTGTGTGGTCCATATGAACAAATCCTGTGCTCAATCAGAAATAACAGAAGTTATTATTTGTTTCTATAGTGCCATCATATTCCAGAGTACCGCACAACTGGCAAACAAAGCATACAAACAGCAAGTAAAAGAAGTCAGACCTAATGGAATTAAATGTGAGGAATTTTCTGTTTAAACAATGTTTATGATTAAACATCTAAAATGGAAAGAGTTGAAGAAATAAAATTTAAATATCATCTTTCATGCAAAAGATCTTAAAACCATTTTATAACACCAGTGCCGATAAGAGCCCCCAGTGATTACGTTGTTTAAAATTGTATTTTTTTTTATTAATGGGACAATTTAAAAAGGAAACATGCCATATTGTGTGCTACTTGTTAATGTCTTCCTATATTTGCAGAATACCTTTCCTTCCGAGGTTAATAAAAAGATTTGACAAAATAATCACATTTGCTATTAAGATTCTGCAGCATCTAAGATATTTTAATAACACATTAATTCTTATAATACCTGATTCTCTTTATAAGCGATGATGACAGGATGACGGTTAGTTATGTTTATATAAAAGGCACCACAAGAATAAGATTCGCACAGACCGTACAAAATGTATTGAAAACGGTTCAATATCTACACATTTGCCCTAATCTACCTTAACATTGGCTTGTTAAATTATAACAACCTAAAAGCTCGAGTCATCAGTGAATCTGTACAGATTGTGTGAACATTACCTGTGTGAATAACGGGAGTCTTGCCCTGTTGCCGTCTCTTGGCTTCACTAAGGATGTCGATGATCAAGGTGGCAAATTCTCGGGCATTGAAGCGTGCCAGCTTCTGGCGGCCCTACAACACATTAGAAATAAAGGGACATAAGACAGTCAGACAGTACTGACTTCATAGATGCAGGTACAAGATAAGCATGCCAGAATTTCAAATGCCAGTGTTGTCAGTTACAGACTAGAATCAATTACACGATTATTATTATGCTCCAGATATCTGTTTACAGTTCTTAACGATGCCCTGCTTTGTATTAATTGGTACTGGAGGTTATTATGTCTTACCCTCCTATCCGTCTGTGCTGTCAGCAACCAGTTAAAATACATAGTTAGTACCAAAGTGAGGACTAGGTAAATACACCAGTTTATTTGTATTATTAATGCCACTAAGAATCAGAAACACTACGTCTGTGTGCTTGTCAAAAGAAAACAGAAATTAAAATAGCCTTAAAACAAAAGTTTCTACTCAACTCTGTCATGCACCAAAAAGCAACTACCTGCAAACGGACAATATACTGTAAAAAACAAATAAAAAAATAAATAAAACAAACACAATTAATCTTCGGACTGACAGCAAAAACACTGGGGGTTTCTGCTCCTTTTAAACTATATTAGTTAAGCACCTATCACAAGACGCATAGAGCAGCACATCAGATCACCACCTCTGAAAGCGCATGCTTTGGATATTAAAAAAAGTAAAAAGTACAAAATAAGGATGAGGTCAACAATAGTTGCTGCCCATACGGAGACTATGTATGTTTGTTCTTTTAAAACATATGGTCATTTTGCAGGTAAGAGCAGTTAATGTGATTTTAATGGTTTGATTTTAACACACACAGGACTAATACTTTCCAATTAGAAACATTAGTTTCAGTGTCTCATTATTTGTAGGCTTTTATTAAAGTATGCCACTGTCTCACTATGAATGCACCTCATGTATTCGGACTACCAGGTGAAGCTTCATTAGGCATTACACTAACTTAGCCCCTGTGTTTTCTGACAATTTGACTTTGTGGCACTAGTTCAATTCAACCCTGGCACATCTGACCTTTTATACAGGAAGAGAATGGTGCAAAGCAAAGCATGCTAAAAGAAAGAAATAAAAAGCACTAGCAGCACAAAGATGCTGTTTGAAAAAGAACAAGCATGCCAGCTTTAAAGGGACACTAATATAGAAGCACAAGTGAAAAGTTAGTTGCCTCTAGTATGAGGATGAACTGGCGTGTACTTTTGGATAGTACACGCCAGTTTATCCTCTGACTGACAGCTGCCATGCTTACATAGGAAGCAGGCAGTCGTCTGGTCGGCGACTGGCTTTCTCTTAACTAGGTCCCCCCTGCTGATCCCATGCAAAAACGAGGGTGTCTCGCTGTGCTAGCAGTGAGAGACCCTAGCATTCAGCTGTGATTGGCTGTGCGCATGCTGACACAACAACCAGGACATGCTGTGCCTCGTGTGTGAGACACAACAGAACGAAAACCCGCTTGTATCTATTAAGATACACGTCAGGTTTACTTCATTCTACTGGCAAATGTATTGTTTAACCCTTGTTTCCTTTAAGGAAGCAAGGGTTAAACAACGTTTTATTTCCCATTAAAATGTATGTTTAAATTGTCCAAATCTTCCGATTTATTGTCACCAGCTTACCTGGTTCCTTGTGGCAGAGTACTCCGGATTGACAGGTAGGAAGGGTACAGCACTACGCTCTGTGACTAGTGTACTGTGGTTCTGGGTCGTCAGCCAAACTGTAGGAGAAAAAAAAAAATGAAAAGATGATTACTCACTAACAAAACATCAACTGTAATGAGACCCTTTTACCTCCACCCTATTTCCCTGATTGTCTTATAGGATAAAAATAAAATCACAATCCTTTTCAGTGCAGTATATTCTGGATCAGTAAGATATTTAATATGATAAACAGGTGTAGCTTAACTTCCCCCCCCCCCCCCCCCCCTTGGTGACATCTGGGGTTGCCACCTTTTCTTCAAAAAAATACTGGCCTCAGTACTGTCTCTATAGACTTAACATTGACCTGATGCCGGCCAGGTGGCAACCCTAGTTACATCAGAAGAGTCATGAAAGCAAGGCTGGTTAAGGAGGGTTTAATCAGGCCTAGAGCATCACTTATTAAGCATCAGACTACCTGCATGGTAATTACACTGAGGTTACAATGGATACAGGAAAACTATCAAGGAATCCAAATATACAAACTTATCATTTACCTTCACACACAAACACCAACACAACTTGATGTAGTCTTAGCCGCAGAGTTTAAAGGACGCAAGTTAACGCAAGGGTAATAAACAGTACTGCACAACTGGCACTAAAATCCTGTTACGATGTCACTGCATTGAGCTGGAAGGTGTGGGTTGTGTTAAATGATGCTCTTTGCTTGTATAGCTCTATCAGGGAGTGGACATATAGGTCAGATGAAGGAAGATTTGACCCAAGATTCATTGTTTAGAAACTTGGGTCAAATCTTGCGTCATCTGATGCAGGATGTCCGCTCCGTGATTAAACTATACAAGCAAAGATGGCTCAATAAAAAGGTATTTTAACATGTTTCAATTTAACACGAGGCAATATTTAAATTAAACAGAGCATTCTTTTAAAGGACCGTGGCTCTGCAAATGATATTTATGATTTTTTTTTTTATAATGATTAATTTTCAAGTTGTGGGCATTGCAAGGTCAGATGACTTTTAGTGAAAATCAACACAACGTTAACATATTTTGCATGACGAAAAGTACAATCAAAGTACAGACCAGACCATTCATTTTTAATACTCCTTTATTATAAGCACTGTGGCAGCTTTTTAGGGACCGAGGGTTCCATTGTACTTTTAGTGAAAGTGTTCTTGGAGACAGATTACCAAGTTTCTGATCTATGGCAGGAATCCATTAAAATGGTCCAAGAGAGTCTTGGCAGAGCCACAGAGTCATAAGCCTTGTCTAGTTCCGATCCATCATTGCCATCAAGATGCAAAGCAGTTTGTAGTGGAAAGTTATATGAAGGAGAAACATTCAGTACTTGTAAAGTTGAAGTGTTTTTAAAACTGCTTCTTCGTTGGTAAAGTCTAGTTGTGTAAAGTGCACTCAGGAAGTTTGTAGACACTAACAGAGACAGCCGGTTGCCGACCAGACGGCAGTTCATCCTCATACTAGGGACAATGGACATTTCTCACTTCTATATTAGAAGCTCAAGTGGGGAAAAAAAAATATTGTTCCTTTAAAAGTAGAAAGACATTATGCAGGCAATAGAAAATCTCTGGAAAAGGGCTTTTGGATTCAGGCAGTAGGACAAATAAAAATAAGAATGGTGAAAATCCAGGGTAATAAAAAGGATTCTGTGCATTAATTAAGGGTTTCTAGACATATATAATAGAGGAGATTAAGGAAAGAAGTAAAACCAAAACAAACAAACAAATGGCATCCACAGACAACCAGTTCCAGGGTCTACATAACAAATATCCAAAGGAGTAATATAAGATGCACAAGACTTCTCAATAATTTTTAGACATTTCTAGGATTTAACGGATTACATTTTTATACTTCACTCCAAAGCGTTCTGCAGCAGACATTCTGTACTGAATTTGTATATACACAATGCTTCTGCACTCTTATCAGCCTGATCGCTCAAATAATGATTCAATTAGGGCAGAAATCAGGAGGAAAGCTGGGTTGTGGCTCTGTTAACTAGGGAAGCAGGAACCTGCGAGTGAGATATTGACAGTATAGGTGCATATATTAATTGCACTAATCTTGAATGCACGCTAGTATTATCACACAGTACAGTTGGTGTGATAAGTCATGTCAAACCTACCTAAGGGGCTTAGATTGCCATAAAACGGTTTAGTCTGCACAGCATCAAATAAGGATTATGGCACAGTGCCAAGAAATCCATCTAAAAAAAGGTATTACTGAGAGACAGGCTACATATGTAGACATAACTGTTGGAAATATGAAGAATGTGAAGCTCTAAGAAATACATGTATTGCAATATATATATATATATATATATATATATATATATATATATATATATATATATATATATATATATATATAGGAAATGGCAGACAGGTTTTATTTTGTGCATGGGAGAGGGAAAGAGAATGGAAAGGATTCAAAAACTAACATATGCTATTGTCTTATCCTTTGTGGGCATGCTTGCGTGGGGGAATCTATTCAGCGTCCTGTCTCTTTAAGATGTGATCTAGCCTTTCCATGCTCAAACTGTTGTTGTGCACTTCTGACAGGCGTGTGTGGAATTTGCAATTTGTGGAGAAATCCCCGATTTTTGTTTGGGGAACAGATGATTTTAGATAAGGGAAACTCAACCTGTAATATTAAAGCCAGAGCACAGTGGTCAGTGTAGACAGGTGTGTGATGGTATAAGCAGAGTGTAAAATGTTGGAGCTTCACACTAACCATCTGTAAAACATGAACATCACATCCAAAAACAACAAGGAGGCCATTTCCCTATTGGCAAAACTGAAACACCTGCTCTCACAACAAGCTCACTTTCGCCTACTCAGCATTAGTTTGTTTCTCTGGGCACCAGAGCTCTAATTACAGAGCTCACATTAACCTTGCTTTGTTTTCCCAGCTGCTGCTAGATAGCCTAAAAACAAAAGCATATTTCATACACAGTGTGCTCCACAGAGCCTTGCCAGCCCAAGAAACGTTTCTCAGTTGTAGGGTTCAAACAGGGCTGGTTTTAATATAAATTGTGCCTTGGTTCAGACCCACTATAACTCAGCATTTTAAAATGGCCCTGCTGGGGCACAGGAGAGTGTCACTGTACAAACCGATCTTTGGATGAAGCCAATTTCCTTCAAACCAAAGAGTGCAGCTACAGAGGAACACTGCCTTACTTTTACTAAGGAGCCCAATCAGAATCTTTGGTTAGTCCTAATTAATTTAATATTTACATTTTCTAATCTATTCCAGTCAGGGAGAGAATATTTGTATTAAGGGCTCACGCTTAGCGGATATGTAGGATGTAAGAAAAATGGGTAATATACATGATATAGAGTCTAATCAATAAAGAGAATTGCAGGGATACAGGAATTTCAAACCTAAGGCCCATGAGGCAGAGTTGGAAAAATTCTGCCATTCAGCTGCATTGGAGAATTTCTCCAGCTCTGCTACATAGGCTTAAAATTCCCATTTCAGTTACCTGCAATTCTCTCTTTATTAAGTACACTCGTAAGTGTATGTAGTAAAGAATTCCCATCAATGACTAAACGGAACTCACTAGCAAGGCAGACAGACAGTCTATTATTCCTTTTCTATGTACAGAATGCACTAGAGGGGGACAGGCCCGCCATCAGGGGGTGACGGGCGATACTGCCGTCCCAGGCCTGGTGGGTCCAGGGGGCCCGGGTCACGCTAGAAGAAAAAAAAAATGTCTTCCTTCCTGCACGGAGGAGGGAAACTCCATTTGCTTTTTTTTTTTTTAAACTTTATTGAAGCCGCGCAGGAGGGAAGACTGCATGGAGGAGACGACCAGAGAGAAACAAGGAGGTAAGTACTGGGGAAAGGGGAGGAGGGTGGCATAAAAGGGCAAAATCCTGGCATATTGAGTGGCTAAATACTGGCTAAATCCTAACATATTGAATGGCTAAATCCTGGCATACTGAGGGGCAAAATCCTGGCCTACTGAGGGGCAAAATCCTGGCCTACTGAGGGGCAAAATCCTGGCCTACTGAATGGCTAAATCCTGGCCTACTGAATGGCTAAATCCTGGCCTACTGAATGGCTAAATCCTGGCCTACTGAATGGCTAAATCCTGGCCTACTGAATGGCAAAATACTGGCCTACTGAATGGCAAAATACTGGCCTATTAAATGGCAAATTCCTGGCATATTGGGTGGCTAAATCCTGGCATACTGAGTGGCTAAATCCTGGCATACTGAGTGGCTAAATCCTGGCATATTGAATGGCAAAATACTGGAATATTGAGTGGCAAACTACTGGCATCTTGAGTGGATAAATACTGGCATATTGACCATCCTCCATATTATACTAGACCTGGATAACCTGCTTGTGAGGGTACGTGGGGTGATATTGTCGGGGGGGGGGGGGGGGGGGTGTCAGGTATGGGGCCAAGAATATTTGTTCAGTAAGGGGCCCTGAAATTCCTGGTGGTGGCCCTGGAGGGGGAAAGAAAAACCTGGAGTGTCCCTTTGAGTGTTATTGTAGGACAAAGTATGACAGCACTTGCTAATTATTATTAGGCAAACTATCCTACAGTCATACAAATATATGCTGAACTGAGCATAGGTCAATAGCCCCGCTATCTGATTCCATCAAGGAATAGTTTCTTATGTTGATGGTTATACCCAGAATGTGCACATTTTATCTGAAAACACAAAACACATTCCAAGTTCCCTTTTACGCTACCCACGTGTATATCTTACATGGAAATGGGAATAGAGATAAAGCACAGTCTATTCTTCCTAGTCTGGCACTGATAATTTAAATATAATTTGGCTTCTTCTATGATTTGTGTTTTGAGTATTTGGCATGTTGTTAAGCAGATAATGCACATTAATACAATGAATATACAATTATTATAGCATCTACAGGTCTTTCAAATACCAGCTTCCATGATTTTCTGCTGGCCTCTTTCTGCAGTTACATTTTGTTCTCTCATCAAAGGCCACAAAGGGCTGAGAATGTGCAATGATTAATCGGTTAATCTGCATTTGTTTCATTAATGTGCTGTGCAACAGGAATCCAATTATCTGCAGTCACCAAAGATAAAATAGCCAGACCACTAACCTCTTAACATACAAGGAAATGTATTCAAGATGGGTATAAATGTTTCCCTATCTTTGGAACTTACAGGCATTAAATGTTACATCTAAATAGAGAAAGCATGTTAAGAGTTCTCAGGGAATAAAGTAAACACAGCCAAAAGATACTAGCCTAAGCATTACATTGTAGGTTTGAATACATTTATTATCTGGCCTAAATTTGCTCCAAAGACTTCTTGGCTGGAAATGCCACAAAACACAGGTTACTATGTCAAAATTATATAAATGCTTACTCTCCCTTACCAAATCCGAAAAATGGCACTTCTGGTGGGCATTTATAGGGTCACTCAGACTTGAAAAGGACAAACTTTTCATGAATAGTAAAGTTCAAGAATAATAAAATTGTATGCATTTCTCAAAACTTGGATATCTGTATTGGAATTAGAAGAGCAAACCGATTCCTGCAGCATCCTGAGGTGCAGGGACTCTTCTCTGAAAGTTTGTTTTGTGCTAATGGGAAAGGGATTTATATTTTGTATATTTATTTTTTCTAATACAGGTTGAGTATCGCTCGTCCGAAAAACTCTGGACCGGAAGCATTTTGGATAATGGATACTTATGGAAAACGGATCATTTCAGCAGCACTAGCCCAAAATCTACATTACCTAAATTTTAATTTAGTAACTTGTTCACATTGAATTTAGTTAATACAGATAATTTCCAGCAGAGGAGCTGGTGAACTTACCTGTTCCACGGTGCTGCCGAGATGATCTGTCCGTCGGGTGTAGTCCCTCCTTCCCGTCGCAGAGCTCTGGGAACTATATTTCCCATGAGCGCTGGCTCTTCATTTACAGCGCCCGAGAGGGTGAAGCAAAGAAGCTTCACCGACTGACGCTAGAAAGGGAAGTGTCCCTTGTCCGAATTGGGTCATTTCGTTTTTTGGATCTTCAGATAAGGGATACTCACCCTGTAATGATTGGAGTCTGCTTACTGAGATTGTATTTAATAATGGTTAAATTCATTTTGGAAAAATCCCTCTTAACTCCCCATAACACAATGTATACATATGTAATATTGCAAAATACTTTTTCCCCCCCAACTACCGCTTTTTCACTTCCAAGGCCAGGGTTGCCACTGCAAGACTCCTGGAAGTCATTGACCTGGGAAACATTCTTACTGCAATTGTTGGCTCAATTCGTCTGTACTGTGTCATGTGCTTAGATCATTTGAAGCTGTTTAGGAAATATATGTACCACAATCTATTCTATCTGGGCAGTGTGCATCTGAAAGATACCATCACCCTAACCATTCACTAACTGCATGCCAGGTCCTGAAATGAGACCTGGCATACAAAAACACCAGTGTCGTTGGCAAGGTCTGCGAAGGTCAATAGATCATTAAATAGTCAAGTTAATGTCCATCATGAATAATGTTGGTGCCGAACACTGGTCTTGAGCAATGTGCTTAATACATTCATATGTTCAAATATTGTGCAGTGACACAGTTTCTCCCAGTGTGCTATAGCTGGCTGTGCTGGAGTAAAGAAAAGATGTTTATTCTACAAGAGTCCTTGTAGAATAAACCCCTCATTTAAATAAGGATTAAAAATGAACCATTCTGATCTGACAGAAGATCATCGCTTGAGGTTGATTAAAATATGTCACATCACATTGAACACACCTTCCAGCTGGGAGGAGATGCTCATAAATAACATACCACACACCAGTGACAGAGGGGCTGGATTGTTTGATTGGCTCTCAGGGTGTAGGATCATTTGATTGGCTCTCAGGGTGTAGGATCATTTGATTGGCTCTCAGGGTGTAGGATCATTTGATTGGCTCTCAGGGTGTAGGATCATTTGATTGGCTCTCAGGGTGTAGGATCATTTGATTGGCTCTCTGAGGTGCTCACTGAACTTATCTCCATAACATGGCAGTCTAGAAGTCTTTCTTACAAATCTGATTAAAACATTAAAAGTATAAAGAGCACCAATCAAAAAGGTGTTTTAATCAGGCACAAGTGGCTGCCTAGAACATTTAAACTGATTTGGGAGTTTGGTCTCTTTAAAGAGCATTTGTTAACTGTGTATATATAAGAAGGTCTTACCCTTACTGCAAAAATACTAACACACAAAATGCATTCTTATATTACATTCCCATAGATTTACATAGTGTCAACAATTTACATACTGCTTGGTACAAAGCATAGAAGAGTCCAACATACTACGCTATGCCAGTGTCTAAAAAGGCAGCAATCTATAAAATATTGATATAACCAAGCACTATAGCTAGTTTTCATCTGAAAAACATGCTTTTATATATGATTTTGTTATAAATTCTGACACAGAAAATGTCCCTCTTCTGTCTCCAGATGGTTTTCTCTGTAGGTAGGTAGACAAACAAAAGTTTTATAGTTCATTTTAATACAAAAATATATTAATCAGCATCACTTAATGAAACTTTGTTTCCAAGTGCAAATCATTATTTTCAGGGAAGCAAGAGACCCCTCCTTTCAGAGGATAGGTTTGTGGGAGCTTTTAGGGTGTGCAGGGTATCTTACAGTCTGTTCCTCAGACCTCAGGTCAGTGCTGCCTCTGCTTAGTGACCACTCCGAGAATCATGCTTTGCCTATCTAACGTACTATGTCATTTCTATCCTATACTGGCCATTCCCACACCTTCTGGGAGCCTATACCATGTATCAATCACTCTTTCTGCCTATTATTCTAGGTCTCATTTTTGCACTATCCAGGTTGTGCACATCTATCTATCTACACACTATATACAAGTCCCTTATTGATACATTGCTTACTATTTAATGTCATAATGTCAAAGAGATTATCATAAACTATGTATTAAACATCATAAAAGGGAAGCTTGCTGAAGGAGACATGATTTTGAACAAAGCACTGCAAGTAGAAAAAATGAAATGATCTGATAGGAATGGCATTTTTATCTGGTGAATCTAGACTGATTCAGACAAGAAAACGTCTGTACAGATTTTTTTTTTTCTAATGTTCAATATTCCTCCAGCATATCATGTTAAGATGAAGCATGTCTGAAGTTCTGTGAATATACTCTCACTATTCAAAGCAGCACATTGAAGTCCCAATTTATGGGTTGATAGACCAAGCAACAAATATATCCAAAAGACCCCAAAGTAATGATTCTCAAATGTGCTACACAGGGTAGAATGCAAAGGCAAAGCAACAGCTTAAACATATTCCACATGGAACAAAAGTCAATAAATAAAAAATAAAAAAAAAGACAAAAACGTGCAGTAACCCTTACAAAACATATAAATGAGCAAGCCCTGCATGGCTGATCTGTTTCTTACAAAAAGTGCATAGATGTAGCATACCTGTAGGACTGCACTATGGTATTACCCAGGAAGCAAGATCTGAGATACAAGAGGATTCACATGCTGTACTTTTGTCCACAGTACCGATAGAGACTGTAAATCAGGCAGTGCGAAGGGATGAAAGGAGAGGAGAGTGAGTAATTTCCTTAGATCAGGGTGGAGAGTTTCCCTCGCCTGCGCTGTGGTCCAGTGTCTCGTCAGCACTGGGGGTAAAGCAAGGAGACGGAGCATAAAAGGCTTGGTTTGCTCTCTTAAGATGAAAACCTCTGCTAATGTCTGCTTACTCTGCAAGAAATTTGCAGCCACATGGAATGTGGGTTGGGCCAGGAACTAGTTTATAAAATATATACATATATATATAATTATATATAGGCCACTTTAGGAGTTTTTATTTTTGTTATGATTACTCGATTGTGGATTCCACTGTGCTAGAAAGAGTTGTCTCTCTCTGACACTCAGGAACCACATTAAGGCACACAAAAGGGTTAATCCAGCTTAAGTTGAGAGCAATGGAG
This sequence comes from Pelodytes ibericus, assembly GCA_036172795.1. Lineage (NCBI taxonomy): Eukaryota > Metazoa > Chordata > Amphibia > Anura > Pelodytidae > Pelodytes > Pelodytes ibericus. The sequence goes on along the minus strand of CM069857.1, from coordinate 47,471,176 downwards.
CTGGCTTATTATTAGCTAGTTCTTCCCACATTCCCTTGGCTGCCTTAACATCTGACGTCTCTGTCTGGAACAAGTAGGATGGGTCATGCTGGGGCAAAAAGAAAAACTTTTGTTGACTACATTTGTTTACTTAGTTCCAAGAAACACAAATCAGGGCGGAATCTGGTGGGGAAATGTTATAATCAAAGCAGGAACTGAAAAAGCAACAAATGTAAGAATGCGGAAGAACGCACAGACTTGCTGCATGGTTTGGAAGGGGCAGAGCAAATAAATGGCATCAATTCCTTCAGGGAGTACTACCTGAATCACTTTCTTTTACAGGAAGGATTACATATGGGATCTATTTACTAAAAAAAAAAGAGATCTGTAATAATCAAACAAAAAAGAAGTGTTGGAGAAATTTGCCTACTTGCTGGTCTTTCCAACTCCATTATTAATGCCTGATTTTTGTAGGGAAGGTGAGTAGACAGCACTTGGCAGTTAAACAGAGTAAGTGGAAATCAATATAAAAAATCAAAGATAGTAAATTAATATAAAATATATAAATTTAATAATATATAAAAACAAATGCAATATATAAATACATATAGAAAAAATATACACAAATGTAACCCAAAAAAATGACAAATTGTTAAAAACAAGAAACAATGATATGTGCCTTTAAATACAAATCAACAGACACAGATACAAAGGTAACCACAGGCAGAGTGTCAAATTACTCACTTGCTGATTGGGTTAGCAAAATACCATGAATAGTACATGGATATAAAAACGTGCTGGTCAGTAAAGAAGGAAGAATTGAGAACCTGGCCAGGTAACTTCACTTTAACAAGAGGGACGCGTTTCGTTCGGGGAACTTCTTCAGCCTCTAAGCAAACAGACCAGCATGCATATAGTATATTGAATATTCACACCAACAATCGTGGGCGTGCTGGCAAGGGGGCAATTGCTGCTCTCTAATGGGTTGGGCCTGGCACCACTTTTAAATGACCCAGTCAGTAACAATTTTGATCTTTCTATCTTGCATGTCATCACTCTCTGTACTTATCTGTAAACAGATCTGTCTTGCATCTCTATGTGGCTGTATATCAGATAGTATCAGGTGGGCTGATGAATTGCCTGGATTATCCATGGAGCTTCTGGGTTCCCTTGATGGAAACCTTACCTTCTCGTCCTCATCTTGTGGACTCATCGGTCATATAATGACTTGTGCCCATTTGGAGACATCACACAAACGGGGGTGGGGTGCACTTCAAACTGCCAGGGAAGCACTGCTCTAAATCCTACCACAGGAATGTGTCTAATATCATGCTATCGTTCTATTTCCAGATTTCCTATTTTTCCCATGAGTCCACTGGATACGATGATTAAGAGTCAAACTGATGGAATTTGACGTTTGTTTGGGTCACTATATCTTGAAGTAGGATATTGTTAAACATTGTATGTGTTCCAATTATCACAGGGAAGGTGTTCTGTGGTTATACAACACAACAGAGAGTGCAATTTCCCTTGTGTTTTATATTTAAAGACTCTGTATTCCATACTGCAACAAGTTAGAACATTTTAAAGGATGTCACTGTTTATATAAGTATTATAAGAGTGTCTTTTAAACAGACTAGTGCCAACACACTTGTATTAGATGTTTTCATATTGGCCCTTATAACTTTCATATAAATACTATCATACAGAATAATGTCAGATGGTGTGAAAGTAATTGTGAAAGCAGACCACAAAGTCAGTCACAGATTCAATGTTACACAAATGCAGTGATTGGAGATCTTACAGGCAATAGTAGCTAGACCTATTATTTTATGCATCCAGGAGAATTTTAGTTAAAATTTAAACATGAGTGTAATGCAATGTAACTGAGCAAAATGTATGGACAAGAAGAGTTGAAAGACTGAAAAGTGACAAAATGTAAACCCATCTTTCTATACCTTCACCATGCTCATTTAAGAGATGTTAAAGCACAAATGATATTGATAAAGCCAAGACCCATTGCAATGCTGTATCCATGGTATGTTATAATACACTCTGAGTAGACGTGAGGGCCGCAGAACAAATTATGTTAGAACAAGAAGAGAAACATGGCAGCCTCCCCACAAAAAGCAATGGAATAAAATCATTTTAAAGAAAGCTTAACTGCATTAAATTGCTTATTCTAGATGCGTTCTAGATTCACTGTGGGAATTACTGTCAACTGCTGCAAGTTATAAGGGAACTTTATAAAATGTAACTTAATGTGCAACTACATGTTTTAAATAACTCTTGCTCTCTTCCCCTTAATTTATATGCTGTAATGTGTTTCCATTTTAAGACATACTTGGTTTCCCATGAAAGTCACATGGCAACAGCCTGAGACAAGATTGGCTGAAGGTGCAGAGCTATAAACATTAGAGCACACAGCAAAACAGGCATGTATCTCCTATAGTACGGACATTAAATCAATAATACCTTCACATCTGAGTCCCCTCCAGATTATTTGTGGAATTACATGCAGATTGTGATCCCAGAAATAAACATTGCGTGTAGTCACCTGGCAGCTAATATTGCGCCAACTAGGTCACATTTAGAAGTCATCAAAATATAGTTGCCACCTTTTTCCCCAAAGAATACCTGCCATTCTGGTTCCTCCATAGCCTTAGCATTGGCCTCAATTTTTTACCAGCCTGCCAGTAAAATACTGTCTGGGTGGCAACACTAAATCAGAATAAGAGATTATTACTAACCTGGATAACATGAACGCTAGCAATTACTTTGCAGCTCTGCTCCTTACTCTACCACATAAACAAGCATTTTCTGTGTTACATATTTCTTTAAGAAGGGAGGTTGGACAAGCCTTATATTGTGGTAAAGCCTCATGACAGCAGTAACCGGTCTGGGCTTGATTCAGCCTGCCAGGTGAAAGCTGCAAACATTGTATTGTTGTCTGGCTTTTCTTATTGTACAAACCTGCATGTGTTACACCACATAAGCTGCCTTTTTAAACTATGCATATTACTCAATGCAAAAGATACCCAGAATTCAACACACAAATGATTAAACAACATTCAGATTTCATAAGCTTGTAAAGAAAATGAAAGCCTCAATCCCAGACTTGAACAGCTTGTGTGCTAGTGCTTGCTTTCCTTCACGCTAAAAAGGAGAGCAAGATGTTTTAAAATGCATTGCAATGAGTCAGAGATATGGGTTGGCCGACTCATTCACAACTGCTGTTTCCAGAAAGTAGTAAGATACGATTTTTAGGGTAACCAGAAATCATTTTATCAGAAGCACATTCAATTTGATAAAATGTATTTCCAAACTGCTCCAAAAAACCATTTAGACCAGCGATGTCTAACCGTGGCATTTCAGATGTTTGGGAATTACATATTACATTAGGCTCAGTCAACCTTGAGTGCCAAGGTTGATCACCACCAGTTCAACTTAAGCAAAGTCAAATAAAAAAAAAAAAATCTTGATAGTGTCTCTTTAAGAGTTGCATACCATAGTATGTAACTATATATTAAGAGAATTATACCCTGAAATTTAAAAAAACCCCAATTAGTATAAGGTTTAACCCCTTAAGGACAAGAGTTTTTTTGGGATTTGTGTGTTTATCTGTAATCTCTCTCATTTAGATGTACGCCTACAAACTGTATAAGAAAATATGCTTTCTTTTGATGGCATTTCTACTTAGAAAGCAGTATATGAACCGCCCATACATCCTTCATTACAATCATAACCTGTTCACACGTTATATGTCCTTAAGGAGTTAATAGCCATACATGAATACATCCAAGAGAATTGGTTTTTACCTGCATCGTTTTCCCTTCGATCCACCTCGTCATAAACATCCATGGCCAGTTCTTCAAATAGTCTGTTACTGAGCTGTGAACACAGAGTGCAGTTAATCAAGAGAAAATACGGGGTGTCAGTCACAGGGAGATGGGAGAGGGAAGGCGTAGATAATCATACATGAAAAATGAAACCGAGCAGAGAAAATGTGACAGACAGATGATTATAATGGACACACTGGGAGCAGACAGACTCCGCACAGCAGGTACCGATATAGAGAAAGATGCCAGTCACAATAAAGGAGGATGGAAAATGGAAATGGGTGAAAAGATGGAGATTGGAGTGTCTTGATGCCTGCAAACCATTCTCTTATTGAAGACACATGATGGAACTTACTGCCTGAAGCTTCTTTTTGGCAGCTTTTGCAAGCTCCGACAGGTCCAAACTATAAGACAAAAAAAAAAAAAAATCAAAAAATTATAAAATGAGAGGGCAGTAATTTGCATCACCCAAACTCATAAGTGAAAGAGTAAGACGATCCCAGCTTGTATAACGTCTTGAGGCTGCTCATATTTTAGTGATTTAAGTGCAGACATTAACAAGGGACATTAACCAGACATCTGCCGTTAATGGAAAAATAACCCCATCAGATTTGATGTAAAAAATACTGCAATTCAATCATCTGGAGGTTTCCACTGCTAGTGTTAAGTCATGATTTCATCAGAGTAGTCTGGTCTACAAAGTGTATTTGCCCTGGCATACAGCATTTTAAAAACGTTAAAATATGTTCAATGTTTTATTTTCCCGTTTTTTTTTAAACTGTAAATAAAAGATAAAAACACAACTGTAAAAAAAAAAAATACAAAAGTGCCTTTTTAGTAAATGGAATCTAAACCCTACCATACATAAAAAAAAATGATAAGGTAATCTCAATTTCTAGTTAGGAGGAGGTTTGTATTCTAGAATCATGTAAGAAAGTAAGAGAATCACTGAAGGAGCAAGAGTAAAAATGTTCAAATGGACAGCATGGGACTATTATAAATTATAGCGATTGTTCTTTGCCCACTGTACAAATGCCTCACAAGGCATGGTAGCCATCCTACTCTTGACGTAAAGGTTTCCAAAGTAAAATATAACCAAGCACTGGAAGGATGATGGGAATTATTAGCATAGAGAAAGTCACCAAATGAGCACCCGCTAAGACGTGGTATTTTGCTATTATATTATGGTATTATGGGAACTATTAACAGATATATGGGAGCAGTTTAGCGGGGGCACCTTGTGCCATAATGTTATACTGTGGAAACATTATCCATTTTTAAAAATTAATGGTATGTTTCAGAAAAACATCTGCATTTGGGCTACTACTAAAGAAATACTGAACTGCAAAAACTAAGATACAGTGCTAAAATAATGCATACGAACAAATGGGTTTTAATGAAATAAATTCATTGTATCCATAATCCATTTCACAAAAAAAAGATATATATAACATAGCACACACATCCTCCATTATATTAAAACATATCTTTTACAAGCACATGTGACAATAGTGACAAAGTTCAGGTGATTAACACTTGAAACACCAGAGGAATTTTGAAGACTCCTAGTTTTTGAATTTCAGCAGCCGTAATGACGTTTTTGGAAGTGGTTTTGGAGAAGTCGGAGGCAAACTTATGGTCAATTGGATATTCCAATCTCAAATCAGGCTAGATGTGCTGACACTTTCTTGGATCACAGTTTACTTTCAGTGACTGTGATCCACATCTTTTTGTGAAACTTCTCATAGTAGTAGTAGGCTTCAGCCCACACCATCAGTTTTTTGTTTTTTTACAGCTGTAGCTCTTCTTACATGAGAAAACAAATTAAAATGTGTACCATCCCATACACACAGTTTTTTTTTTTTTAAGGGTCTGTTCCCCCTCCCTGCTGCTTTACCTCATTGCAGGGGAGGGGACATCCATGCTGCATCTCATCTTCATTCAACTTCCTGGCAAGTGCTGGGATGTCACGTGACTGCCGGGATGTCACGTGACACCCGGAACTCAGACATGCATTGTGGAGGGGCGGAGCTTGCAGCCTAAGCTGCACAGGCTTCCCCCATTTCGCTGCAATAAAATACCAGCCACAACAGCAGCGGCAAGGGGGTAATGTGGCTAACAGCACCCGGGCGCCAGGTTTAATTTAACTGAACTGAAACGGAAAGGTGTCAGGAAAAAAAATTGACTCAAATGACACATTAAAAAACATATTTTTCACCTAATTTAGGCATTTGCTGGTAGTATTGCAAACACATTGTATAGATCATTTAAAAAAAAATATATTCTTTACATGCACAGTAAAAACAATGTTTAGGGGATACAGTCCCTTTTAGTTATTTCAAGGGTGCTGAATGTAGGGAATAGTCCTCCAGCCGAAATGGTAGAGGTTAACAGAGTGAAGGTGTTTATGCATGTATGGGATAGGCATAAAGCAATCCTGAACATAAGACGAGGTCAGCAACCAAATAAGGTATGGAGGATTTTACAATATGCTGACATATGGGCAGACTAGACAAGCAGAATATGTTTCCTGATAAGCCCATTCTATGTTTATAAAATGAGATCCCAGATCAGAGATTGCAGCAAACCTCCTATGAAACCCTGTGTTATTTTTTTTAGGCCATCTCAGGTAAATAGGATCATAATATGTTTTAACAGCAGCCATTCTGAAAACCAAAAATAAGTTTAATTAATGACATCACTGAGTCATTAATTAACTTAGTTGAACTTATTTGTTTTTTTGGGGGGACGACTTACTTTGTACTTTAGTTCATTCAGAGAGTCCCCAAGCCCTGCTACTTTTATTCCTGACCCCTTAACTCTACAGGGCCTGGAATGTGGCATCTGAATTGCATTGCTTACACAGCCTGTGTCGGCAATGCTTATTCAGAAGATGCCAGCCGGTGAACTGTGCGCTTGCATGCACAATTGCCACATTCAGCAGCCTGTTGTGTTGACTACACATATGAGCCAAGGAAGACACTAGGGGGGGCTGGGGACTCTCTAAATGAAGTACAGTACAAAGTTAGTAACCTTCCACTCCCCGCCCCCAAAAAATTAACTTAATTAATGACTCAGTGTTGTAAAACACAGAGTAAAAAAAACAAACAAAACAAAGTTTAGTTGTGCTTTAACGCAAGAGAGAACTAACGATTATGTTTATATCAATGACTGCAACCAAAGTATACTTATAATAGTATATGGCGAGATTGGGACTGAAGTTGCAGTATATATCTTGTATACAGATTGGGTATAGTCATTATGTGAGATTCAATGTGACTCAATACATTCTTAGCTCCCTCTGGCTACACAAGGGGACCGGACAGAGTGTCTTGCAAACTAGCTCAAGACACAGCTGGAACGAACCTACACATGGTTGCCTGGAGACCTGAAAATAAACAAGAGTTCCCAGATCACTCACAAATTGTTCACTGCAGAGGGGATTTCTGGATTTCCAAAGCAGTTGACTGTCAATGCAAACTACCAATGAGCTGTGAAAGAAAGTGGTGACACAGAGGTCTCCACAGAGCCTTGTCCCACACAAATCAGGTCACGACCACCTTAGAATTAAACATTTTTGAGGCCAGGGTTGGTGTGAACAGGATAGGCATCAAGAACCTTAAAGGGACAGTATCGAATGTCATGCAAGGCATGTTAACATTATTTGAAAGTAAAAAATAAATAGATAAAATCAGGTTATTTGAATGTATGTTAAACATGAGGTAATAGTTTTCTGTATGGAATCATCACCTCTGAAACTAAAAGGCAGATGAGAGTATTGTAGCATGCGGAATCCTCTGTGTCAAACTGCGGCCTTCCAGATGCTTAGATCTCCCATAATACACTGTCAGTTAAAAGACTGGCAGGGTAGTATGGGAAATGTAGTCCTCCAACAACTGGATAACTGCAGTTAGACACCCATAATCTAGTAGGTGATAATTTGTATTACATGTAAAGAAGAGGGAAAAGGTTAAACCTGATGGACACAAGTATTTTTTCAACCTAAACTTCTATGTAACATGTGCTCAGTATGAAAGAATGACAATAAATAAAGGATGGAGCCTGACAGTCATTCTGGTGTCACACAGTACCTCTGAGGCACACCCCGGGGACGAGTTCTACATCCAGTGCAGCACAAGGAGGAATGGAAGAAAGGAGGAGATTAAAACAGGAAATGATGCATTAGAATGAAGCATTAAAAAGGAACAGAATATAGTGCAGCCTGTATAAAATTTACAGAAAAGCATTGACCATAACTAAAAATAGATCACCAGCAACTACCCAGCATGAGAAAACCATTGGTATGCTCTGAAAAATATACCATCATCATTACATTAGTGGTTAATATGTTTTGACATGTTGGAGTTCTGAGTTCCAATCAGTCAGCTTTAATCTTCCTGCCTTAGTATTGGATTTACACAGGGCACTGGACGGAACAGGCTTACTGATCAACACAGGATTCTTACAATATAGTGTCGCTTAATAACATGACTTATTTCAATATTTGTAGCATTTGCTTTGTTTAGTAACCAACTAGAAAGTCAGTAACTGATATCTGGGATAGAGAGGGACAGAATCTACAGCAATGACTCCAGGAAACATCAAATAACAAGTAATGTTGGCCATTAATCTAGTTATTAGCAATGTTTTCACATAAAGCAGTTTGTATTGGTCATTTAAGTGCATGTCTTTGGAGTACTGGACATAATATTTGTAAATAAAACCATCTATGCATTTAAATTTCATTTTAAGATACATGTTCTGCTAAAGGGTCTTCCTGCAGACATCAGGACTGCAGTATTTCTATTGCCGCCTGCAGTACTAAAATACTACAGATAGGTGGAGCTCCTGTGTTTCTATACATCAGCATATCCTTGACCATAAATTCTAAGGTACAATACGCTGTAACTAGGCAAACAGGGTAAACAGGCCTCATATTAAAACATATAAAGCGTAAGGTATACTACTAACATGTAGATCAGTTTTACAGCAGTTCGACACTAAAATAAAATTCATGATATTTCTTTAACGTGTACAGTGCATATGTGGAGTAGATCAGTGGGCTTTTAATTTCTAGAGCTACATTTTGTGTGCCTGGTGCAACTTTCTCCATCTCGGTTCCTTACTGCTCTAGAGTCTACCAATACCATTGTCAGAATACCCAGCATGCTGAACTGCTGGAGAGGGAGAGAGAGACAGAGAGACAGACAGAGAGACAGAGAGAGAGACAGAGAGAGAGACAGACAGAGAGATAGAGACAGACAGACAGAGAGATAGAGACAGACAGACAGAGAGATAGAGACAGACAGACAGAGAGATAGAGACAGACAGACAGTCCTGCATTGGTTCTACTGGGAATAGGTGAGTGGATTCAATGCAGAGATCCTCAACCAGCTCAACTTGAACTCTATATGGAAACACAAACTGGGGAATTGACTGCATCCTTACACGATCATGAAAATACAGGTCAACTGTCAGCAAAAAATGAAGTTATATTCAACTGGAAGATTCCATGAAGTGTAGGCAGGGGCGTACTTCGTGTGGTGGGTGCCACACTTCAGTTGGGTTGCCACTGTCCTTATCGCCCTTCAAGGAGCCATTCAGCTGTGGCTGCCACAGAGCGCGACAGACTGTGTGCAGTCGTGAAATCACTGCCTTCTGGATCACCAGGGTGCAAGTAAGCTGGCAATGGTGGGTGGTTTGTGCTAAAATGGGGGTTGGTACTGGTAATAAAAGCAGGCTTTAAAAAAAAGGGGGTGGCTAAACTCTACAGGTACCCCCCGAGTGTAGATGTTTTAAATAGAAATGCTTACAAATAAAGTATATTTTTGAGCCCATTTTTCTCTGTATAGATCAGGGGGCTGACCGGTTATGAATCTCAGGTCAGATCTTCCTTCATCTAACCCAAGATGTCTGCCATCTCAGAGATATACAGCGCAGAGAGTGCTAAATAACATACTTTATTTCTATTCTTTCAATAAAGCATTTTTATTTAAAATGCCTACACATGCAATCTTTCAATTAAAAATAAGTTATTGCTTTGGCACAAGGTAATCCCATTTTGTGCAAGTTGTTAAAAGCCAAAATGAGATTAGGGTATTAATGCAAATCAATTAATGTCAGGTTTACAGAACAAAAACCTGTGTTTAGGTTTTATTAATATTTTCAACAGTTCAGTAGGTTTTATTTAATGTTTATTTAAAGGAACATCGATTATTTATCCTAAAATAAGGCCATCACCACAAACAGTGATATATGCAGCCAGCAAAGGCAATGTAAAATGCTTTAAAGGTTTTCAAGAAGTGCATTTGTCTAGAACGAAACAGGAGGGGTGTTCAAGATTTAGATTGCAAGCTCTATGGAGCAGACACCTCAAAATAACTTCTGTGTAAATCACAAGACTTGACATATATTGGTAGACGCTAATGGACATATTTAGGAAACAACCAAACTTGGCTTTTGTTTTATTTTTTGCAATAAATCCAGAGAAAAGGATATTTACAGTAACGTGCTTCAGAGACCTAGCTCTAGCTCCAAGGGTTTATCATTTACTTTAACAGGTCATTCATTATACATACACTGCACTTACTGTCTCTCCCATTATACATACACTGCACTTACTGTCTCTCCCATTACACATACACTGCACTTACTGTCTCTCCCATTACACATACACTGCACTTACTGTCTCTCCCATTACACATACACTGCACTTACTGTCTCTCCCATTACACATACACTGCACTTACTGTCTCTCCCATTACACATACACTGCACTTACTGTCTCTCCCATTGTAATGTGCATATAGTATACATACTGGCACTATGTAAATAAAATACCAAAAAATGTAGGCGATACATTTTAAAATTATGTACTGTGCTCCTCAGTGTCACATTGCAGTAGGTTTCCAACCACAATTCCCAATATAAGGCGGTACAAGGGGCACTGTGGACAGCCATGTGATGGTTACTTCCTGGACACAATAGACATTCAGCAAATGTCCAAAAAAAAGACTAAAAAAATCTCACTCATCTATTTACAGGAGTCAGATATAAGGCTTCTCCTCAATGTATTGCCAACTCTTCTAGAACTATGACGGGTTGATGTGCCATACACATTAGATTTCAGAGCACATTGGCTCATGTCCAGAACGTAGTTGCATTGTGGGTAATGGCGAAGGCTCAAGGTTTATTACACAGTGAAATCAAGCCTGTGCCAGTTCTCTGCCCATTCTAACAGGAGCGTTATAAAGCTCACGCCAGATAAGATTGGAGAGTCACTCACCTGTCAGCCATTTGAGGAATAATATAGTGCCCATTTTTATGATCTGTAAAGAAAATCATATACAGCATGGTTCATTTATTTTTTTTAATTACTCTGTTTACATTAAACAGTTCTGAATAATTTATTTTAACTATTGCAGTCACCACACGGAACAGAATGCCAAACAATGCCCGTTTACGCATCTACTTTTCCCACTGTGCCAGGAAAATCTATTCAGACCATATCTTATTCTACTGATGGACCTGGGTCTACTCACACCACACAAGTCACACAACACTAAATATTATAAGGGTATATATTAGTCGCACAGCATAAATAAATATACTCTTTCCAAGTAAATGTACTAAAAATGGATACGAGGAGTTATACAATAAATCACTGAATGTTTTGCTATTAAAATGCCCATGTGGTAGGTCCCACCTGTAATTAAATTTCGATTTTTGTGCTCACTTAATAAGTCATTATTGGTTGTACAGTAATTACATCATTTTTGGACTAAGGAAAAAAATGCAATAAAAAATATCTATCATGAAAAAAGGTTTCCTATATTAGAATGATTCGGACTATTTAATCATTGCGACCATATACTAGAAAATATTTGGAATTTATGAAGTGTTTTATGGCGTATGAATTCTATTATTATTATTTTTATTTGTTTTGCAAAATTAAATGAATGAATGCAGAATTAGCCTATGTTAAAGGAGAACTAAACTTTACTTTGATAATAAACTTATTTGAACTTATTTATTTTTGGCAGGGGGCTTACTTTATTTCATTCAAAGTGTCCCCAGCCCATTCTACTTTCATTCCTGACACCCCCCCTTCTGTTGTTGCACAGACATTCAGGGCACAGTTTGCAGAAAAGGCGTGCAAACATAAGTCTTTGTGCTTATTTTACATTAACAATTATTTATAGAATTAACAAACTATCTAGTGCTTACTACAGAACACACAGGGCAACTATATACTATGCGAGCCGAACAGGGATAGTCTGAGATGGAGAGCCCTGCTTCCAAGCTTACAATCTATAGATTTTATAAACTGAATGTCAACGAAATGCAAAATCCCTTAAACCTACAGAACCATGGGTCTGAAGAAAAGGTGGCAACCCTAAGCATGGGTCACTGATAATTATTTACTCCTAGCCTATTAGTTTATTGGGGTCTAAGATATGACATATGCTCACTCCTATTTTCCAACACAACCCTGTCATTAACAACATGCCAGGTGTTTATCGTGTTTAGCATAAATACACTTCTTTCCCTGCAGATTTGAAGTTTGGAAACACATGCTACAGATGGGCAGTAGTTGGAGATAACTGAGGAACCAGCTTGCCTTCAGATGGCATCTACGGTTGCTCTGTAGGAGTCGTGGCAGCAGAAGCAATTGCATAATTGGTGCTCAAACGAGTTTGATTCTACCAAACTTAGTGATATCTTGCGTCTATAGCAGTTTTATCGAAGCCAAGGGACTCACTCACCTGGCTTGCGCCCACAGAGGTAGAACGCCAACCGGTCAGTCAGCTCGTACTGGCATTCTACCAGTCTGTCCGCCAGATCATGGTGACCCGCTTGCCTACAGGACATAATACATTTTGTCACATATACATGTAAACGTTCTCCACATCCTAAACCATTAGTAAAGTATATTAATTTCTATATCCCCTCAATACACTTTGGTGGCTGGCTTAAAGTTGCCAAAAAACTCCACAGTTATACGTCAGTATACTGACAAGTGATCACCCAGTATAAAAGGTGCATGTGATTTTCACAGACTTATTCTGATACCACAGAAGGTAAACAGGTTAATGTACATTTATACGATTATAAAATGGATTTTGGGGGTTTATCTAGATGGAGCATGATTAATTAAGCATTTTGCCTACTACGTTTTACATAACTGAACATGTAACCAAAATACAGATGCTCCACCCGTGGGACCATTTTGGAAAACTAGGGAGTGCATGTTCAAAACCGCTTATGTATGATAAGGGACGCACTGAGCATGCTCAAGAGTGACATCATGCACAAGAGCAGCATGGGGACCTCCAGTGAACATGTGCGTAATGAGGAAGTTGCTCAAATGCACATTGGCCAACCCACATTGGATGCTGGGCATGCCTATTTGTAAACAAAGACTGAAGAAAGATTGATCCCAGAAAAAAATGGAACAAACAAATATACATGAAGTGTTTGCTTTAACATGGTGAAGTGGCTGTTTAACAACAATCTGAAAATATATTTAGCATTGGATATGATCGTTTTTAGGATCTACATGATTCAGTTTGAGGTTTTGTCCACATGACTGTACTCTGTAAAGTCCGGTAGACAAAGAAAAGGAATAATGAGTGAAAGGAAACTCATATGATCATTGTTCCAGACACCAGTATCTCTATATTTGTGTAAAGGTCTGTTATTTTACTTTTGTACTAGAAAAAAAAACCCAGTTAAACAAACGTTAGTATTTATTATTTCATGGAGGATGCAGAATGAAACATGCTCAATTAGGCAAAACCTATGCAGAATTGCTCATGGAATACAACAGAATATATTGGGTCACCATTATTAATTATATGTAAAAACAAGGATCTTACTGGACTAGCAATAAATGATATTTATGAAACTGTAATAAGTCTCATATCTATAAGTCTCCGAGTTTCAGACATTTATTTTTAGCCGTGAATGACAGTCTGCGACCACATGACCCTGCATTCTTTACAGTAAAGTATGGGGGCTATTTGTCAAAGGATAAAACACATTGTATCTACATAAATTCATGCCATTTTATCCCCAATCGTAAGCCACTGCGATTATCACTTGATTCTATAATGGAAACAAAAATTCTTGCTGCAGTGGTAGTAAGCAAGTGAGGCAATTCGGGGATATAACTTATATACAGATAAACATGTAATTCTATACAGATAGGACTGCTTGGAGGTAGAAATATAAACATGTAGAATTTGGTAAATCTCTTCAAAGCACATGTAGCAAATAGCACTTTTTGGCTAATATTCAAGCAGTGGAAAAAAAAGCGTGGAAACTTCCCACAATGTTCCTTACCTGCCATAATCAATGGGGGTCCTCCCGTTCACATCTGGAGCCCCAGGATCAGCTCCATATACCACCAAAAGCTCCGCCTGGAGAACTTGTCCAGCTTTAGCCGCTACATGCAAGGGAGTGGTGCCTTTCTCCTAAAATACAGGAGTGGTAAGAAAAATCATAGGTGCTCTATAGACAGAAGATTAGGATGAAAAGACACTTGATCTTAGATAAGATCACTACACCTATTAATACCAGCCGACACATTTATATTTCCTATATTCAGTGTTGCTGATTAAAGAAACTAGTTGGATTCCTTAACCCTTAAGGACAAGGGGTTTAGGGTTTAAAGGACCAGAGCGATCATTTATGAGGCTACTTGGGGCATATTAAAGGGACTGTATCACCTGAACATTGCTTTTACTGTGCATGTAGAGCAGGACAGATGATCTATACATTGTATTAGCAAAACTGCAAACAAATGCCTTTTCTTTTTCTAAACCTTCGATCTTTGCTGCCCTTTGAACCCTTAAGTTGCTTAAAATACTAGCAACTCTTAATCAAGTCGATGGGATTCAATTCATGAGATCATGATGAAAATAAGAGCAAATCCAACTTAACCAGATGTTGGAACTCAGGTCTATATTCACTTGAGGGTGAAGGCCGACAGATTGGGAAACCCATAAAATGTAACATGTAATGGCATGAAACCCAGGGAAACTAAACTTACTGCAATAAGTATATGCACACACAAAAAAACCCTACTTTTTAAAGATGCTTTAAGAACCATAAGAGGGGCCTGCCTTGTATCCCTGGTTTATCAAATAATGTTCTGACTTACAGAGATTAACAGCATAAAGCCTTCTCAACACAGTCAGCTCACTGGATAGATACAGATGTCTCCTACAAGCCTCAATGCTAGGAAACGGACTGTAGATAAAAGTGCACTGAGCAGAACTGGAGAGATAAGAACTGAAAAAAGTCCCTTTACTACAAAAATTCAATTCCCAAATCACAGCATTGTATTTAAAATTGGCGATCTTATGGAGAATTGGTTATTTGAGAACTACAAGGCCGTGGCAGCAACCTTGCTAAAAAGAATGTTCCCCCCCCCCCCCCCCCCCCCCCGTGCTGTTTAAACAAGCCTCATTGGTATCGCTACACTTTTTAGTGGTGGTGGGGGGGGGGGGGGGGGTTTAATGTATAACAAGTAAAATTATAAGATAACTAGTGGGACTCTGGAAAAAGTTAGTAATGGGGATAAATGGAAAAAAACACAAAATATATATATGGCTTGACAAAAGGCCTGAAACGTCGTTCATCATCCTTGGAATTAAATTTTGATATTTTGTTCATCAGAAGACCTGTGAGTGCATCCTCTATTTTCATATTTGGGTTATATATAAGAATGGTGGAGTAAACCCTTTTCATTAACTGCTTTAGAAAATAAAATGTATCTTATTAAAATGTTTAGCAGGTCGGCTGCATGTTTGAAACGTGGCCCAGTTTGCTAATAAAGTTGTAGGAAGTGTGCAGAGCACTAAGGCACTGATATGGGACGTATCAAGCACAGTTCACTGGAAATATATACTGGAGTCTTAATCAGAGAAAAAAGTATCAACGGACTGATTACCGGGTGGAAAAAATTGGCCTGAGCACCAAGAGAAAGCAGACGCAGGCAAGTCTCCAGGTTCCCAGTCCTCACACTGGAATGAAGTTGCTGTAAGAAATAAAAAAACATAAAAGGAAATACAAGATAAGAGGATGGAACAACTGTACATGCCTGTAATGGGAAAATCTTTTGTTAGGATTGGTTATCCAGCCTGGAAGCAACCAAAGCCTCTCAGTGCAGTGCTAAACCTTGATTCATTAGCTGATAATTAATGAAATCCTAATAGTATTAGACCAGAGAACCCTTGCAGAACTGGTTAGATAGATAGCCCTGGGTTAGATCACGTAACAGGAGTCAACATGTCACTTTTTTTCTACAAGCTTTAATTTAAATTTCAAGTAAGGAAAAAAAAAACATGTTGAAATCCTACTAGTGACAATTTAGGAACAAGTATGGTAGAGGAATGCTAGTGAAGGCAATCAGAGCTCAAGTGGGCTACAAATAGACCATTTTAGCAGGAATCTTATTCTTAACACTGGGGCTTTCAATCACATGTGGCATGAGAACTACAGAGTACCTAATGTGTTGTGCTTTACACATCATCTCTTAATAAACTAAATACACAAGATCTTAACATGGGCTTTTGAAAAGGTGTGAATATGTCAATGGACAAGAGAGGATTCTTGAATTTATTGGTAGTGGCAACCAAAGAAAGAGGGAAAACTAAAACAGTGCTAGTTATTCACTAAGAAGGGAGGTGCGATAAATATTTAATCTCACGACTTAACTATGCAGTGACAAAACGGAGGTGTACGTCCTCCTATACAGAGTATTTGGCCAGCAAAATGCTTTGCTAAAGCTAAAAATATGAATCTCATTTCAACTCATACCAGTGTGTATCATTACAAACCTTATAAATACACTTTATACACATAACAATCAATTAAAGTCTGATATTATCCGGCATTTTGAAACATCTAATTAAATCCTACCATGTGAGATAAAGAAGCTAGCACGTTGGATTCAGTTTTCTAGAACATTCCTGTCAAGGGCCTCGGCCCTCACAGGTTTTTGTACAGTCCCTATCCCAGCTAAAAAACCTACTGGCACTATGGTGGTATTATGTAATAAATAATATCTGGGCCCCAAACCTAAACCACTGCCTGTTAGATGGTCCTCCACATTATTAAGCAGGACAACACGCTTCTATTAGAAGAGAATACCAGACTGGTTCACAAAGTATCTACAAATCTCCATCACTGGAACTGAGCAAATAACTCTGTTAAATGCAGCAGACCAGCAATATCCAGAGAGTGGGGGCAATGGAGAAACAATTTATACAAGAGGCATGTCGGCTAATGGACAAATTGATTGAGAATGCTGCCCAAGACATGAAAATTAGGGAGTTTCTAATAACAGACTGATGCTTTGAGCAACAGAAAGGGAGGGCAAGATGTATGCTTATTGATGTTGTGGTTTTAAATGGGGGGAATAAATCTGCAGCACCCAATGTCATTTTGATCTCTGCGCCTCTAGCATATTTGCTTGTCAGTTTCACTATGCAGGAATAATTAGTCAACACAACACACAACAAGCAATTATACAGAGGGGAAGGAGAACAGGCTGCACATGTAGAAATATCCGTGCTGGAATTAATGTTTGGGTAAAGACATCTTCCCCTTACATTACATTAGGTTTCTTTTGTTGTATTCTTGATTATGAAGCAGTGTCGAGGTACAGGATGGAAGGTTAAAAATAAAATAAGATTCAGGGTATCTTAAAGGATTAAAAATTAAATTACATTATATTCCCTTGCATGAATTGTGTTTCAATCTAAAACCATTAAGATCTCCTTAAATCTATCATCATTACCATTGTTGCCATCAGTCCTGGCTTTGCTGGGACCGTCCAGATTTTTGGGGAGACCGGTCTTGTCAAAATCAGGCATGTCCGCCACCCTTACACTGTGCATAAGCTGTAACGTGTTTCCACCACATATGGCAACATATATGATCTAAACACAAAGAAGTGATCTCCAGGTATCTGGTACTTGTAACTTTGGAAGCAGGAGTGCATTCTAATGGAGGTCATGAAATGGTAAGCGACATGTAACGCTGCCCACATTAAGCTCCACCCATTCTGCACCTCAGCACCTTGTCCCAAGTAGGTTGTGAGCCACCAATGACAGCATGTGCTGGTCTGGTTTCTAGATCCAGACAGCCAGAATGCTTAGGACATCTCTGCTCTTGCAGTGTTGCAGTCTGTGTCTCCCAACCCTTCCATGTCTGCCTGCAAGGGGTTGCGCTCTGTTGCCAAAACCCAGCACGAAGCTGCTGTTCTGCCTCAGTGTCTAACGAAATATTTAAGCGTATACCATAAGCGTATGGTTATAGAGAACATGTTAAGTTCGCTATGTACAACATTGCACGCGATATGTAACGTTACCTTGCTAAGATCTTTGGCTGTCACTCCATCATCATCACGGCAAGGCAACTTATGTACAAAGGCTAGCATCTGATACTTGGCACGTATAAATTCAGATTTTGTAGGGCTGCGGAGGGAGAATAAAGAGAAAAATAAAAAAATAAAAAACTTGACAACGATCATAACTCCATCCAACACTGGGCTTTCAGACACTTACTGCAGTTTGTCCTGGGGGTTGGCTTTACGCCGACCACTCTGAACCTGTGCAGGATCCAGCAGGGAGTGCTCCCAGATGGAGTTGGCACCATTACTGGCTAACGTGTGTACCATCTATCAGAGGTACGGAGGAAAGGCCGGAGTTCCAAGAGGCAGGTGGTCAACCCAAAGAAGAAAGAAAAAAAATAAAGTACAGACATAAGTGGAAGGGTAATGCTGAAACATTGATAATAAAAAGCAGATTAGTTACAGAGACCAGGTTTAAACAAGAGAATCGTGTTGGTACAAGAAAGCTGTATGTATGTATATTAGGTATTAAGGCATGCATTTTAACTGTGCTCTGCCATACATCATGTGCAGAACAACAATTACACTGGGATCTAGGTAAGTACGGTGAGTACCAACTGCTGAGCCCATGATCAGAGTCAAAAAATAAAAAAAAGTCTGCAAACTCCAGTTGCAGCCAAGCAAGTAGGGGCATGACCCCAGGCATAAGAGATGCATGGTTATAACACAAACTTTGGTTTTGATCTTTTGTGGGATTATTCTCCCCATGTAAGAAAAACAGATCTCTAAACTCTTAAGTTACCTATCCACTGTCCAGACTGCCTCCAACAAGGGAGACCACATTTCATTTCTGCCATTCAAGGACACTTATTTTTAAAAGTGTATCATGAGAGGAACACACACACACACCCAGACTCTCATACTGTCACGAACACACATTCATTTAAAATATACTAACTTTACCTTTTTCCATTCTGCTGCTGCCTGGCATTCAAGAGACTAGGCAGATAGCTGCAGCTTCTGGGGAGATCCTTGTAAAGGCCCTTTCAAATTGCACAAGGTCACTGATTCACACTGATTACACAGTAGAAGCAGCAGTATCTTGCCTGTAGTACAGAAATCACTCATTCCAGGACTCTGCATTGTCCTATAATAAGGTTGCCCGCAACATGGGAATTTAAGTCCGATTTTAGAACCGTAATGGGCAATCAGGGAAACGTGTTCACGCTACCTCCCACACACTGTGGCCATCCATTGTCGTCTTTCATTGTTCCATGAAACATGACATTTTTATTGCTGCTAGATCGGCTAAACACATCAGCATTGTCAATTAGGCAAAATGCAAAAACAAATAAAATCTACGGAGCGGTGTATTCGTGTATGGCTTCACCAAATGCACAGCTGCTCGTCAAACTAACTGCATATCAAGAGAAACAAAGCACTAATGGGACTTGATAATGCTCGTCGCAGATTTAGAAATAGGTCAGCATTTCACCAAGGCGAGACAGAGACCAAAATATCAACCTATTTCTATAGACGTGTAGCTATATTCAAGACATACATGCACATGAACACTAATTTACAACTTAACGAATTTAGATACAGACAGATAAATACAGAACCACCACAAAAGGATTGATCCAAATCAAGGTTAAAAAAGGCAGCTGCAAAGTAGGTTGCCCGTATTGCCTTTTTTTTTTTCAGGGATGCCCCTATAAAGGGACATACGACAGGGCTGCGTTGGATAGATTTAAGACTGCAGACCAGTCTACATGTAACTCGTTACAGCCCTGGAACATACTTTTTTTTTTTTTTTTTTTACATTTCAGATACAAGAGGTCTGAGAATTAACACTTTGAAAAGGGAGCTTTCATAGCAACATAGTCCAACAAACTGTGTTCCAAAAAAGGACAGACCCTCTGTGCCCAGACTGTAGCCAAAAAAAAACAACCCATTATGTCTGATGGTTGCCCAGGGTGGTTGTAGAATGTACAAGTTGCAGAAGACTATTTTACATTACCAGGTACACCCAAAGTTCAGGGTGACAGCATTCAAGAAGGATTGAAGCTGTTCTTAAGGCAAACAGTGGCAGTACTTTTTATTAAATCCTCAGTATAAATATATTGTTAAGTGTTTCTGTTATATACACACACACATATACGGTATATACACACACACACACACACACAATACATCCAAATTTACACAAACCTACATAAATATATCTTAAAAACCAGAAATACATTGTGTGAGCAGTTTGTCCTCCCCACCACATCTTTCTGCGTAAATAAAATGTGACAAAAATAAAAATGTTGTGCACCCAGCTTATTCTACCATATGCTCTGAAAGAGGCAGTCACATTATAAAAAAATAAAAAAAGATCTTCTGATCCAGGCAGGGATTACACAAATCTTAATAAATTGTTTGTTTTGCATTTACTGGTTCAATATGTTTGTAATAAGAGTTTGAGGTTATCCAATAGTGTTTATAATTATTACTGCACAGCTGTTTCCAACATCTGTCCTGGTTTTCCCCTAGTGGTTTAGATTCCCCACTTTGAGATGTAGAAATGCTTAGTACACATGTGCGTTTGGTGGGATTAGTACATGTTGTAACACGCATGCACATTCTTACCAAAGCACGCTTTACAAGTGTAAATAAATGTGAGGTTGTTTCATCGAATAAATCCTGGCACTTGGATATAACCAGAGTATATTACAAGTGTATCCTAACACTGCTTCCCAGAATTAATTATGCTTTGATATGGGTGTTAACTCACTGATGCAGATTGTTATTAAACAATACTTTCTGCACTAGCAGCGAGAGACCCTCGCATTTGGCAGTCAGAGCGATTGGCTGGTGGTCTGCACGCGACAACCAGGACCTGCTGTGTCTCACATTGAGACACAGCAGATAGTAAACCCGCGGGTATCTATTAAGATACACGTCGGGTTTACTTAAAAGGCCCGGAACATGTTTTGTTTAACCCTTGCTTCCTTCAATGAAGCAAGGGTTAAACAAAGTTCAATGTTCCTTTAAGTGAAAGACTACATCAAGTGTAGATGTGTGTAAAGAGATGCTTTAATGAAAGAATACAAATAAAGCACCTTATTGAGCATTCATTGCTTCATATAGGTCTAACACGGGGCAGACATGTTGTAAAAAATTTTGGGTAAGATCTGCATTAAACTTCATGCAGGCGAACGAAGATCTGCCCCGAGATTCTAAACAATATGTCTGCCTTCTGTTAGAGGTATATGAAGCAAAGAGGGATCAATAAAGTACATTATTTGTATTCTTACATAAAAAAATTGTAAAATGCATACACTTTCTACTAAAAACAAGTTCATTTGTTGGTAAAGTTGTCCTTTAAGAGTTGATACACAGAAAGAAACGGGATAGTAAAATACCTAGAATGCGTGTTACAAATTGTAAAAGTAAACCAAAAACCACATCTTAAAGAAACTGTAACACCAAAAGCAACAACATATGTCATCAGCACATGATTATATGTGCCATTTCTTTTGTGACATAAGCAAATGCTAACAGGCCAGCTCAAATAATAGTTGAGCATAAAGAAGACTAAATAAAATGCATTTGTTAGGTCCCTGGAGAAAATGAGGACTAACTATGTGAATATTGGAGTTAATCCAGGGGTTTACAAACCTTATAGCAATGTTCAGGTTGGTGGGCTGTTGTTTCTAAACCGCATTTCTTTTTAAAGGGAAAATTATGATGAGAAAAGCAAAAACAAAAAACAAAAACAAAAATGTAAGTTCAGTTACTAAGCACCTTAAAATCACTACCTCTGATTTCCACTTCCTTCATTTTTCATTTTAAAAAATAAAATCCTATGTTGGATGAACTGGTTTGTGACACAGCAGTAGAGTTCTCATATTTACACATATACGTCATGTAACTAGAGAAGTGATAACTAACCTTGGCCGGCATGAAGGCTGACTGAGAATCATGGGATATGCAGTCCCCAAACATCTGCAGTGCTAAGGTTAGTCATCACTGAACTAGGTTATAATAAGTCACTTGTTCTCAAGCACATCCCAGTCAAAGTGAATAGTGTAGCATTATAAGAATCTACATTCCACTTGTTTTCTCCCCCTTACTGGTTGACTTTACCAAGTGAAAGATTTTACTAATCTTTTAGATAATGTAATTTCTCCACCCTATATATTTTTAAAACCATTAGCTACATGGTCCTTGCAACTAGCAAGCCCTTACAAATGGTGCATCAAGTACAACCTCAAAATCCACTCTGTCTGCAATCTACACACCGAAAGCACCACCAGCCCACTGCTGGTTCCAGCAAGAGAGTCTAAGACAACTTGGATCTTCAGCATGGTACGGACTACTTACAAAAGGTATGGAGCAGGACATAGTAACTAAACATGACTGGAACACTCTACCTGACACTCACCTGTAGGAGAGAGGACGGCCAGGTGCTGTGCCGGAGATGTTTCACTATGGAGATGTGTCTCCCCAGGCTTCGGTGTACGCTACAGCATTCATCACAGATAAGAACGCCACGGTTTATGGAGGCCCAACCAGGATCTGCATATTAAAACACACCAGACTGACATTAGATAAATATAAATGCATCTGTGACTGTAGGCCCAGTTACACATTTCAAAGAGATTACTGGGTAAGATTCTCAAAAAAGTGAAAGGTTTAAGTTGCAATAAAATCTACGTAAGGATGAGGATTGGTAATTTCATTGAACAAGAATTATTAGGCCTTCCGAGTTTGGATTGTAGCTGTAGGAATAAAAAAAAATTGGGTTATCTACGGTGATTAATAAAAAATGTGGTATGAAGGATAACATCTTAAAATCTGCTCCATAAGAAATTGTACAATATTACACAGTTGAAACTTAATTAATGGAAGAACTTTAAGAATAACTGAATAGCAGACCTACTACATTTGCAGCAAGTGAGACATGGCAGAAGGATGTAGGTAAGCAATTTAGATGGGGAATGGGTAAAGAGTTTGTTAGGCGTAGGAAGATCAACATATTATTTAAATATGGTGGAACTTCATTATAAAATAATGTTTCCTTGGTACTTGGTTCCAGAGATAATTCAAAATATCATAGTGGAACAACAGCAGTGTGTTGGAGATGTAAGAGCAGTTTTGGACCATATTTACATATAAGGTGGGCATGAGAAAGTGTGGTGGGAATGTGTTTGGGAGAAAGTTTTTTTAGTGTTATATCTAATTTGGTAAATACTATCTGCAGAGAGAGCACTTATCCATCTAGAATTGGCTTAATTGCCTTTTAAATATATAGCGTTGGTTATTCAGTGCCTTTTGGCAATTAAAATATCAATTGCCAGGAGATGGAGATGAGAGGAAGAAATAAATATTGAAGTAGTGGTGAATCAAATAAGAATACAGTGCACAATGGAGATGGGTTATTTATTTGCTCATCAAAAGGCATAATATGTTCTATTTCAGAAGTGGATAGATAAATACCCTGAGATACATTGAGTGTGTGGGGATCAGGAAGTGATATGAAGGAATGGGAGTAAGGGAAAAGACTGGGTTCCACAGAGGTTTTATGTATTGTGAATTTAGGATTGCGGTGTGTTATAAATTACTGAAAAACTTTTTTATAATCGATTATAACAATAAAAAGAGAATTTCTGTTTAATTATTGAAATCAATTTAACGATTTGTGAATGGATGGTTAGTAAAATTCTTTTGCATTAAAATAAATAAATGACAAATACATAAAAAAATAAATAAAGTGAAAAGTTGGTCAATAAAGACTGCAGAGAATGTAAGAACTAGACAGCCATATTCCGGAACCGATTTGCAACAGGTTTCAAAGAACAGCATTAATTTCTCTTGGGTTATTCAAGAACAAACTTCCGACAATCTATTGCATGGTCTAATCTTTCGGTGATGTGTTCAGTACTTCACAAAGAAATGCTGCACTAACTCCTTCAAGAGCTCTGAGCACTCAGTGCCTTAAGTAGAAAGCAAGGCAGTGTGCTTGGCAAGGTGTACAGCTGCATGTCCATGCAAAAAAGTTTCTACGTAACACACTCCCAACGCATTCCTAGATAAAATCCTTTATTGTTTTGAAAATGCAGTTGTCTAACTGGTGATTATATGTGTGTCTGAGATTTATTTGGGACACAAAGTGTAAATATGTGTAAAGATGATGTAAGTGTATCACTGACACTGCTTGCAATGTAATATTACAATTAATGTTCTTTTAAAAACAATTAAATCAAACTCATAACAATTCACAATTCAATTTAATCAAATAAAAACTCATTCATTTTGACTTATACTAGAACATGAAAAACTAGCAATATAGTCAACATGTTCTCCCTTCTTTTCGTGCTTCCTTTTTTCTGCATTTTCTTAGGTTGCTAATAATTGTGACTACTGTACAAAAATCTTCCAACTGTACAACCACCCCTGAGGAAGCCCTGGCGGCAAAACGTGTCGGGTGTTTTTGATCCACTATATCTTCTTTCTAGATTATATTTTTTTATTAATACAACTGTATAAGTTTGCTCATATATACTTTAATACATATTTTATGCATTTTGTTATTGTTGTCTTATAATGATTCAAATTTTCAAATTTGTTTTAAAGAAAATCTACCATATTGTCACTTTCTTACATCCTATCTTCTCCTGAGAGCAAGCGCTCACAATAGCTTCCCGATATATTTGGGAAACATGCAGGCACCAAATTAGTGTCACACTGCCTAGAGGTCTTTAATTCCAAATTAATTTCTGTTTGGACAGAATAATTTACAAGATCTGCTATCACAAAAAAAGAGAAAAGGTTGTATCTGGCATTTATCCCACATTATCAATGTTCATGTCTTTTAGCACTGCTGATGTGGTTTAAATAAGCAATGGAATCTACATGGATTTTCCAGTAATCAGGTTGAGCCATTTAAACCCATAAACCTTAAAAATAAGTTTTGTTTTTTTTAAATTAAATAACCGGAATCTAATCTATGCCATGGTCACTGCGGGCACACACACACAGGTTTATTGCTAAACTCTACTGCCATAGGGGATGCACAAGTAGTACACTTTGATTCATGTGGATGATTCACATGCACATAAGAAGTGCAATAATATGTCGGTCACTGCAGAGATCACAGAAAGGCGGGGCAGTGAAGCCAATCATGGTGGAAATTCTAGAATGAAATACCGTATTTCCTCAATACTAAGATGCACTTGTTCCCCGATTTTGTGAGGTCTGGGAAAGGGGTGCATCTTAAGATCAATGGCGTCTTACATTTGGAGGCTAAATTTGGCCATCAAAAGTAAGAGGAAATTTTTGGTTCTTAGGTCCACCTTCCGGAAGCCGAGATTTGCCTTTTGTAAGCAGGGAGGAGTTTCGGTGCTATTACAGGTGTTAAAGGAGAGTCGTAGAATCAATGGTGTCTTAGACTCAAGGAAATACGGTAATTTCCTTAATCTTTTGCATTGGAGCGCTAATAGAACCCGTAACACCAGGTAAATCTACTAATATCAGAGGTTCAGTGATGGAAGCCAGACAATAAAGAAACACAAGGTTAATGGGTATCAGACTTTTTAATACAGAGTTTAACGTCTCCAAGGATCCAGGGCTTTAATAAAGTTCCGGCTTGAATGGAAAGCTACTTATATTCTATGCTGTTCCTTTACTAAAACTTTTATTTAAATATTCAAATAAATCTGGCATACTGGCTACAGAAAAAATTAACTTGGGTTAAGATAGACTAAATCACTAAGGGGAAGGTTTCATATGGAAAAATCTAATTGGCATATTCACTGAATATCAGAGTGCAACTAATTTGTGACAATCTTCCATCAAAAAAGACTAAGTTGCTTCCACACTAAAAAGGATACACAATGTATTAATCACATTACAGAACAAATAAAACAGCATGACTACCAGTACTATTTTAAGAAATGTACAACAATGAGTTGATTCACAGTGTCCAACAGAAGACCATTCTGGTAAATACAATGCTGCACTTGTTGGATATTAAATCAGATGTCCAGCAAACAAATTAGTAAATGCTTTATCTGACAAATACAGAAAAATCCTTAAAACAATATATATCTTGACAAAGTAGGTTAAATGGCACTGGTGCAGAACCCTGCAGTTTAAATAAAAGAATTTCTCCAATCATACCTTCCGGCACACAACAACAGTCATGGATCAGTCTTGATAGCATCACAACAACAGGCACCATTTTGGTTCTAACGAAACCTTGGTTAGAAATCCACCAAATTATTAGTTTTGTTTTCCATTTGAGCTGCTAGAAATCCTAGTGAAAATGAAAGTGGCCCTAGCAGGGCCGGTGCAAGGATTTTCGTCTACACATTCGCCACGCCTCCAACACCATTAACCCTCCATACATTTATTTATAAAAATATAAGGTAAAAAATAAATACATCTAAATATTCAACTTGCATGCTCTAAATGTGTCACACATTGAAACCCTTAAACACAAAGACACCCTTGCAGTCACACACAGAGACACACCACTTACACACACACCCTTACACAGACACAGTGACACAATTACACACACCCTTACACAGACACAGTGACACACACAGAAAGTGACACACTTACACACACCCTTACCACTTACACACACGCAGTGACACCAATAAACACACAACCCGAGACACACTATTTTGCCACTCAATATGCCAGTATTTAGCCATTCAATATGCCAGTATTTTGCCCCTCAATATGCCATTTAATATGCCAATATTTTCTCCTCAATATGCCATTTAATATGCCAGTATTTCCCCTCAATATGCCATTCTTTTGCCATTTAATATGCCAGTATTTCCCCTCAATATGCCATTCTTTTGCCATTTAATATGCCAATATTATGCCATTTAACATGCCAGGATTCTGCCCCTCAATATGCCATTTAATATGCCAGGATGTTGCCCGTCAATATGCCAATATGCCAGGATTTTGCCCCTCAATATGCCAGGATTTTGCCCCTCAATATGCCAGGATTTTGCCCCTCAATATGCCAGGATTTTGCCCTCCAATATGCCAGGATTGTACCCCTCCAATATGCCAGGATTGTACCCCTCCAATATGCCAGGATTGTACCCCTCCAATATGCCAGGATTGTACCCCTCCAATATGCCAGGATTGTACCCCTCCAATATGCCAGGATTGTACCCCTCCAATATGCCAGGATTGTACCCCTCCAATATGTCAGGATTGTACCCCTCCAATATGTCAGGATTGTACCCCTCCAATATGTCAGGATTGTACCCCTCCAATATGTCAGGATTGTACCCCTCCAATATGTCAGGATTGTACCCCTCCAATGTCAGGATTGTGCCACTCAATATGCCTGGATTTTACCCCTCCAATATGCCCGGATTGTGCCACTCAATATGCCCGGAATTTGCCCCTCCAATATGCCAGGATTGTGCCACGCAATATGCCTGGATTTTGCCCCTCCAATTTGCCAGGATTTTCCTCCCCCTTCCCCAGATCCCAGTACTTACCTTCTTCCTGCTCTGTCCCCCGGTGCAGGTCCGTGGCTGTGAGGGAAGCGTTGCGTGCTCGCCTCCAGCCGCGCGGTTCAACAAACTTTATTGATCCGCGTGGCTGGAGGGGAGCGCACAACGCTTCCCTCACAGCCACGGACCTGCACCGGGAGACAAAGCAGGAAGAAGGTAAGTAAACGGGCCTGAGGGAGCGGGCGATATTCCCGCCCCACCCCCTCCTGGTGTGCCCTAAGGCGCCCTTATGGTAGCGCCGGCCCTGGGCCCTAGTTTGAGGATAAAATGGCATTTACTACAATTTATAGTCTGACCGGCAGTCTCCGTGCTTCATGCGGATGCCAAATGCTACTAAGGCAATGTCCTCTCTATTGGTTATATTTGAAGACAATGTTCTCTCTCTGCACTAGGAGAGAGATACAATCTGAAGCGACAGACCGCAGTCAGATGTACGCTCAGATTGGCAAGGGCACACAGACTGTTTCCAACCGTACCTCCTGCCAGATAAGCTCTGCCAAGAGACAGAGCTGAATGAAAACTAGTGCAAGTCTGTAAAGATACACGTCAGGTTTATACTGCAGAATTGGGGCCAAGTTTTTAAGAGAGCAAAAGTAATAAATAAAATACAACTTTTGTGCCATTTTAGGTTTCAAAATCATTACCACTCTTGCACAAAAAAATATTGGGAATATGGAGAGGCTGATTGCAGGTTTTTCTTTAAATTCATCTAATTCCCACATTATCAATATTAACCCCCTGTAACTGAAATGTTGTACTCTTCATGACAATGACGGTTTTAACATTTCTGCAGTATTTGTGGTTAGCTGTAAATTTACGCTCTCATTTGCTGCGGGCTTTCTTTAGATACCATTATTTTGATCACATCATATAATTTACAAAAAAAAAAAAAAATTAAAAACAGACAAAATATTTCTGCAAACAATAATGAAAAAACCCGCTATAATGCTAGAGTCTATCTTGTTCAGCATTAAAAAGTGACATTTCAGCCCTAGTGCTGAAGTGAACTTAATTTTTTTGATTTCTTTTTTTAAACAATCTGGGAGGCTAAGGGTTGCTTGGGGCATGGGCAATCACATCCAGTGATTGGCTGTCACATCTCCACAGACATGGCTGGAGTGCCTTTGTCCCACACATGTCCGTTTTACCCCAACTGCAGCATGCCAGTGGGCATAACGCCATCAAAAAGTGTTAATTTCGTCGACTAAACATTTCCGTCATAGTTTGTCAACTGCATGTTTTCAGTGACTAAAACTAAACAATAACTAAATAAAAACTAAGTTAATAGGACTAAATATGTGGCTAAAATCTATTGCAATTTTCGTCAACTGATTAAAACGTGCCAAAAACGTTAGGGATGACTATTGTATTTACCTATTTGGACTTCTGGTTTTGGTTCCCATGGATCTCTGCCAAAGCCCAGCCCCCCCGTGTCTATCAGCAGCTGGATTGGCTGATACGCAAGGTTCCTGTGTCTGTCTGCTCCCTGGACTCCCCCATCTGATTTACCTGGTGCTGTCACGTGTTTCTCTCCCATATCCCTAGGAAGTTAACTTAGCACTAGGTAACGGCCTTCTCCGACCTGTTCCCTCGTCATCTACTAGAGATTTAGTGGACTAAAACAATACAGACGACTAAAATAGGAGTAAACTAAAATGACATTTTATTCAAAGGACTATGATCAAAACTAAATCAAAATCTTTTGTCATAATTGACACTGTTGCAGTGGAATCAGCTCCAGACCTACGACATCTTTTTGCATTTGCTTTGGGAGACCTCCTGGCAACTGGAGTAATTAATTAAACACCATTGTTTGAGAAAGTGAAACGTCTATAAAACTTCCTTATGATAGTGTAAATGCACATTTTAACAGAGCTAGACAATTATCTGCAGACGTTAGGAGACATAGATACTATTTAGGAGCCAATCTAGCTATTTCGAATAGTGGGAGAAATGGTACTTCCATACAGTTCAATGCAAAACAAAGTTAGGAGCCAGCAGTAGAGGGTTTAAGAGCCATGGCCAAGTTCTATTAAAAGAGAAACCAATTCATTATTTCCACTGCCCAATCTAATTTTACAACAAGACCCCATAATTGAGAATCCTCTATATGTTCTATAATTAACATTCAACCCCCTTCCCCATTTCCTTTATTAAGTGGATACTTTTATAACATACAGATAGCTAATTAGATGGTGAGAAAGTGCTTATTTACCAGGGTAGGGCAATAGGCAGCTCTCCAGACCATTAAACTACAACTCCTTTTATCCTCACATAATTGCATGTTTTTTATTTTTTTTTAAACTTGTCTCAAATATTCAAAGAACGCCAATCATACACGGTGATGTAATATCATCGTGCAGTATACAAAAGCTATTAACATGTCATGTTGTAAAGATGGATTAGACCCTGGATGCTTAACGTCATCCCAGTCCTGTGCAGACATATCTTTCCTGCACTGAATGAATACAATATAATAGACAGCAATACTTACTCCCAGAAGTATATGTCTGCAGCAAACAGATTTCTACTGCTTTCCTCTCTAGTATCTCTGTAGTATGTTCACTTAAGTGCACGGTTTCAGAATTACTTGAATTATACAATTTATGTACTAAGAGATCATTAGTAGTATTCTGTAGCAATGCCAAAATGTTCAGAAATTGGCTCTGCTTCTGCCCCTCTGTATTAAAAAGGCAGTACAAAAATTTGCAAAATAGAATTAAAAAAATAAATAAAAAGGAGCAGCAGAACAGGGCCAATTGTTAAAATGTGGCATCACCTCCTCTTTCCATGACATATTGGATGGCAAGTGATAATGTAACGTGTGCAAATATCCAAAAGTAAACGAATACAGAAAAACTAATAGAGTCTTTTTTTTTTCCCCCAGAAACTTTTTTGTCCATTGTTCCAGAAACCATCTAAAACCTACATCACCTAAAACACTAAAATGCTCATACAACATGTCTAGTATATCCAGGCATATTATGTTATATTCACCCACAGAACTACTTTTCTGGGACGCTGTGAGCATAGAGATTCAATAAATCTTAGACATGAAATATCAGTAAACTCGGAGAACTTATCTTTGAAACGTTGCTTGTGAACTTTGACAAGCTCTGCACTCCTTACAAAGCATGCAGTCGTAAACTTTAAACAAACTTCACCCAGGTCAGAAAAATGCACCATTCCTTTCTAGCTGCTGCTCATACAGATGCATGTCTGCAATATTGAGTGACACATTCATACGTAATGGAGTCATTCCTTGGTAACCCTTGAGTGACCTGCCCTTCCCTCTTGCTCCATCAAGTCCCAACAAGAGGAAGAAATTAAACTGTGAATCTACAGAGAGAGGTTCAGGTTTTATTGAAGAGGAGATCTCAAAACACAAAGTCTGACTTCCAATTCCTCCTAGAAAAACCCACACCTCCCCCAACTCCCACCCTATCCTTTTGGTGCTAGTTATGTCAATGCAGATTATGTCACTACACTAGCAGAATTCTGAATGAAAAAGAAAAAGTAGGATAGAAGATGTAAAACAAAAACAAAGAAATACTACTATATAAACCATTTAAGTTTAAAAGTGTAGAATAAAAGGAGTTTTAAAAAAACAAACAAAAAAAACCCATTGTTAATATTATTTTGGTCTATAATGGACACATACAATTTCTGTTCTCTAGAGCTAACCAATGCATGGTGGGTCCTACTAATCTAGTGACCTCACTACAGAGCCGTATATGGAATTAGACCATTAATACTTCAAATTAATTTGCAAGTGGGGCTGTGCAGTGATTTAAAGTCATTTTCCATACTTAATATTCTGCAACCTCAAAGTACTGAAAACATGTGCTCACAGGGAGCTGCTGTTACGGTGATACATCTTTAAAGTACCGTATTTATCGGCGTATAACACGCGCCGGCGTATAACACGCACCTCATTTTAAGAAGGAATTTTCAGGGAAAAAAACTTAAATTTCAAATAAAGAACTTTGAAGCCCAATATGCCATTTTAATATGCCAGGATATTGCCCCCAATATGCCATTTAATATGCCAGGGTTTTGCCCCCAATATGCCATTTAATATGCCAGGATATTGCCCCCAATATGCCATTTTAATATGCCAGGATATTGCCCCCAATATGCCATTTTAATATGCCAGGATATTGCCCCCAATATGCCATTTAATATGCCAGGATATTGCCCCCAATATGCCATTTAATATGCCAGGATATTGCCCCCAATATGCCAGGATATTGCCCCCAATATGCCAGGATATTGCCCCCAATATGCCATGTAATATGCTAGGATATTGCCCCTTAGTATGCTCGTTATGCCACCCTCCTCCCCCCCCCTTCCCCAGACCCCAGTACTTACCTCGTTCCTGCTCTGTCCCCCGGTGCTCTGAAGCTGCGGGGCTGTGAGGGAAGCGTTGTGAGCTTCCCTCCAGCCGCGCGGAACAATAAAGTTTGTTTAAAAAAAAAAAACACACTTTATTGACCGCGCAGCTGGAGGGGAGCTCACAACGCTTCCCTCACAGCCACGCAGCTTCAGAGCACCGGGGGACAGAGCAGGAAGGAGGTAAGTTTTAGATTTATTTTATTTTTTCAGGCACCAATCGGCATATAACACGCACACATCATTTGCTCCCTATTTTCAGGGAGAAAAAGTGCGTGTTATACGACGATAAATACGGTATATCATTCTTTAATTTATTCACAGCCAGAAATTCTTGATACTCGCAATGATTCATGGGCTGCTCATGTATGTTTGTACTACCGACCTGTGCAATGCACTGTACACACCACAGAGAAGGGGTTAATAACACGTACAGTATATTTGGAGAATCCTTTTGTCATAACAGAAGCTGTGAAGTCAATGTTAAAATCTCTCTCTCAGGAAGCAGTGGCTAATTGCATACTAAACCGAGCAATATGTGCTGTGCATTTAAAAATCAATTGTTTTAAATGACGACAAACTATTTTTGTCTTCCACCGAAAACCTATAAAATCCGATCTTGAATTGCTCTTGACTGCCGCACTTTAAATGCTGTGGGACACAGTGTAACAAACATCGAAAGTGAAATAGGGTTTTCTGAAATGTGAATAATACAAATAGGTGCTCCACAGGCAATTGCTTTTTGCGGTTTTGTAATTCCAGTGCATAGCATGATTTTCAATGCACAGCATAATTTCCAATGTGTAGCATGATGGACCAGGACTACAAAAGGCAAGAATGGAAAAGTGTTAGATGTAATGTTAAAATGTCACAGCCGCATTAGAGGTCACTAATGTTTCTGGGACAATATGAACTAAAAATATGCTAAGGGCGAAAAACAAATACATGTCGATATCCTGTGTACCCAGGATCAGGTCAGTCTCCAAATTTCGAATTATCCCCAGCAACATTTTAAGGGCCTTTCGTTGGACTCTTAGAGCACCAGCTATACATCTGAGAGGTATATAGTGAAGTCCTTATTACATTACCATGTGTTTATATAGCGCCAACAATTTAAGTAGTACTAGGTACAGAGCATAGAAGGGAACTACATAATAAGTTAGGTAGAGAGCCCTGCTCGCAAGCTTACAATCTAGAGGGAATAGGATACATGAAACACATAAGAGAGTAAAGAGGTCAGAGTGAAGGTAGTTGTAGTAACAGTAATGTGGATGGTTGGCACTAGGTGAGTTTGGCCAAAGATTGTTTGTATTCTAGCTGGATTAGTAGTAAACTACCTGATACGAACGGTGATTGAGGACAGCGAAAGCTATGTGGGATTAACTAGAGGTAAATGAACTGGTATGCTAGTGGGCTTCTTCAAGGAGATGAGTTTTGAGGGACTTTTTAACATTTGAAAAGCAAGGGGAGAGCTGGATACTCTGTGGAAGGGAGTTCCAGAGAGAGGGTGCAGCTCGGGCAAAATCTTGGAGGCACGAGTGGGAACAGGTCAAGAGGTTAGAGGAGAACTTTGGTCCCATTGAGAAGCGCAGAGGTAGTACAGGGCAGTATTGGTTAACGGGAGAGGCAATGTATGTAGGGGCCGAGGAGTGGAGGGCTTTGTAGCAGATGTGGAACCAGTGGAGGGCGTTGCAGAGAGGAGCTGCAGAATCAGACCGACGTGCAAGAAAGAGGAGCCTGGCATCTGCGTTTTGTATAGATTGCAGGGGAGAAAGACGAGCCAGATGGAGTCCAGTCAGAAGGCTGTTCCAGTAGTCAAGGCAAGAGATCACAAGCGAGTACACAAGGATTTTGGAGGTTTCTGCGATGAGAAACAGGCGAATGCATGCGATGTTCCTTGGGGGCAGAAGGCAGGATTTGGCTAAAGGCTGAATATAGGGAACGAAGGAGAGAGCAGAGTCAAACGTGACCCCAAGACACGATCAGCGGGTACGATTGTAGCATCTCATCTGTCCTCCCATGTAGCTGTTCAGGGTTTTTTATAAATATATATCAAGATAACATTGCAGTGTGTAGCTGCCAATTGCTCTCATTTGGGTAGAGTAAAGTGCTGAAAGCAGAACTCTCTTGATCGGTTGTCCCAATCCTTTTCTAAATTTGGCAACTGTACATGTGCAATGCAAATTATGCCACGAAACAAGCTGCTCACATATGTACAAGTTACTGGTAAAAAAAAATAAAAAAATAAAAAAAGAGAGAAATAAGAGGAGGCGGAAAATGTGGATAATATATGTAAAATGTATTCCATCCGCTTATGTATGGACTTTGGGAAAAAAATAAATAGAAAAAAACAATTGTTATTCCCCATATACTTGCGTTAATCCTTTATATTCATCAGCTGTTCATTTCCTGTATAGACATTACTAACAATGAGAGATGCCATTTAAATCCACAGGAAGTATAGTTAAGAATAAAAATGCAATTTCTACATTTTCCAATACTTTATTGATTTTTATTCTAAGGAATAGTTCTTTCTGGCAAGCTTCAAAGAAAGACACACTGTGAAATTACTTGTACTACCACTGGATTTAGTCTTCAGATTTTTCTCCCTTTTTCTTGTTCAGTTAAAAAGACAGAAAATTTAGGAATAAAAAGAATTTGCAAACAAAAAAAACTGTACACACAACAACAGTGAAATCTAGATCTGCATCTATTTGTACATTTGTAGAAGGACTAGCACAGCCCCAGATTTTACAGGACAGTTTAATTTTGGGGGTCAAGTTCCAGCATCACAATCGCCTACAAATAATATTTTAAACCAGGGCTCGACAAACCCCAAGCGCCAGGTCGCCATGGCGACCAGGAAATTAGACCTGGCGCCTGGGTGCTGTCAGCCTCATGGTCCCCTTGCCGCTGCCATCCGATTTTTCTGCAGCGCGAGGGGGTAAAGTCTGTGCCGAAGGCCGATGGCACAGACTGCAAGCTCCGCCCCCCTCGCGCAGCGCGTGTCTGAGTGCCGGGTGTCGTCACGTGACATTCTGGCACTCAGCACGCCGACCAAGTTCAGCTGCAGCACGAATGTCCCCCTCCCCTGCAGTGAGGTAAAGCAGCAGGGAGGGGGGGACACATCAAGAAGAAACCCCCAAGAAAAGACTGTGTGAGGTAGGTATGTGTGTATGTATTGTAAAGTAGGTGTGTGTGAGGTGTTTAGATATTTGTGTATATGTAAAGTAGGTGTGTGTGAGGTGTTTGTGTATATGTAAAGTAGGTGTGTGTGAGGTGTTTGTGTATATGTAAAGTAGGTGTGTGTGAGGTGTTTGTGTATATGTAAAGTAGGTGTGTGTGAGGTGTTTGGATATATGTGTATATGTAAAGTAGGTGTGTGTGAGGCGTTTGTATATATGTGTATATGTAAAGTAGGTGTGTGTGAGGTGTTTGTATATATGTGTATATGTAAAGTAGGTGTGTGTGAGGTGTTTGTATATATGTGTATATGTAAAGTAGGTGTGTGTGAGGTGTTTGTATATATGTGTATATGTAAAGTAGGTGTGTGTGAGGTGTTTGTATATATGTGTATATGTAAAGTAGGTGTGTGTGAGGTGTTTGTATATATGTGTATATGTAAAGTAGGTGTGTGTGAGGTGTTTGTGTATATGTAAAGTAGGTGTGTGTGTGTGTGTGTGTGAGGTGTTTGTATATATGTGTATATGTAAAGCAGGTGTGTGTGAGGTGTTTGTATATTTGTGTATATGTAAAGTAGGTGTGTGTGAGGTGTTTGGATATATGTGTATATGTAAAGTAGGTGTGTGTGAGGTGTTTGTATATATGGGTATATGTAAAGTAGTTGTGTGTGTGTGGCGTTTAGATATTTGTGTATATGTAAAGTAGGTGTGTGTGAGGTGTTTGTGTATATGTAAAGTAGGATATGTATATGTAAAGACTGTGTGAGGTAGGTATGTGTGTATGTATTGTAAAGTAGGTGTGTGTGAGGTGTTTAGATATTTGTGTATATGTAAAGTAGGTGTGTGTGAGGTGTTTGTGTATATGTAAAGTAGGTGTGTGTGAGGTGTTTGTGTATATGTAAAGTAGGTGTGTGTGAGGTGTTTGGATATATGTGTATATGTAAAGTAGGTGTGTGTGAGGTGTTTGTGTATATGTAAAGTAGGTGTGTGTGAGGCGTTTGGATATATGTGTATATGTAAAGTAGGTGTGTGTGAGGCGTTTGTATATATGTGTATATGTAAAGTAGGTGTGTGTGAGGTGTTTGTATATATGTGTATATGTAAAGTAGGTGTGTGTGAGGTGTTTGTATATATGTGTATATGTAAAGTAGGTGTGTGTGAGGTGTTTGTGTATATGTAAAGTAGGTGTGTGTGTGTGTGTGTGAGGTGTTTGTATATATGTGTATATGTAAAGCAGGTGTGTGTGAGGTGTTTGTATATTTGTGTATATGTAAAGTAGGTGTGTGTGAGGTGTTTGGATATATGTGTATATGTAAAGTAGGTGTGTGTGAGGTGTTTGTATATATGGGTATATGTAAAGTAGTTGTGTGTGTGTGGCGTTTGGATATATGTGTATATTTAAAGTAGGTGTGTTTGTATATATGTGAAGTAGACGTGTGTGTTAATGAATTGTGTTTATGTTTGCGTGATTGTCTGGCTCCTAAAAAAAAATTCTGGCTCCTAAAATCAAATTACATTTGTCAAGCCCTGTTTTAAACTACAAATAGCTTCAAGATACACATGATCTAAAATGGAGTATGTACATGGTGAGGGTCGTGGCATTAAATATTGTAATGTTGTTCACAAAATGATTAGAGACTGATTCACCCATTTACATTGTTCTTCAATCATATTACTTTTTTAGCCATGTTCTGATACTTTATAGCTGGTACAATAAGTCCGGCAATGCAGTTCTCACCGTCAAGTGAACTGCACATGTAAGTGATCACTCGCATCACAGATTTGACAGAAAATGCTGCCTGAGATGCTGACAAGTACACTTTCCATGATGCCTACAAAGGTGTGAAATGCGAGCAATTAGACAAGGGGGGTTAGTGTTGTAATGAGGTTAAGGATTAGGGTTCAGAGGAGACAGTCTAGTCCCTAAACTCTCTTCGGTGCATGTTGAAGATTACCGATTGTAGAAGCACTGGCTTTTTTCCCCTAGTGTGATATGATGCAGGCATTCTGAATGAATCACATTTTTAATATTTTAATCAAGCCCTACCCCAGTGATTACTATGCATCTATAGTACAGGTGGGGCAGCACTGATTATATAGACACTGAGGATATGCTGCTGGAATATAGTGTATTGTGTGGAATCTAAGTGAACTTTCTCTTGTACACAGTAAGATCTCTAAACAGTGCAACGCATTGTCGGTTGACATAACTAGAGAGGCCGATCTCCCCAGCCTGCCTCTGCCAGCAAGCAAGTTTTTTTTTTCCTTAAAGGGGTGGCTTTTTTTTTGCATTTTTTTGCTGCCCCACCAGAGGCATACAAGGCAAGTGCTGCCCTATCCTTGTTTGCCTTGCGCTAAATATAGTGCTGGAAACAGGGTCATGTTCTGCATTAAAAATTGGGTAGGAACAGAGGCAAACTGCAAGGTGGGAAACCAGAGGTTATGGAGCCTACAAGAGCCAACATGTAATTGAGCGCCAGCATAGATATGTGTTTTATTTTTATCGTGTTTGGTGAGCAGTCATATCTTGGGGGGGGGTGCCACACCTCACTACAGTCTTCAGAATGAGGCCAAAGAACATCATTGTTACTTATATTTATTTTCATACAATTTGATTTCTTGCCAGCCACAGTTTCCTTAACAGGAGCAGGTCAGTGTACAAAATAAAAAGCTTTTACAGATGGTTTACAACTGTGCAAATCATTCCTGCCAAGTCATACACTGCGGTTGCAAAGTAGTTTTCAGAAGACCACTTAAGACAAACACGTGGCAATAAAACCACAGAAATATTCAAAATGAAACCATATTAAATAGACTGAGATGCAACCAAAACCCATTTGATCTAACGGGCGAGACTCCCCCTCTGAAAAATAATGTCACTAAAACAAAGCAAGGGAAAAAGGAAGAACTACATTTGTTTAAAGGAAAACGATGACTGAACCAAGGGATCTGTCAACTATACATTGTACAAGGCAAAACTAAGAGTGTCTCCTGCTAGAAAAGCTCATCTAACCATCGCCAACACATAGTTCAATCTTTAAAACTCACTTTTGGCGATGCCTTATTCAGGGCCAATTCTGTTCTTCTTACAGAAGATGCTCACCAGGTTTGGCCCTGTACAACGCATAGTTACTATGGATTCTAAGGCAGTTTTCACATAGGGAGAGTTAATGGAAATTTGACAGTTCAATAACACATCAGTTCTTTCTCCCACACACAGTTGGGCCCTCCTCCCACCAGCGTGAATATTTCAAGGTGATAAGAGGCTGCTTTGCAGTTACAGTGATAAACCATGCAACGAAAGTCTATGGTCTGTACACAGAAAGCAGGTTTCATGCCAGGAACAGTCTTGAATTTTTTCACGTCCAATATATTGTTTAATCCCAATTACCTCGGAAGGGTGGTGGATGCAGGAATAGAGAATTCCAGGAGGGAAATCAACAGCCCCCCCCCCCCCCCCCCCCATTAATTCCACCCCGTCCTTCCACTGACACTTCCCCCACGGGCAATGACCATCCAGAGTGGCTTGTTTAGTGTATTTAGCTTTTTTTTGTATTTAAAATGTACTTTCTGGTGCTGACCATGTGACCAGCACCAATAATAACAGCATGCACATCACCTCTCATCCCAATATGTTTGGAGAGAAGGTCTGGAACTATTTTCAGCAGAGACCTGCTGTTACCACTGCTACAAGCTGCACTGTGTCAGTGTGAAAGGAGTGCAGGGATTTGAACTCACGCCTTGCAGACCGTATTTGCTCGAATATAAGACAAGGTTTTCTTTCCAGAGCAAATGCCTGAATCCCCCTCACAAGCAGTAGGTGGGTGCCTGTGCAATGTGCACATTGCTCTGGTGCTACCCGGCACCTGACCATCTGGCGGACTGTCATGGAAGACGGAAGTGTGGGGCAGCACCAGAGGATGTCTGCGCATATCATGCAGACATCCACTGGCTGCCCCCAATAGCCACCAGGAAGATTGGGGCAGCATGTGGAGGGGGAAAGAGCATTGTGTAAGTCTGGGGGATAGGCAGCAATTGGCAGCATCGGGTATGTCTGGGGGAGAGACAGCAGTAGGTAAGCCTCGAGGAGGCTGCACTGGGTAAGTCGGGGAGGCAGCATTGGCCAAGACTGGATGGGGGGGGGGAGGCAGCACTGGTTAAGTCTGGGGGTAGGGGCAGCATTGGCTACGTCTGGGGGCAGATGGGCAAACAAAGGAAATAAAAACAAGAAATTAATTTTTTCTATCAACATTTTTATTAAATATGAAAAAGCAATTTACATGTGAATATATACAAGTTAAACTTTTTTTCCTATAGGGTAGTTTTATATTCAAGCTTTTCATTTTTTTCCTAAAGGAATATACAAAAGTTTGTGGGGTCATCTTATAATCAGGGTCATCTTATATTTGAGCAAATACGGTAGGTCTATGTTGGAGGAGCAAGAGGCCAGCAGCTCCCAAAGCCATATATCTTAAAACAGATAAACAAGCCTGTGCTCCAAGGCTGGGCTGACCAGGAAGGCATTTGCCCCATCTGCACCAGGGGGCTGAAGTTGCCAGGACCTGTCATTGCAGACAGCCAGCAGAAGATGTGATAAGTTAGCACTGCAATATTCACAGGATGGATGCCAGACTGGAAAACTAATAGGGCCTAGCAAGCAACCGAGGCAGAGTGCTGCAAGCAACCGAGGCAGAGTGCTGCAAGCAACCGAGGCAGAGTGCTGCAAGCTTCCGTTTGTGGCAGACTGTTCTTCCTCTACACTTACTGCTTCCCATTTGCTTTCATGTTCCTCCTGCACATAAACTGCTCCTCCATGTGGTACCTCAGAGCACAAGGTATGCATTATACTAATAGGCTTGTATTATCTCGGTATCGACTTTGTATGTGCATCTGCTTTTCTAATTAGCTATATTAGCTATATTTTTCTAGTTAGCTATATCTATCAGCGTACCCCTCTGTCTACATGTGAGTATGCATTTGCTAATTTGCATGTTTGCCTCTCTTTAGAAGCCAGCAAATGTTTAGAGGTGTAGGTGCGCACTCTATTGAAGGGGTGCCAGCTCAGAGATCTCCACCTGGATCCTCAAATAAGCAGTAATGATACACAGGAGCCGGCACTCACAGTGATAGGATTTATTCCAAAAGATAGCAACGTTTTAATCCAACGGGATCTCTACCGAGCTCGAAACTTATTGAACAATTTGTTCAACGAAATCACTATCTTTAGTGAAATCACATCTAATTCACATCATTTGGACTTTGGGAATGTTATGGAGCCCAGACGGATGGTGACAACTCGAAAAAAAAAAAAAAAAAAAAAAAAAAACTATAAACCCATTCCCATATGTTGGTTTAAATAAAAAAAAAAAACCTGTGTGGATGTATTTCTCCATCTTCTATAATAAAGTGAGATGCAGAAAATGAATTTGGGTGTCGTGAGTTCTGGAAGTGAAGTGTAACCCATAGAATAAAATGAATATATTCTTCCGTTGTTTCCAGTGTACCCTACCATGCAATCAGGACATCATCGATGTAACAATGCCAGATGTAATTAGCTTCCCAATCTGCCACAAAGATGGTGCTCATAGCTGGCGCAATGCTGGTGCCCATAGCTGTGCTACATAACTGTAAATAAAACACATGACCTACTATTAATCGCAAAATAAATATAATAAAAACAGAATGGAGCCCAGATCCTATATTATACATTTGGTCAGCCCTGATTTTAAAGAGCATCCAGTAACCCCTGAGATTTTTGGAGGCTTAAAATGATGGTGGTTGTTTGTTAAATGCAGATTACACCAAGATGGCTTCAGATCCATGTGACAGCCCAGTTTAAATATTCCACATGACATAAAATGAGGAAATGAATCACTTCCACTTAGATGGTGACTGATCTAGTCCATCACTAATGCAAAAGAAAGATATAAATAAATAACAGAACAATAGAGCATCAACATTCTACTACCAGTTGCTAACTTTGAAAAGTGGAAACTGACTTCAGCGGGCATGTGTCCACATTCCACGTTACACTTATTACTAAAAGATAAAGCAAATAACATCTAAAAGGGCAAGTGTCATCTGACACTTTTATGGTAAATAACTGGATTCTCTGCCCAAAAAGACTTGCATTATTGCAAACATTAGCTTGGTCACTCATTACAAACCTGTGTCAATCAGAGTTCAAATTCATCCAAGACTGAATAAACAGGCAAGTGATTTAACAAGCTTAACACAGCCCAAGTTTATCAGGGAGCCCCAGGAGAGATTTACAAACATTACAGAGAAAAAAAAAAAAAATCTATGTTGATACACCATTTTATTCTCAGGTTGTTTTACCTACCAGTTTTGATTAAGTAAATAATAACAGTGTCGCTAGGAACATGACCGCATTATATGGGACACAATGGAGGCTATGCAAATATTACAGTTCTTAGAAAACAGCGACATCAAGGAAAGAAAGAAGGAAAGTGTGGAACATTAGACAGCAGCCCAGTGTTTGTGAGCCAATGACTGGAACTTTTGTTGCAAAACATCACCAGCATCGTCCACATTTGCCATACTAAAAACAGCTGGGGTGCATGTCTACCAGATGCCTCGAACACGACAACAGACATTCTGCCACGGTTTGATATGATGACAAAAGCTCTCCCCCCAGGTTAGCGGTGAGACATCATAGTGTGGTCCTAACACTCCAATTCAACATCAATGCACAGTTTCTATTTCAACCAGCAATCTATAAAAATATTATAAAACAAATTCTTCCACAGATCAGCTATGAAGAACAGTTTTTAAAAAAATTTTTTAGGAGCCATTAAAAATGGTTCATCTTTGTTTGTTTGGCAATCACAAAATATAGGAGCCAGCAGTAGGGTATTTAGGAGCTTTGGCATCCCAGCTCCTATGATTTTCCAAGTTCACTTATAAACAAATGAAGACTGATTAGATGTGCCATAGAGCCAAGTCTAGAGCACAATGTCGGTCATGAGTATGATATATGGAAGAGGTGATTTGTTCTAGATTTTGGAGTGCCCTATACAAGCAATCATATAGGGGTCACCACGTCAGCCATTTTCAACCAGTTCCATTCAGTCGGGCGGTGTTTAGGCACAATAAGCAGCTGCTTGTATATTATGTACACTACTGTCTACTAGTAACATGTACATAAAATCTGGCTCCAACCCATCAGGCTATAAATTCAGAAGTAGTGTAAATTTGACAGGGCCATACAATTGTTCTGACAGGACTATATTTTGATTACTGAAACATTCAGTACACAGTAATGCTTTGTTTCTTTATTCAGGATGTTGACTTGTCTCAATTTAATGAGAATGAACGTGTATGTTGTCAGTATGGAGGGGTCGGTGTATGTGAAGCAAACACCGTTTTTTCCCCTAGCTGCTGCCCTTGATAAGCCACCTCCCCATTATCAGCTGCCTTGTCACAGAAAAAGCACATTTTCTATTGTGTTATTTTCCGCCAAACCAGCACTCTGGAGCCAAGAGAGGAAACAATCCGTGCCATTGTCTGAGCAGCAATATTGTCCACAGTCTCAGCCCTTCACTAAAACGCACGGTCCTAAACCTGCAGGGAAAGTTCCCCAAGACACAGAAGCCCTTTCTTTCCGCAGCCCTAGGAAAGCACAATAAGCTCTATCAGTATTTTCCCCATTTCCTATCCATCATTCAGGAAGATAGATAAATGAAAATAGAATTACATTAGCTTAAGGGGGCGGGGGGGGGGGGGGGGGAGACACGACACGACTGTGGTTGCCTTTACTGCGGCTTTCACGCCGTTTAGCAAATTGATGCTACAGCATTTTCCTGTTACTTTATACAAACAGAAATGACAGCTTAAAGGGACTGTTATGCCCAAAATACACCTTCCAAATATAAATGCATATTAATGTGC
Organism: Pelodytes ibericus; assembly: GCA_036172795.1. Classification (NCBI taxonomy): domain Eukaryota; kingdom Metazoa; phylum Chordata; class Amphibia; order Anura; family Pelodytidae; genus Pelodytes; species Pelodytes ibericus. Next base: position 47,427,972 of record CM069857.1, on the reverse strand, counting down.
TTTCACAGTACTTTACAACGCATGTTTTAAATTTTTACATGGCATATGATTAAGCGCTTTAGGCGCGAAACGCGTCATGCTGATGAAACCTGACTGATTTTTTTCCCACTTGTTGCCGTGTATACGACCACTTTTTTATGCACGATTAAACTACACTGTTTTCTACGGATCAGAGAGCGAAGTTTTTCTTTTGCCTTTCTTTCTACTTGCATTTTGGAGTTGGTGTCAGCCATACACCGGAAAAAGGCACCCGGGACAACAGGAGGAGCCTTAACCCATCATATCTCTGGATAACATCGCCCTGAGAGCCCACACTCCTTGGTTCTCTTTTTTGAGTGGATGTTTTACATTTTGCATTGCTTAAAATATCTAATAATTACAGCTAGATGAAATTGTGAAACTAAAGCAGTTCGCAATAAAACATGACTGCCCACACTAGATGAGTAAAAGTAATTTCCTTTTTCTTTTGCTGCAGGAACCAATGAAAATAATTGAATTCAAATGAATGGAACATCCCGTCTCTCTAGTGATGTCATAAGACATTGTTAAGAGATCCTACCGTGTACAAGAGCAAGTTTATCACAGTACACACAATGTATTTAATCCTAGGAGCACAGGAAGTTACTAAATTAAACAAAAATGTATATCCTTCGTGTCTATATAATCAGTGCTGCCGCACCTGCAGTAAACATGCAGAGTATTCACTGGGGAGGACTTGAGTAAAATATAAAAAATGTGATTTATGCAGAATGTCTGCATCAAATCACACTGGAAACCAAGCCTGCGCATTATACAAGCAGTAATGTTCATCTTGCACTAAAGTGAGTTTGGGCACCAGACTGTCCCTTTAAACATGAATTACTTTATTAATGCTTTACACTTATTCACTCGAGTAAACATTTTATTTTGGAGTACTTGTGATGTTAAGTATTTATTGGCTCTGTAAGCTAGCACCGCTGCTGGATTTGACCTTTCAATAAAGTTTTTAATGTTGCAAGACTGGTGCTTTTCTCTGCGATGAGATGCAGCTCTGCTGTTCAACTCTATACACTAGGAAATCAACTTTAATCACTGCTGTAGGATAAACTTCTGGATGCAAAGCATGCCTTACGGGGCATTTGTTGATCTGGGACTGCGGGCCGGGTACAGCCCATTTGTTGGTTTGGGACTGCGGGCCGGGTACAGCCCATTTGTTGATCTGGGACTGCGGGCCAGGTACATCCCATTTGTTGATCTGGGACTGCAGCCCGGGTACAGCCCATTTGTTGGTTTGGGACTGCGGCCCGGGTACAGCCCATTTGTTGATCTGGGACTGCAGCCCGGGTATATCCCATTTGTTGATCTGGGAATGCGGGCTGGGTACATCCCATTTGTTGATCTGGGACTGCGGCCGGGTACATCCTATTTGTTGAGTTAGGACTGCGGGCCGGGTACATCCTATTTGTTGATTTAGGACTGCGGCCTGGGTACATCCTATTTGTTGATCTAGGACTGCGGCCCGGGTGCATACTATTTGTTGATTTAGGACTGCGGGCCAGATCATTTTGGCCGGCCTGCAAGTTGCTGATCTCTGGTCTATAGTTACCAAAGAGACACAATTTGCAATATAACTGTGTTGACCATTTTCTAGCACCAAACACTGAAATCAATTCATTCAACAGCAAATACATGTGCACCAAACGCCATCATAAAATGTTGTTTTGTTTCTCTCCAATAAACCGTGACAATGACCTGGGTTGCCGTGCACACGCTGCCACAGCTACTAGCTCTGGTTTCTTGTTGTGGGTTTTATAATTCTCTTCAGCCATTAATTCTAGCAAGTTCATCACAGTTACTCAACCCTGCTGTTAGGAGCTCTGCATGTATGAAAAAAGGTTTATACTCCTACACGTTATGCCAGCGATGTCCATCTCTGCTCATTTAATAAATATCCAATATTAAAGGTTTTAAAATCCTTCTTATATGTGCAAATGGAACATTTAACCCCTTGAGTGCTAAAAATGGGACTAAAATGAACCATAGTACAGCATTAAAACTAAAAAAAAAAAAAAAACACACACACACACACCTCATCCCACACATTAAAGCTTGCATTTAATAATATATGCATTAATCCAATTTTTCCCTGTTCCCCCTACGCAGATTTTTTTTCCACTGGATGGATTTACCTCTTTATTGTGAAATGGGTCTCCCCAGATATTTCCTCAGAGAACTCCCAATGCACACATGCAGGACATTAGTTATCCTACTAGATTAATTCCACTACGATCCTGATCATTTGCACACAAAAACCATGTAGTGGCCCTTTAAGAAAATCTGGGTTAATTCCTCTGGTTCCAACGAGACAGCCATGCAACTTGTCCAGTTTGTGGCACGTACAGTCGCATCTCGGTGGTCAGAAACTGGCCATTAGCGAAAGCCATTTCTTGGTTGAATACAGTTATACATGAGGCCAAACAACCAAGCAAGATGATAACCCACTGTGATTAGTCAAGTACATAATTAAATACAGCAACATTTATAAACACTGGCCAGCTTGTGTTCAGCTAGAACTGGTCTTCACAAAGCTATAGACCATCTCTAGAGTATAGCACTATATATATTTAGATAGAAATGTCTGAGACAAAAATGCCCTAATGTCTAACAGTGTCCCATTGTTGCTCATATGAATTAACAAGAAAAAAGGGGGGAGGTGAGAAGTAGAGACCTTTACAATGAAAACACATATTATAGTCTATTTTTCCCCAAACGTAAACACAGGTTTCTTTCATTTCTAAAAAAAATCTGTGCATTTGAGCCGAAACGTCTCAGTGAGGGAAACAGAAAAACAGTCTTTGATCCTGTCTGATTTGAAATGTTAAAAAACTATTTTTTTGGTTGTGATGGGGATTTGATAATTGCAGACTGCGGAAACCTGGAAATCCCTACATAAAGAACATAATTGCTTAATAATCTTATTCTCATCATAATCTTAAATCAGGGATTGAAATTAATTAAGCCACATTATCGCTGGAAACAAAACAAAAAAACAACCTGGCAGATGTTTACACAGTTATTATATAATACTGAGTTGAGAGGAACACTGAAGCTCTCTATAGCTTGAACACTGAGCACAAAAAGTCCAAGCTGCTAGTGAGTAAACTTAATGGATATATAGGAATTGCAATAAAGTTCCATTTAGTAACAAAATGACCACTGACAGGTGGCAAGTTAGTGCAGAAGCAGTGTAATGCTTTTGCGATTATCTTCTGGGGCAATGTCCTGCCATTCATGTGGCTGTTACTTTGACACGTACCACCTACCTAAGCACTGTTGCAGACCATGTACACCCTTTTAAGGAAACAGTATTCCCTGATCACATAGGCCACTTTAAGCATAATATGCCCTGCCACAAAGCAAAAATGGTTCAGGAATGGTTTGAGGAACACAACAATGAGTTCAACGTGTTGATTTGGCCTCCAAATTCTCCAGATCTCAATCCAAATCAAGATTGTGCTGGACAAACAATTCGGTCAATGGAGGCTCCACCTCATAACTTACAGGACTTAAAGGATCGGTTGCTAACGTAATGGTGACAGATACCACAGCACACCTTCAGAGGTCCAGTGGAGACCATGCCTCGACGGGTCAGGGCTGTTTTGGCATCAAAAGGGGCCTACACAATATTAGGCAGGTGGTCATAATGTTATTGCTGATCGATATACATAGTTATTTATTTTTTTACAGACACACAACTATATGCATGTTAATAATTATAATATAAATACAAAAAGCGCTAGCATTGGCATTTAACACCTCAAAGGACTGCAACAAATCATGCCGCATGATTGGAGGCTGCCAGATCAATGTTTGCGTAACAAGCTCCACCTATATTTAAAAGACAGAAGCCATCACCAGTTATTTCTTTCACATCAAACAGCTTTTGTTTTCCACAGACTTAGTCACAAGTCAAAGGTTTCATGACATTCCGAATGAATCAGTGTTCCAGAGAAGAGAGCCGTTTGTGCATGACTTGTGGCTCCCACACTGGACTATCTAGGAAACGTTCTACACAATAGAGTTGGCATGTGTTAGAAACAATACATCCTGATAGTAATGTGTGCCAAATTACTTAGATTTGATACAAAATATTAAAAGTACTGTTGAATAATTTGCAACGTATCTTTACAAAGTTAATACTTGCTTAATCTTGACAAAAAAAAAAAAAGAGCCACAAAAGGCCAGCTGGATCCATAGACACTGCTAATATTAGCTGGCATGAACGGATGAATGTTATATATTGTCATATAGTCTCCAGATGGCAAATTGAACTGCTGATTTCCTTTTGTATCATTTTTGTTTTTAGCTTTGAGAAAGTGTAATATTTTTCAAATAAAGGGCACAGATTGAGAATGATGTGATATATATATATATATATACACACACACACACACACAGACTATAGACACACACACACACTTTATGGACAAAAGTTGGGACACCACTAAATTATAGAATTCAGATGTTCCAATCAGACCAATTGCCACAGGTGTATAAAAACAGTCATATAGTCTGCAATTAAACAATTGGCAAAAATTTGGTGGCAGATGCCAGGAGAACATTACCTGCCTGACTGCATTGTGCCAGCTGTAAAGTTTGGTGGAGGAGGGATACTGGTATGGGACTGTTTATCGGGGGTTGGACTAGGCCCCCTTACTTCCAGTGAAGTCCAAGGCATTTTGGACAACGCTTTGCTTCAGTCTCTGTGGGAACAGTTTGGAGAAGGCCCTTTTCTATTCAAAGCAAGGTCCATAAAGACATGGTTGAATGAGTTTGGTGCGGAAGAACTTGACTGGCCCGCACAGAGGCCTGACCTCAACCCCATTGAACAACTTTGAGAAGAACTGGAATGGAGATTATGAGTCAGGTCTTATGTTCAACATCAATGCCGGACATCACAAATGCTCTACTGAATGAATGGGCAAAAATTCCCACAGAAACAATGCAAAATATTGTGGAAAGTCTTCCCAGAAGAGTGGAATCGGTTATAGCTGGAGTGGAGGACCAACTGCATATTACTGTCTATGTGTTTTGTATGCAATGTCCTAAAAGACCCTGTTGGTGTACTGGTCAGATGTCCCAATACTTTTGTCTATATATTGTGCACACTAGAGACTGTCTCCCGCTATACAATATGGTAATATGGTTAGCTTTCTGTAATGGAAGTTACCCCTACCTTCTAGCTATGTGATGTTATGCTTAATAATGCACTGTGCAATTACTGTGCCTGATGTCCAACTAACTGATAGGCAGCTGTGGATTCCTCCCCGTAGAGTAACCTAGATTACAGGGATTGTGACCTGCTATGGCACTTTCTTTACCTACCTGTGCACATTAGAGGAGTACATTTGTCTTTTAAAAACAAAAAACAATAAAGATACAACAGATGACAAAGTTTTAATACATGAAAAATAAAACTATTAGAAGTTTTAAGACAGGGCTTGACTATTTTGATTTAAATCTAGGAGCCAGCTGAAAACTTTAGGAGCCAGAAGCAAACGCTGTGTCACAAAGAAAAATGCTCCCAGTCCATTAACATATATAAATGACATACACACCATTCACACATACTAATGCACACACAAGCTAACACACATACATGCACAAAACACTTGTTCACCCTCAAATACACACACATACCTAAATGCTGACACACACCAACACGTGATTTCACTCTTACATACATGCACAAACACATTAATATCCACTTAAATGCCAACACACACATACACAGGTCACTCACACTCACACTGAGATACACCAACACATGCAGACACAAATACATACATATACACTAATATGCTGATGCACACACTAAAACTTGCAGACACAAATACATACACACTAATATCCCGATACACACACTAACACATGCAGACACAAATACATACACTAACACATGATTTCACTCCTACATACATGCACAAACACATTCATATCCACTTAAATGCCAACACACAGCTACACAGGTCACACACACACACACACACACACACACTGAGATACACTAACACATGCTGTCACAATTATATACACACTCTAATATGCTGATACACACACTAACATATGCAGACACAAATACATACATACTAACACACAGATTCTGACACATTCATAAACACCAGTGCTGAACCCACACATACATGCTAACACACATTCTAATACACACACTATTTACTTACTAGACTTACAGTGAGAAGTTGGAGACAGACCCTGTATCACTGCTGAACCGGGCAGCTTGAAGTTTTCCCTCCATTTTGAGGCAGCAGCAGGAGTTCCCATCACCTCTCACACGCATCTCCTCACTACTACAGCTACTGCCTGGTGAGAAGCAGGAACAGGAAGCCAGGGGGAGGAGCTAATCTGCCGGGGGAGGAGCTAATCTGCCGGGGGGAGGAGCTAATCGGCAGGCTGTTCTGTGCTGCTTCTCCCACACTCTGCTCCTTATCTGATCGGTAGGTAAGGGACAGCAGAGTGTGGGACCGGGACATTGCAGTTTACTCTGCTCAAAGAGTATTCCAGGCGCCAGGAGCCAGAATCTAGTCGCCATGGCGACCGGTATTTGTCGAGCCCTGTTTTAAGAATAGCATGTATAAGTATAGTGATTAGTTTAACAATTTTTATTTTGATCTAGAAACCAGCTCAAAATGTATGGAGAGTTAAAAAACCTCACTGATCATAGTACTTCCGTCAGAGAAGGGTCAAGTGATGTCAAAATACAGTTACTCAGCTAAGCATAGGCAATATACTATAGCTTTATGCTGACTGGCATATTTAGCTACCAAATAGTTACTCGTCACGTGGCATCTGGCCTCATCCTATCTGCAAACACAACTTAAAAACTCACCTAGGGAAGCTCATTTTATGTCCCCAATATTAAACGTTATGCTCCAACTTTCCTGGCTTCCTACGTGTGCAACCATTGCCTCCTACCATGACTAAAGCATTAAAATGCTCTTCCATGCTTATAAAGCCTACAGATTATACATTTATAAACTCTTGCAATCAGGGGGCCTGAATTTGAACAAAAACTTGACTTTAGTAAAATTGTTAGAAGGAAGGAAACCAAAAACACACTGTTTGATGGCAGGACTCTATCTCCGAACCATTCTGCAGGGAAAATGTTCCATAAACCGATTATAAAGCATCCAACGGCCGTTATTTCAGACCATTAATAAAATATTACCCAAATGTATCCCTATCATTATGGATCATAGTTTAAGACAGAATTATTATTTTTACCATTACAGTGGGAAACTTGACAGTACCAAGTGGAGAGCATGAAGAAGAGGCTATATTCAAAGCAATCATTTTACAGCACAATGTGAATAAAATATACATAAATAAGTCCATACAGAGAATTTCTACCTCTTGCACTATGAAACTAACACAGTAATGACAAACATTTCATCATGTTACAAATGTATCTTGGTTATCTCAAGAGCCATAAATCTGCTAGGTCTATTATGTAATTGTGCAGATGTGTAAACTTAATGTGTAAGCATATATGCCAAGTTTATTTATAAATCACGTTCGTTAAAAAAAAAAAATTTTAAATGGAACTCTTCTTCCCCTTATCAGAGAACAGCAGGTCGAGTGGTACAGAAGTTAGAATCTCTTCAGGGCCCAGTGATGTTACACAATTATAAAAACATTACACGTTGGCCAAATGACACATTGGTGGTTATGTATAAAAGGTAACCGTTGGGGCAAAGTTCCAAAAATGATCAAATCAGCAGGAACATTCCAACGTTTCATTGGTTCCCATGGCGACTTTTAGAACTCGACTCCACAACCGACCTCTGTACATAACCCCTAATGAATGGCTGTTTTTGAATATAAAATAATTATTGGAAATGCCAGAGATATTTCCTTCTAGAGACTTATGTTCAGGATGATATTGCAATAATAGCAAAGAAAATATTTAATCCTTTAATTCTTCGCTCCACTTAGCAGAACCTTTAAAAGCCCTAGTGAGGCATGGCAAGGGCAAATAGAAGTCAGATGAGCAAGAAGACTACACAACCACTCCATCTGATGTGAGAACGTCACTTAAGATGGAGATTTCAGGTTTGCATCTTTTTATTAAAGCCAACAAGTTTCACATAATAATTCCCCTGGTAATTAAATCCTGAACGGATCTTTCAGCAGGAATATATTCAAACTATATTGTAAATTTGACAGAGGACCCTTGTGAATTTAATAAAATAGGATCAACCTCGAGGCACAGCTGGAACAACTGCTTCTTTTTTTTTTTTTAAACGGTGTGTAGTAGGTTTGGATTTTTTCAGTTCAGGAAGCTTTATACATAAACCCCCTATGTATTTATTATAATCAAATGCTGTTTTAGGAAACCCTGTTTCATGAAATAATACAGAATGCATAATAAATAAAGCAGCCATGATCATTTTTACACTTCATTTTAGGGATATGTATCTGCCAATTTCCATATACACTGAGCGGCCATAACATCATGACCACTTGCCTAATATTGTGTAGGTCCCCTCTAGACGAAAATCAAGGCATGGCCTCCACTAGACCTATGAAGGTGTGCGGTGGTATCAGGCACCAAGACAGAAGCAGCAGATCTTTTAAGAGTTGTGAGGTGGCTAGAGAGCAGCATGGAGGTGGGCTCGATGAGGCTAGTAAGAGCGGCACGAGGGGGGGGGTCAATGAGGCTAGCGAGAGCGGCATGAGGGGGGGGGTCAATGAGGCTAGCGAGAGCGGCATGAGGGGGGGGGTCAATGAGGCTAGCGAGAGCGGCATGAGGGGGGGGTCAATGAGGCTAGCGAGAGCGGCATGAGGGGGGGGGGTCAATGAGGCTAGCGAGAGCGGCATGAGGGGGGGGGTCAATGAGGCTAGCGAGAGCGGCATGAGGGGGGGGGTCAATGAGGCTAGCGAGAGCGGCATGAGGGGGGGGTCAATGAGGCTAGCGAGAGCGGCATGAGGGGGGGGTCAATGAGGCTAGCGAGAGCGGCATGAGGGGGGGGTCAATGAGGCTAGCGAGAGCGGCATGAGGGGGGGGGGTCAATGAGGCTAGCGAGAGCGGCATGAGGGGGGGGGTCAATGAGGCTAGCGAGAGCGGCATGAGGGGGGGGGTCAATGAGGCTAGCGAGAGCGGCATGAGGGGGGGGGTCAATGAGGCTAGCGAGAGCGGCATGAGGGGGGGGGTCAATGAGGCTAGCGAGAGCGGCATGAGGGGGGGTCAATGAGGCTAGCGAGAGCGGCATGAGGGGGGGGGTCAATGAGGCTAGCGAGAGCGGCATGAGGGGGGGTCAATGAGGCTAGCGAGAGCGGCATGAGGGGGGGGTCAATGAGGCTAGCGAGAGCAGCATGAGGGGGGGTCAATGAGGCTAGTGAGAGCGGCATGAGGGGGGGTCAATGAGGCTAGTGAGAGCGGCATGAGGGGGGTCAATGAGGCTAGTGAGAGCGACATGAGGGGGGTCAATGAGGCTAGTGAGAGTGGCATGAGGGGGGGTCAATAAGGCTAGTGAGAGCGGCATGAGGGGGGGGTCAATAAGGCTAGTGAGAGCGGCATGAGGGGGGGTCAATGAGGCTAGTGAGAGCGGCATGAGGGGGGGTCAATGATGCTAGTGAGAGCGGCATGAGGGGGGGGTCAATGAGGCTAGTGAGAGCGGCATGAGGGGGGTCAATGAGGCTAGTGAGAGCGGCATGAGGGGGGGTCAATGAGGCTAGTGAGAGCGGCATGAGGGGGGGTCAATGAGGCTAGTGAGAGCGGCATGAGGGGGGTCAATGAGGCTAGTGAGAGCGGCATGAGTGGGGGGTCAATGAGGCTAGTGAGAGCGGCATGAGGGGGGGTCAATGAGGCTAGTGAGAGCGGCATGAGGGGGGTCAATGAGGCTAGTGAGAGCGGCATGAGGGGGGGTCAATGAGGCTAGTGAGAGGCACAAAAGGGGGGGGGGGTCGATGAGGCTAGTGTTGATGAGGCTAGTGAGAGAGGCACGAAGGGGGGGGTCGAGGAGGCCAGTGAGAGTGGCACGAAGGGAGGGGTAGATGAGGCTAATGAGAGAGACACGAAGGGGGGGTAGATGAGGCTAGTGAGAGTGGCACGAAGGGGGGTTGTCGATGAGGCTAGTGAGAGCGGCACAAAGGGGGGGGTTGATGAGGCTAGTGAGAGCGGTACAAGGGGGGTTGATCAGGGTAGAGAGGGTAAGAGTATTAGGGAAGATGGGAGAAGGTCTGAGCTACTGTGTATATGTTAGGCTTTAGGGGTGTCAAAGACAGAATCTGCCCCTGGTGATAAAAACGATATGTACGCCTGTGTCAAAATTAGTTTCAGCAGAGCAATATATTTCATGATTTTTTAAAAATATGACATGTTCTTTTCTCATAACATTTGCTGTAATTTTACCAATGAATAAAAACACATTGTTCTATTCATTACTTCTACATGTACCAACCAGTCATCACTGAATGGAAATACAGAATAAGCGGTCACTTTATAAATAAAGCAGGATTACTGACTGCTTGAAATGTCAATCCTCAAAAAGAATCAAAAATCAATGTAAAAGGCAGGATTAGCACTTCACATATGCACTTATTTTTCCACTTCAATTTACCATTCTCCTGGAGGTTTACAGGGGCTTCCAAATTCAGTGACATCCAATCAGGAGGGCTTGGAATGATCAGAATCAGCAATAAAACTATTACATTTTATTTGCAGTCTATATGAGATAAGAAGCAGTCCGTAAAAAAACTGCTGAGACAGATTTGTTTCTTTTTACATTATTTCTCTATATAAAAAACATGCATATAAAGGACCTGCTTGAGATGCACTGCGGCCCTGGGGTCGTGGGGGGGGGAGCTGCTGCTCAGAGAGGAGAAACAGATATGCTGCGTGATGCACTGCAGTCCATGAAGCACGGTTTTGGATTGGCAGAAGACAGGGGGCACATGCAGGGTGAGGGCAGTGCAGAGGAGAGGGGAGCAGCTTGGGGAATACAAACCTGGCAGCATTCTCCTCTGCCCTGCTCCATCACCAACATGGCTTCTAACAGATTTGAAGTTGGAGCTCTGCTCTGCTCTGCTCTGCCCTGCCCCCTGGTGATGTCAGCATGACACCACCCTCCCACTCAATGCAAGTCAGTGAGCAGAATTCCAACTTTTTTTTACTGTAGTAAAGTCTCGGGGGGGGGGGGGGGGGGTGTCCCTTTAAATGATGCAGTACATATGTAAAAAGATTTGTTTCAGATACTGTGGTTAGAACTGCCCTTTTTATTCTTAACCTTTAAAAGTTTACCTAGAGTAAATATCTGGCACACAGCTAACCATTTGGGCAAACAAAAAGCCAGAAATTGTACTCTAAAATAAGCACCACACAAGACAACAAAACCTTTTTTCCCCACTTGTGTTTCTAATATAGAAGCACAAGTGAAAAATGAATTTCCCCTAGTATGAGGATAAACCGACATGTACTTTTGATAGTACACACCAGTTTATCCTCTGACAGACAGCTGCCATGTTTCCCAGGGAACCAACTCTGCCTCAGCTGTGAGGTAGAGCAAAGAGTACACCTGTGTGAACTTATAAAGATATGCCTCTGGTTTACCTGGGGAGAGGGGATACTTTTTTAACCCTCCAAAAGATAAAGAAAAAAAATGTTTTAATTTCTCCCTTAAAAAGGACCATTCGAGTATGGAAACTAGAGGTGAAAAATAAATGCATATCAGAGCTGACTAATTTTGTAGTACCAGTTTTAGTATTCACTTACTTGCTCAAGTTTTTGGTTTTTTTAGCGTTTGCCGTACTTTTCTTAAAAACACACCTTTTTGTATTCTAGGGGAGCCAGTTACAAGGCTCCCATAGAAATCAAGATGCCCATTGCACATGTGTAAGCCGTCAATGATGTCACCAGTGACCTCACACAACTGTCCTGCCTCTCCAATCACTTCTAAATGAATCAGTTACTGCACACCGACTGTGCACAAGGACTCAGTTCATCCACACCAATCCTCTACAGCATTTCCATTTACTTCTGTTTGAAAAAGGAGGATTGGAGAAGGATTTTTGAAAGGCTTTCCCAAAGATTCCCTGAATGCATGCTACAAAAGCAGTACAACCTACAGATTAAAAAACAACTAGATTTAAGTTTGTGATGCCCGGAGTGTCCCTTTTAGGGTTGCCACCTGGCCGGTATTTTACCAGCAGGCCGGTAAAAAATAGCTTGACCCCAATGTTAAGTCTATGGAGGGAGTAGCGTGGCCGGTATTTTTTGAAGAGGGCAACCTTAGTCCCTGTACGCAAAGAAAGTTTCTCCACTTTTCTGCGGTTATAATTTAGGTTTCATTTCCTTTCTTCCTTCACTTTGTTTAATCATATCACCTTTCCAAAAAAGAAACTGCAGACAACCCCATATTTGAGACTGTATTTTCAATGGTACTTTTTGCTTTTTGACTTGTAACCAGCTGTTTTCAACTCTATACTTTCATTTCAGAAAAAATGTTTTAAGAAATCATGAAACTGTATTTTACATCCAAAAAAACAAGGTTGGATTTTTACATTTTAAGAAGCGTTTAGTGACTGGTTTTCTGCATTCCTTACTAGCCAATAAAAAATATTAGCAATTCAATCTTTGAATTAGAAAAACAATGTATAGTTCCAATAATGTATAGTGGAGGCGCTGCAAGTAAGGAGCATGCAAATCTGAAAGAGGTTCACATATGCTAAACCTTTGGGTGCCATCAAGGTGTAATTTATGTTTCTGGTGGTTTTGGTTCTCGATCATCAGTAGTAAATAATTGGTGAAAAATAAAATATCCATTCCTGCAGTGCCCTGGCCCTCTTGCTCTGAACACAAATTCTCAACAATACTAAATCATCTAGTGACAAACATTGTGACCCCAAATCTAAATAAGGAAAAGATGATCACTATCACCTGTCACTCTCAGCCACCCAGAAGGTGGACACGTCCCTTCGTCAACTACAGGAGGGGTTCATTATTTAGATTCATTTTAAGCACAGCCACTTTAATGCAGTAGTACTTTGTAAGTGTCTCTTCTTAGATGTGGATCAAGCAAATGATCTCTCAATAGCGGAGGACACTTTCTGTGTCCAAAATATTTCCGTTTTCAAGCATTTTATTTTTACTCACACCTTAAAACGAAGCAGTGAGTCAATGAATGTCGCTATATCAATCAGCAGGATGAGATGCTGCTTAGCTCCAGTCCTGCACGCAGGTTGAGATCTCTAACTTTGAAAGGCAGAACTGTTCTCAAGCAGGGCCGTCACGAAAACCTAGCTTTATTAGTACCACTGGAAATGTGACGTTGTCAGACTATGTGAAGTAAAGCCTTAATTACTCCATTTGCCACCAATAATATACCCCTCACCTCTTTGATGGACTACATACATATATAACTACAGAGAAGTAACTAGCAGTAAATGGGTCACCTACTCAAGCTGAATGGGTTAATGGATTTGTTGACTGTTACCTCCCATACAGGAGGAAGCCATAAAATACAATTGACAAGCAATAGATTCCCTAAATCAGTTAATAAGTTTGACATGTCCTGGTCTTCCAAGTTTGACATGTCCAAACTTCCGAAAGTTTATTCAATGAGCCACTACGTTGTTAACACGAATATTTAGGGGACAACCGCTTTCTTCCCCTGAATAGTGTGCGCGCTATAGGTTCCTTTCGCTTTATTTAGCATGCATGTAAAGTTAGTAGTATCAATGAAAGAGGGAATTAAAAAGGGCATTTTTAAACTTTTGGCCAATGTAGCAGAGTTGGATAATGTCTCCAATGCAGCTGAATTGGAGAATGTTTGTTCCAACTCTGCTACTTTGGCCTTAAATGTTAAATTCCCTTGTCCATTGCACTTTTTCATGAATAAAGGCCTAGGTCATCAAAGCTTACCTGTCCATGCCAATCTGTTTTATGCTAGACCGATTCTCCTCTTAACATGTCTCTCCATTTACCTCTATGGAAAGAGTTAGTGTTGCACAGCACAAGACTTCCTATATTTTGCTTGCTAGTAAATTTGGAGTGTCTCTATAGCTGCTTGGGCCTGCAGAGTTCAAAAGTTTATTCCACTGTACTCGATAGTCAGGAGAATGTGCTGCAGCGGGGCTTCAATTGTGATACAACAAGAATGAGAAGAAGAGGTGAAGGAGATGTATAATGTTGTTAGAAATAAAACCAGTATACAAGCTTATCACGAGAACTTACAGATGGTATTGTTTTTTATTTAACAGAGCACAACACAACTAATACATGCAGGACTTCACAGTTCTAGAACAACAACAACAAAAGTTAGGAATATGGTACATCCCAATTTGATATTTTGTGCATAATTAAATGTTTTACAGGCTGATTTACTTCAGCCCAAATCCTTATTTCAGACAAACATCTAAAATATGATAAACCATCAGCAGCCTGTGTTTCCAGACTACAGCAGTTATATTAAATCTCGTATAAACTGAGCAGAAATAATGAAACAAATGGTATTTTTGCAGGCGAAATCTAAAAAAAAAAATATATATATATATTAAAATCTCCTAGCACCGTTATTATACAACACTTGACAGTTACTTGCAGCCAGTGTCATTTTTAGGAGAAAAAGCTCCAGAACGTTTGTTAAAATTGCTATCCATAGGGAGGGCAAACATGTACATCAAAAAAGAATGGTCAGAAAAGAATAAAAATAAATTTTCCTGACATGTAACACATGTCACGCACAGTTATCTCAAGCATGGCCACAAATATCAATCACAATATTAGTCCATATTGTGTTGTATATGCACAGGGGAATGACATCAAATCATTCTCATCCACAAAGGCAGACATGATGTCATATTGCATGTACTTGATACCCATAATCAGGAAGATCAGGCACCAGCACACTGCTACAGGATACTGTATACACATGGGGCATTCCCTGTACCACTTTATAGACTGTAATAAATAACCATGGCAAATCTCGACAGTCACTACACAGAAACTAGTTCAAGATCAAAAGCAAAGCCTATTTAGAGCAGAGAGCTGCCAAACCTAAACATGCAGTATGATTACAGCCACACATGCCATTAGCTGTGCCTGCAAGAGCAGCCAGTTCAGGTGACCTCACCTTCAAGGGGGGGGGGGGGTGAAATGAGGGACAATTTAAGCATTTACTACAACTAACATTAAAGAAGCAAGGGAACACATTCCTGATCAGACCAGTATTGCATTTCAATATTATATATAATTGTATGGGTTAGGAGAGATAGGAATTGCATGTTAAAGTCCTGTGAATGCAGTAATATGCATGCAGCAACACAGGCCTATGGTACCACTGATGGCTAACCTTTTCCACCTTCCCATGACGCTCAGCCAGACAAACGGGCAAGACAGGGGGAGTGGGAAAGGCTTGCCATCGCTGGGTTAGATCCACAAAGCCCCTTGTATGAGGCCCAAGTGAAATGACTTGGGTCGCAGGCCCTGTGAATGAGCTCAGCTGCCTGCCAGCTGGCCATCCTGCGGTGTGCCTGGCACTGTGCGTCTCTTACCTGGAGCACTGCAGTCTGCACACACCTCACCCCTCTGCACCTTCCTTGACATCCTCAGAGGAGAGGAAGGGATCACCTTCTGAGCCAGGGTGATTGCAGCCTCCACCAAACCCAGATAATGCAGAGAGATGCTCCTTCCGAGTGTCCCTGCAGCGTCTTCCTTCCTTTTTGATTATTATGTTTGTTGTTCGTATGATTTTGTCAGGATATGAATTCTCGCCCAGTCTCGGCTGCTCACCCAGGAGTGAGTGCATCGGCTGCAGGAAACTGAGTTAAGCCCTGCCCATTGACAAGGAGGGGCCATATCCCAAGCTTCTCCCCCCCAGGGGATGGGAAAAGGAAATGGGAGAGAGAGAGAGAGGGAGGGAGGGAAGCTAAGCACAGAGATCGGGAGGAGGAAGGAGAAAAACTTTCAGAGAACTGACAGCACTCAGTCCAATCCAGTGATGCACAACTGCTGAATGGTTGGCTAAGCATCATGGGAAATTAAGTTTACAACAACTGGAGTGTTTCACGTTGGTTTAACCCTTTAAGGACCAGGGATTTTCCTAGGACAAGGACCAGAGCGTTTTTCAATTTTTAATATGTGGTTTTTGAAACATAATTTTCCTCTCTCTCATTTAACACACCCATACAAGTTATATGTTGTTTTTTTTAAAGGACAGTTAGAGCTTTCTTTTGATTCCCTATACATAAAAATTATTTACATTTTAGTATTAAAAAATACAAATAAAAGGTTTTTCCCCATTATTTTCCCAATAATAAGCTACACAACTAGTGCAACACTAACCCACTTATCCCCCCTAATTAACTTACTAATAAAAAAGAAAAATATTGGTTCCCAAACCCCCCTAAACAAAAAAAGACAGAAAAAGGGTGCGATGTCAGATCCATAAAAATCACGCAACAGGCATGCAGGGGTAAAATTTTATTAAATATATTAAAATTACCTTTATTTATTAAAAAAACTTTATAAATTGCAAAAATAAAAATAAATTGTACAAAAAAAACAACTAAATGAGTGCCATAAAGTGGAAGGAAACTGATCACAGTTACAAACTGATCAGGAATGAAATGGTTATTTTTTGTTAATTTAATTATTTTTTATTTACAGGACACTCTGTGCTTCACTATAAGAACATGAAGCACAGAGAGTGAATTAGAGGCAAATTCAGTGTGTGAACACATTGACTGTGCATCTAATTTGCATGTTATCGCGGTGATCGAGTTGATCACATGCCCGGAAATCCACCGATCGGGTCCTGGAGCTTTGCCTCGGGTGCGAGGCTTAGTCCTGGACCCGTTTCAGACTGGCTGGTGGTGCGCTCTGCATGACGAGTTAACTCGTCATAAGGTCGCAAAGGGGTTAAGAAATTATTTAGCTCGTGCTAAGTGATCCGTTAGTTGCACAGTAACCCGGGCTTTTACTACAATGTGTTTTGTCTTATGACCATTTGATTGCCACATTATTTATGTATTTATAAAGTATTTTACCAGGAAGAGAGATTTCTCTGGTTTATAAGTATATCCTGGGTGCTCATAAATGAAAGGGACTTTATCACCTAAACATTGTTTTTACTACATTGTGTTAGCAAAAAAGTAAATGCCTAAATTATGATAAAATTGTTTTTAAAATGAGTCTGTGGAGTGTCCTGTTTATGACATCACCTGTGGCATGGTATGCAAATTACACATTTCTCATTGAAAAGCATGGGTGATGTCATAAGCAGGAGACCAAACAGACACATTTTAAATACATTTTTCTTATAATTTAGGCATTTACTTGCCCCCATATTTGCAATTCTATTCCAAGATTTGGTAATCTGCCCCCAGACTTTCCTATCTGTCCCTCATACTTACCAATACATCCCTGGACTTGTCAATCTACCCCTAGACTTGGCAATGCATCCCAGACCAGCCAAATCTGCCCCCAGATTTTCCAGTGCAGTCACATGCTTGCCAATCTACCTTTCAGACTTGCCAATGCATCCCCAGATTTTCCATTCTGCCCCCAGACTTGCTATTCTGCCCCTCAAGCTTAATAAGCTGCCCATCAGACTTATTATTTTGCCCCTAGACTTGCTAATCTACCCCAGACTTGGCATTCTGCCCCACGCTTGCCAGTCTCCCCCCAGACTTTCCAGTTCATCCCCACATTTGTCAATGCATCCCCAGACTTGTGAGGAGTTCTTGCTCCTTCCATCTGACATTCTATTCGGCCCCTTGTTACCTTCGTGTGTATGTGACGCAAGCTGAAAGAGCAGCGCCTCCCATGAAAAATTTGTTCCTTCAGTAGATTTCCCTGCTGTGGCAGCAAGCACAGGCCTGGAGAATATTTGCACGGACAAAAGGGCTCAATAGCATGGGAGGCGCAGCTTTTTGCCACCACCTTGCTGCCCTAGGCCTGGGCCATGTCAGCCTAGGCTAAGATACAGCACTGTTTATACCTTATGTGATACAATTAACCAAGCTTTGCTAATTATCCATAGAAGTCATGATTATGATGATTGACTCATTCAAAGATATTTAATTCACTTTTTTTTTTATTTGAGCCTCTCCCATGAACCAGTGCTCCTTCACTCTCGTCCTAGATCGCAAGCAGGGCTTTTCATGTATGCACTTAATCAATACCTATATCTAACATCATCTCCATGTTTTTGTATAGACCCTGAACTGAACATCAGTCTTTATATCCTGTTAATCTGTTTAACCCTTAGGATTCTAGGCTCAGTTGCTGGCAGGGTAAACTTAGCCCTTAATCGTTCTGTGGTGGGTAAAATGAGGGCCTTTAAATTAGGTAATAGGAACATCCCCTGGATATTGGGCAAAAGTAGCATCCCCAGGATGTTCTTGAAAATCAGACAGTAGCTTCATAGTTAAAGGACAACTGTCAGGAAAAAAATGATATGTTAAACAATCAAGTTTAGGCATTTAAAATAGAAATGCTTTAATGAAAGAATACAAATAAAGTATGCATTGTACTTTCAGTAGCCTATACACAGGACCACTTTAAGGCCCTAGAAGGCCCAGGGCAATGTCTTTAGCAGTGGTTCCACTGTAGTACCCAATTTTTCTAATTTAAAAAAAATAAAAACTCCTCCTTTGTGGCAAAGCATCTTGCTGGTGCCTCCTCAGTCACCAAAAAGCTTGTCAGTGCCACCTCTGTCACCAAACATCTTTCCAGCGCCATCCCTGTCCACATACAGCTTACCAGTGCCACCTTTGTCTCCAAACAGTTTGCCATTACAACCTTTTGTCTGCAAACAGTTTGCAAGTACCATCCCTGTCTCCCAAACAGTTTACCAGTTCCACCCTTGTCCCCAAACACTTGCCAGTGCCATCTTTGTCCCACAACAGCTTATCAGTGCCATCTTTGTTCAAAAATAAGCCAACCTCCACGCCCACTGGCTATGAGTGCTATTGAGATCAAGCACTCCAACTTTAACCCCTTCGCAACCTTATGACGTGTTAACTCGTCATAAGAGCCGCAGCATTAGCGCCCTTATGACGAGTTAACTCGTCATGCAGTCTAGCCGGCGGTGCGCTCCGTGTGCACCGCCAGCCAGTCTGCAACGGGTCTAGGACTAAGCCTCGCATCCGAGGCAAAGCTCCTGGACCTGATCGGTGGATTTCCGGACATGTGTTAACATGCAAATTAGATGCAAAGTCAATGTGTCCACACACTGACTTTGCCTCTAATTCACTCTCTGTGCTTCATGTTCTTATAGTGAAGCACAGAGAGGGACCTGTAAGTATAAATAAAGAAAGAAAGAACGTTGCATGAGAAAAAAAAAATTAACCCTTTCATTGCTGATCAGTCTGTAACTTTGATCAGTTTCCTTCCACTTTATGGCCCTCATTAAGTTTTTTTTTTTATATATAATTTTTTTTTTATTGCAATTTATAAAGTTTTTTTAATAAATAAATGTAATTGTAATAAATTTATTTAATAAAATTTAACCCCTGCATGCCTTTTGCATGATTTTTACGGATCTGACATCGCACGCTTCAGAGGTTTTTTTTTCTGTCTTTTTTGTTTAGGGGGGTTTGGGAACCAATATTTTTCTTTTTTTATTCGTTAGTTAATTAGGTGGCATAAGTGGGTTAGTGTTGCACTAGTTGTGTAGCTTATTATTGGGAAAATAATGGGGAAAAACTTTTTTTTCCCAAAAAATTTCCTCTTTTATATGTATTTTTTAATACTAAAATGTAAATAATTTTTATGTATAGGGTATCAAAAGAAAGCTCTAACTGTCCTTTAAAAAACAACATATAACTTGTATGTTTGCGTTAAATGAGAGAGAGGAAAATTATGTTTCAAAAAACGCATATTAAAAATTGAAAAACGTTCTGGTCTTTGGCCTAGGAAAATCCCTGGTCCTTAAAGGGTTAATTACCGTATTTGCTCGAATATAAGACAAGGTTTTTTTCAGAGCAAATGCTCTGAAAAATCCCCCTCGTCTTACATTCGAGGTCGTCTTATAATCTGACCTCAAATTGAGGTCAGACTATAAGACTGGGATCCAGGTCCCCAGCAGAGCTGCAGGGGACCTGGATCCCCCTCTCTAGCAGCAGGGGATGTCTGCGCAACGAGCGCAGACTCCCCTGCTTCCGCCCGGCACGACCGCCGGGGCTTCTGTGAAGAAGCCGGGTACTTCCGCTTTCGTCACAGAAGTCCCGGCGAGCGTGCCGGGCGGCAGCAGGGGAGGTCTGCGCTCATCGCGCAGACTTCCTCTGCTGCCCCACTAGACACCAGGGAAAAGCGGGCAGCTGGGGGATGTCTGCACTATACGTGCAGATATCCTCCATGCTGCCCGACACCTCCGTCTATTATGACGGACCAGCTGTCCGTCATAATAGACGGAGGTGTCGGGCAGCATGGAGGATGTCTGCACGTATTGTGCAGACATCCCCCAGCTACCCCCACTAGCCACCAAGGAAAGGGGGGAGATAGGGAGAGAGAGGGGGGGGGGATAGGGAGAGAGAGAGGGGGGGGATAGAGAGAGAGAGAGGGGGGGATTGAGAGAGAGAGAGAGAGAGGGGGGGGATAGAGAGAGAGGGGGGGGATAGAGAGAGAGAGGGGGGGGATAGAGAGAGGGGGAGATAGAGAGGGAGAGAGAGGGGGGGGGGAGAAAGAGGGGGGATAGAGAGAGAGAGAGGGGATAGAGAGAGAGAGAGAGGGGGATAGAGAGAGAGAGGGAGAGGGGGATAGAGAGAGAGACTAGGGGAGGGAGGGGGGAGATAGAGAGAGAGACTACACTGGAGGGGGGAGGGAGAGAGGCCGCAAGGAAATAAAAACAAGAAATACATTTGTATAATATCAATTTTTTATTACATATTAAAAAGCAATTTACATATATACAAGTTAAACTTTTTTTTTCCTATAGGGTAGTCTTATATTCAGGCTTTTAGTTTTTTTCCTAAAGGAATATACAAAGTTTGGGGGGTCATCTTATAATCAGGGTCGTCTTATAATCGAGCAAATACGGTAATGTGTCAAGCACGAGGGGCAGAGCATGAACTCTGTGCTGCTTGCCTGCTCAGCGTGGTGGGAGAGCTTGGAGTGCCCACTTTGTCCACAGGTTAATGTGGCCCTGCCTATACACCTTGAGATAGATGCATTTATGGATTAGAAGTCAATTATATTACCTCTGATTAAAACGTAGCAATAAATCCACTGAGGTTACTGTAGCAGCAAGTCAAAGAAACACAGTGAAACCTCTGATAAGATTGTAGGAAGACAACAAAGACACAGAAAGACAGGTGTGACTGTCTGCATTAAACGATGATGTAATGTTTCTTCATACGAAGGAGTTCAGCTGTGAATGGAACTACAGCAGATGGGGCTAGAGAGAAAGCGTTTGCCATTGAAAAAGATGGGAGTTTTTTTTTAAAACACATTGCATAGAAAAGCCAAGCTGCTGTAATCATTTAGTTCAATTATAGCAAATTCTAGTGTTTACATTCACACCGCTCTTTGGGGATGTTGTACTGATATTTATCTCAAATGCAGTAAATACTAATAGGTACCAGATCCTTTATTAATAAGGACAATTAAATAAAATTATAAACTTCCATAATATATGCAGAGAGACAGACAACGCTGGGGGAGGGAGGGGTGGAGAGACAGACAACGCTGGGGGAGGGAGGGGTGGAGAGACAGACAACGCTGGGGGAGGGAGGGGTGGAGAGACAGACAACGCTGGGGGAGGGAGGGGTGGAGAGACAGACAACGCTGGGGGAGGGAGGGGTGGAGAGACAGACAACGCTGGGGGAGGGAGGGGTGGAGAGACAGACAACGCTGGGGGAGGGAGGGGTGGAGAGACAGGCAACGCTGGGGGAGGGAGGGGTGGAGAGACAGGCAACGCTGGGGGAGGGAGGGGTGGAGAGACAGACAACGCTGGGGGAGGGAGGAGTGGAGAGACAGACAACGCTGGGGGAGGGAGGGGTGGAGAGACAGGCAACGCTGGGGGAGGGAGGGGTGGAGAGACAGACACCGTTGGGGGGAGCATTGGGTAAGTCTGGGTGGTAGGGGCAGCATTGGCACATAAAAGGTAAATAAAAACAAGAGGTTTTTATTAAATATGAAAAAATCAATTTACATGTGAATATATACAAGTTAAACTTTTTTTTCCTATAGGGTAGTCTTATATTCAGGCTTTTAGTTTTTTTCCTAAAGGAATATACAAAGTTTGGGGGGTCGTCTTATAATCAGGGTCGTCTTATATTCGATCAAATATAGTACTCTGTCCTGGAGTATCTAACATTCATTCAATCAGTGGAATATATACATACAGCAATGAACTACAGCTCTGGGACATTGGCAGTTTCCATGAGGTTGTGCCAAGTCTTTAATTATAAATAAGTACCATTGTCTTGTATATAGAATTCCTAGTAGTTAAGGAGGGGGAGAAAAAAAAAAAGATTTTGAAACACAGTCCATTGGTGTCATGAAGGGACACTGATTGGTCCTTGTTCTTTGTATAGTCCACAGCCAGTGAGGAATTCCTCAGTGGCGTAGCGTGGGTTGTCAGCACCCGGGGCAAGGCAAGTAATTTGCGCCCCCTAACCCGTGGATTTTAGCACTCGAGTCTCTTCTACTAGATTAGTTAAAGAAACCCTTACCCCCCAAGCACATGTATTGTTTGTTATGAAAACGTCAGACAGGGAGGAGAGGTCACCAGCACCGAGGGAGCCTGGCGCTGGATTAAGGTAAGTAACTGAAGGGAATTTAACCCCTTCAGCGCCACGGGAGAGGGACCCTGAGGGTGTGGGCACCCTCAGGGTACTAAAGTGTCAGGAAAACTGCTTTGTTTTCCTGACACTATAGTGATCCTTTAAGAGTTTAAGGGGTTATTTTGGCCTGGGGAAGCCAAATGGTTATACACCTATGCTTTAAACCAGGAGTAGACATCCTTTGCCACTCCAGATGTTGTGGACTACACCTCCCATGATGCTTTGCAAGCCTTAATGGAGATGTAGTCAAAAAACAAAGGGAGTGTCAAAGGTTACCTACCCCTGCACTAAACCAAAAATATATAATACAGTTCCTACCCCATAAATATAATATTTAATGCTATGATATTTAATGCTCTCATCCAACCCCCTTCCCTCCACAGTTCCTAATAAATATATTACAAATATAATTCCCTCACCCCTGTAGCCCCACCTATTTACATTTCCTTCTACATACACACATATATATAGATTATTCATTAGGCCACAAATGTAAAAAATATAATCATTGCCTCATCTCAAATTCCCAAGTCAGATCTTTCCCATCCTCCCCCTCTTCCCCTAATACACTGCTGACCCCCCTCCCCCTAATACACTGCTGACCCCTCCCTCCCCTAATACACAGTTGACCCCCATCCCCTAATACATTACTGCCCCCCTTCTTCCCTTCCCCAATACATTACTGCCCCCCTTCTTCCCTTCCCCAATACATTACTGCCCCCCTTCTTCCCTTCCCCAATACATTACTGCCTCCCTTCTTCCCTTCCCCAATACATTACTGCCTCCCTTCTTCCCTTCCCCAATACATTACTGCCCCCCTTCTTCCCTTCCCCAATACATTACTGCCCCCCTTCTTCCCTTCCCCAATACATTACTGCCCCCCTTCTTCCCTTCCCCAATACATTACTGCCTCCCTTCTTCCCTTCCCCAATACATTACTGCCCCCCTTCTTCCCTTCCCCAATACATTACTGCCTCCTTTCTTCCCTTCCCCAACACATTATTGCCCCCCTTCTTCCCTTCCCCAATACATTACTGCCCCCTGTCCCCAATACATTACTGCCCCCCCGTCCCCAATACATTACTGCCCCCCTCCCCCATACATTACTTCCCCCCCTCCCCATACATTACTTCCCTCCCTCCCCCATACATTACTTCCCCCCCTCCCCATACATTACTGACCCTCCCCTCCCCCATACATTAAATGACCCCCCTCTCCTCCCCCATACATTAAATGACCCGCCCTCCCCTCCCCCATACATTAAATGACCCCCCCCCTCCCCTCCCCCATACATTAAATGAACCCCCCTCCCCCATACATTTAATAAACCCCCCTCCCCCATACATTTAATAAACCCCCCTCCCCTCCCCCATACATTAATGAACCCCCCTCCCTCCCCATACATTAATGACCCCCCTCCCCATACATTAATGAACCCCCCTCCCCTCCCCCATACATTAATGACCCCCCCTCCCCTCCCCCATACATTAATGACCTCCCTCCCCCATACATTAATGACCCCCCTCCCCCATACATTAATGACCCCCTCCCCTCCCCCATACATTAATGACCCCCCTCCCCTCCCCCATACATTAATGACCCCCCTCCCCCATACATTAATGACCCCCCTCCCCCTCTCAAATACATTAATGACCCCCTACTCAATACATAATACAATAGGTCCCCCAAGCCTTTATTCTTACCTTTACAAATTCCACTTCCAACAGCTCAGGGAAGAAAGGCCGCGATGCAGTTTCAGAAGAGCCTCCGCCGCGCAGCCGCCGGATGTGACGTCACGCCGTCATTTGCCGCTCACATCCGGCGGCTGACAGGAAGTATCGCGCGGTTGTGGCTGCGGCCGCGCGGCCGCATGGGGCTAGTGCGCCCCCCCAGATATTGCGCCCGTTGCAGCCGCCCCCCCTGCACCCCCCACGCTACGCCCCTGGAATTCCTACAGGATGATGGAACATACACAGATCTCTTTCTCTAACATACTATAGCAAAAGATTTAGCTTGTCCCCTTTGATGTTTTGCAAGCTGGTGATTTATTTACTTTTTGGTATGATAGAGGTGCAGCTTAGGAATGTTTTTTTTTTTTTAACAATGTGTTACGATTAATAGAGGTAAAAAGTTTTAACTTTTCAACATTTCACTCCACTTCTGGGCACAGTGCAATACAGTAATCAGTGTTATACGTTTCTAACATTCACAGCAGTTGTTAAGTTGCTTTTGCTCATAAAATGTTAGTTTGAAAAAAAGCTAAATATTACAAATACATTGACTTGTTTGATATACAAGAAAACACATTGAGCTAATACTCTTCTTTTTTTTTTTTAAATCAAATTTATTAAAATTTTTAGGAAAAATTAGCTTATTATTAAAGTAGGTCAAACAAAAGTGGACTTCATAGAGAGATTAGAGAGCACAGTATGCGGGCACTATATTGTTTTATGAACTCCCCGTCAATGTTCTGGGATAGGAGCCAATACATTTTCATAAAGCCTTGTTGTGTCATGATACCCAGTAAATCCAGTACATCGGAAATTGTACATGTTACGTTCACTGCTAAATATGAATTAACAACAATGACCATGGAAATGAAAGTTAAACTCTTTCAGGATGGCATGCAAAGTAAGGATTTCCATTTTAGTATTAATTAAACTCAGACCAGGTTTTTAAAGGAACAATTAACCTGGTCCCTCATTTGCAGATATAACAGCTTCCACTCTTCTGGGACGGCTTTCCACAAGATTTTGGAGTGTTTCTGCCGGGAATTTTGCCCATTCATATAGTATTTGTGAGGTCAGGTACTGATGTTGGATGAGAAGGCCTGGATTGCAATCTCCGTTCTAGTTCATTCCAAAGGTATTTGATGGGGGGGGGGGGGGGTTGAGGTCAGTGTTCTGTGCGGCCAGTCAAGTTCTTCCACACCAAACTCATACAACCATGTCTTTATGGACCGTGCTTTGTGCACTGGGGCATAATAATGCTGAAATATAAAAGTGCTTTCTCTAAACTTTTCCCACAAAGATTGAAGCATAGCATTGTCCAAAATGTCTTGGTATGCTGAAACATTCAAATTTCACTTCACTGGAAGTAAGGGGCCTAGTCCAACCCCATACTATTATCCCTCCTCCACCAAACTTTACAGTTGGCACAATGCAGTCAGGCAGATAATATTCTCCTGGCATCCAACAAACCCAGACTCGCTCATCAGACTGCCAAACAGTGAAGCGTGATCTGTCACTCCACAGTCCTTGTCTGCACTTCTCAAGGGTCCAGTGGTGGCGTGCTTTGCACCACCCCATCCGCTGATTAGCATTGTAATTGGTCATGTTAAGTTCAGGAAATCTTTAGCTATGGAATCAGCAGAGCATTGGTGACTTTTACGCACCATGCGCCTCGGTTCTCTGTGACCCCGCTCTGTGACCTTACATGGTCTTCCGCTTTGTGGCTGAGTTGCTGCTGTTCCTTCCACTTTCCAATAATACCACTTACAGTTGACCGTGGAATATTTCATGAACTGACTTATTGCAAAGGTGGCATCCTATCACAGTACCACAGTGGAAGTCACTGAGCTCTTCAGAACAGAACTTTATATAGAAATGTTTGTAATTGCAGATTGCATGGCTAGGTGCTTGATTTTATACACCTGTGGCAATGGGTCTGATAGAAATATGCAAATTCAATAATTAAGAGGCGTGCCCCAATGCTTTTGTTCTTATTGTGCCCTGTATAGAAGCGTAAATAATTTAGTCGCTAATTCTCCATATCCCATGTTCTAGGATGTGAGATGAGGGAGCATAATGAACCATGTAAGAAAGAGTAAAAATACTTTAATGTTTGACTGCACAAGAACCTGTCTATAATACATATATATATATAGCCCAATCTCTGGTCCAAAGTCCTCCTACTTATGTGTGAAGTGTTCATTTGGTCAGTTTCCTTGTCACAATACCTATAATGAGATCACATAATAAAAAGCTAAATTATATCTGTTGCTAAAGTTTGTTTAATTTGTGGAAGAAGAAAAATGTCATAATTCACATCCTTTTCTACTAAAAGTGGATCTATTCACTAAAAACTGAACTGACGTGAATTAAAAAACAGGCATTCGTAGCAAAGTTGGAAAAAATATGTAAACGAACACTAAACGTTATATTTCACTTGTGCTTCTAATATAGAAGCACAAGTGAAATGTTAATTGTCCCTAGTATGATAGTACACGCTAGTTTATCCTCTGACTGACAGCTGCCATGCTTCCATAGGAAGCAAGCAGCCCTCGGGTTGGCGACTGGCTCTGTCTGCTAGCCCAGAGATTGTCCCACGTTTCTACATGGGATCAGTAGGGGGGACCTTAACTAGGCTTAACCCCTGCTAATCCCACGCAGAAACGAGGGTCTCGCTCTGCACTAGCAGTGAGAGACCCTCACATTCAGCAGTAAGAGCGTGTTTTAGTGATTAGCAGGGCCGGACTGGTCCACCGAGATACCGGGAAAAATCCTCAGATGGCGCAGGATTTATGGAAAACTCTAAATCCTGTATCACTGGATGGTCCTTAGCTGTACTTTGAGAAACACAGCGATATCATATCCCAGAATATTGTGGTTTTGAAAAGGCTGATTGACTTAACACCACGAGAGCAGTTACAAGATGCCAGCTATTTATAATACATCCTATTTATAGTTCATTGTGTGAGGGTGATAGTGTCAAGAGGAAACTCAGCACAAAAAGGAAATGCAAAACCTTCACTGCTCTACTTCCAGGTGGATGCTTTCCTTTAACCCCTTCACTTCCAGTGGACCAGTGCCCTGAATGAATGATATACTCACTACATTTGTGCAGTCCTGTACACATGTTGAGGTATCAGTGATGGCATATCACTAATGTCTTATAATCGAGGTCTTCTTATAATCTGACCTCAAATTGAGGTCAGATTATAAGACATGGATCCAGGTCCCCAGCAGAGCTGCAGGGGACCTGGATCCCCCTCTCTAACAGCAGGGGATGTCTGCGCGATTTACCCTGGTGGCTAGTGGGGCAGCAGAGGATGTCTGCGCGATGAGCGCAGACCTCCCCTGCTTCCGCCCGGCACGACCGCCGGGGCTTCTGTGAAGAAGCCGGATACTTCCGCTTTCGTCACAGAAGTCCCGGCGAGCGTGCCGGGCGGCAGCAGGGGAGGTCTGCACTCATCGCGCAGACATCCTCTGCTGCCCCACTAGCCACCGGGGTAAATCGGGCAGCTGGGGGATGTCTGCACTATACGTGCAGACATCCTCCATGCTGCCCGACACGGCAGACTATTATGACGGACTGCAGAAAGGCAGCATTGGCACATAAAAAGAAATAAAAACTAGAAATACATTTTTTGATATCATAATTTTTTATTAAAAAAGCAATTTACATGTGAATATATACAAGTTGAACTTTTTTCCTATAGGGTAGTCTTATATTCAGGCTTTTAGTTTTTTTCCTAATGGAATATCCAAAGTTTGGGGGGTCGTCTTATAATCAGGGTCGTCTTATAATCCAGCAAATACGGTATATAAAATCACATTAAAAATGCTGGTTTTAAAAACAAATATAGGATCTGCTTTGGGGTGTTTTCACCATTAGATAACGATGCACATCAGCAGAGGCGTCACTAGGGTTGGTGTCACCCGGTGCGGTAACTCAAGGTGTCACCCCCCTGGATTTCCTCCAATACCATGCCAAACAGATTCCTTAGTAATGCCAGTCAGTTGGCCCATTAAATATGCCACATACGGGAGCCCCACAAATTATGTCACACACAGAAGCCCCATTAATTATGCCGAACAACGGGGGCCCCATTGTTATGCCTCACACAAGAGGCCCATAGTTATGCCACACACAAGAGCCCCGCAAGGTGACAAATGTACAATTCTAAAACAATAAATACCTATACACATCTTTTTCACTAGTTGCATTTATATTTATATGAACCTTCGGGATGCCAGTGCACGTCAGCTGTACGCTTTTGGCGAGACAGTGTCAATTTGGGACAACAATCCAGTGGTTACAAATTTCAGTGTCACGGACACCAGAGACTGAATACTGTACATGTGTTGTGGTGTGCGCATACACATATGCAGAGGTGTGCACATGCACAGTAGCAGAAGCTCATTAGCTTCATGTACAAAGTTTGTGCATTTAGTATTGATTGACATGATAAACAAAAGTTTTGTGTTTACTGCTCATTGGCATGATAAGCAAAGTTTATCAAATTACTGCTCACTGGCATCATATACATACTATACATATATGTATTGCTCATTGGCATCATCATATAAATCCATTTATATGTATTTATTGCTTATATTATATATAGCTATCGTTCATTGGCATCATCATATAAATCCATTTATATGTATTTATTGCTTATATTTTATATACCTATCGTTCATTGGCATCATATAGATCCTTTATATAAGCTTGCCTAAACATCTGAGCTTATTTACTCCACTTCTATAAAATCTGCCATGGACTCTAGCCCCAGATCTTTTGGAGACTTAACAACGCCCCTGAGATAAGGCCAAATACTAATGAAAGTATTCAGATTTTTTTTTTTTAATTAGGCAGACATTGGTCATATTACATGGACTGAAAATGTTCTTATCTAACGACACATTCAGTGTTTCTATTTTCCCAGCAAGTCAGGAATTACAACCATGTGCATCAGAACTGTACTTTAGAGTTTTATTGGTGAACTTAGCATTGGCGCAATGCATTAATGTCTTCCACATAACTGCCCTCAATATTTGCTGCCACTGACTTGGGTGCATGGAATTCTAACAGAGGCTACTGTCTTGCAGTGTGAGGCTTTGTCTCTCTTTGTTTTATTTTCCACACATTGGCATAAAAAGAAGTGTGTTTACATTGCTGCTCATGCCTAATTTGAATATTTGATTTTAGTTATGTGCTGCACCATTCTCACAGGAAATGGTAATCTATAATTTTAATGTTAGATAGATGAATTTATTGTGGGGAAATTTACATCTTGTGAATATTTTAGTATTTGCTACAGTCAGGAAATAATGAATCCACAGGCTGCAAAGTCATTGTACTTCCAGCTCCATTTTGCACATGTAAAACTCAGTGATCTTTAATGTAGCTAAAAGGCTTAACCCCTTAAAGACCAACAGCATTCCTTCGTCAAAGTCCCTAGCCCAGTCCTGTAAGCCCTGGCATCCATTCGTAAGGTGCCAATGGATTGGCGGCAGAGCCTTTGTAGACCCCCGCTGTCGCTTTATGAGGTGCGAGCTCCCTGGCAGCACCGGGTCTCGCCAAGCAGCCTGCCTAGGACGGCATAGCTCGTCACTTGTCCGCAAGGGGTTAAACATAAGTGTTCTCAATAAAATTGCAATAGCTGTCCACTTCATGGGCTGCCTTCACTTAACGTCTGACTGTAATGCAGGATGTGGCATCACTGTCATCAACATGTCGAGCTGCGGGATTATGCCTGGGAGAGCCGGTCTCCCATCTCAAAATGGAAAATCAATCTCATGCCTGAAAACACTATTAAAATCAGATTACGGACAGGACGTGAAAAAAACGTTTATTTATACATATATTGATTGAAAGTAAAGCCCCTGTCAGCATTTCTTCCAGCTTGCAGACAGGTTACACGGATCAGCCTTTGTAAGTATAATGCAACCAAAATATGCTGAAACTATATCAATTTCATATAAGTGCATTTTCTCGCCCTATGTACAACCAATTATGTACTTAGTCTCCCATCTGAAACTCAGTATTATTCAGGCCACGGTGGTCAGATGGCATATATTGTATGCACAGTCCCATAAAATCAATACCTCTGTTGCCACCTTTTGTTCAAAACTATTCCGGTCATGCTATTGCCTCCATAGACTTAACAATGGACAGAATATTTTTTTTACTGGTCTGCCGGTAAGATACCAGTTGGGTGGCAACAATATTGGCATCCCTTTTTCAGGCTGTATAAGCCTGCTCTGTACTTATTTGCCATTTGCAATGATTAAGGCTCATGAACACTACACTTGTTACTGCTTTACCTGTCACAGACCATCCGAGCCTATACAAATTAATGAAATGTATTAAAAGCTACCCTCATTTTGGTGATCAAGCTGGTAGGTGCCATTCTACACTTCCTTTATATCATGAAAATACAGTTTTGTCTCTGTACCCAGTCTAAATTAATCCTATACTTCAGAAACAAAACGCATCCTGAATGTTTTGTGCTTTTTCTGACAAATCCCATTTTTGCAATTAGTGTAATTATTAATATGTACCGGTTGGGCAGGGTTGTTAGGGCAACCATTCAATCACAGACTTCTTTTCATATCCCAAATGCTGTTCAGCAGAGTAGATATGCTTAATGCTGAAATGATCAGCTTCCAGTGCAGCTGTTCCAATTTATTGTTCTTTGCTAATAAATCAGCGAGTTAGAATGACAAAATAGAGTCTACAAATATTAAAGAGCTCACTGTTATCCAGGTGAAGGCTGGAAAGGGGGGGCAGGACGGCAACTGCCCCCTAGATTGCTCTGCAATCTCTCTGCATGTCAATCTCTGTACCGTATCTGTCAGCAAATATGTGTTGCATGTCTTTGTGTGTCTATCTCTGATCATATCAGGTGGGCTAATCAAGTGGCACCAAGGCTAACTACAAGGCACCAAGGCTAACTAAACTGTTATTGCCTCCAGGCCAACAGTTGCCAGCTTTCCCCTCCTGGTATCAATGGGTCTATTCACCAAACAGTGAACTGTGGTATGCTGACAAGGATTTGGCAAACATAAATAGATGGGAAACTTGCAGAATGTTTCCAAATCAGTTATTAATACCTTATTTTTGTTCCTTTATCAGTGCACCACATTTCCCTGTTTACTGAACAGAGCTATGTGTGTGTAAATAGGAATCAAACACAAAGTAGAGTTCCAATCAGGCAGAAGAAAACTGGCTTTTAAACTGTGCTCCTATTGTGCATAGGTTTGCTACCTTTTCTATAGAAAAATACCGGCTTTGGTACGGTCTCCATAGACTTAACATTGGCCTGATGCCAATATTTTACCGGCCGGCAGCTTAATCAGAAGTGCCTTAAACTGGATTATTCAGGGTTTTGCCCCTCTTTCACTTCACATCCATAACATACTGCACAATTGCCAACACATGGCCGATGTTAGTTCTACATGCTGCAGAAAGAGCATGTAAAGTGCTGCCCGGTAGTATGTAGGATGTATATACGCACAGACACAATCCAATTAATTAATCATGGTAGGTCATATGAGATCTCCACCCTGATTAATTAATTGGATTGTGTCAGTGCGTATATCCATCCTACAAAATGCTGGGCTGCACTTTGCATGCTCTTTCTGCAGCATGTGGAACAAATATGTGTCCCTGGAAACATAGCCGATGTTGGCAACTATGCATACTGCCACCTCCCAAAAAGTTGGTCAAAGAGGGACAATTTTATTGTAAGGGAAGTGAACAAATGCGTGACTATAGATGGGACATTCCAAGAAATACTGTATGATCTAATTAACATAATGTCAGCCTCCTATAGCGCTATAAAGAGCTAAGAGGGAGCAAAAAGTTACTTTATTTGTATTCTTTCATTGAATTATTTCTAATAAAACGTACACCCTTCGTGCAATCATTCAATAAACATAAGTTAAAGTTACCGCTTGACTCCACCATGCTTCATCGCCAGCCAGCTGTGGTAGAGAAAAAGTTAAATGCACATGAAGACAAAGAATGTGTTCAAGTCCAATGTGAGGAAAGGTAAATTCCTGCCTTGAGGGTATAGCAGTCCAGGAACTGAGTGATAATATGTATTATGTCTGCAGGGCAGTACTTTCTACCATTATGTTTACATTCCATTCTCTGGGCTAGCTGGAGAACAAAAGACAGTGCCTTTCTCACTAGGTGTATTATTATGGTTCCCATTACGGTACTTCAGATTCCAGACAGTCCTGCTCAGTAAGGTATAGTCAATTCTGATTTCTGATTGCCATATTACTGTTTCATGTTATTTACACTTTACAATATGTGATGATTATTCTTCTGTACATCATGCATCATGTTTACCTCTCATGGTGTAGGGGGAATTTCTCCCAAGCCGCCTCCTTTCTTTTCCTCACTCCCCGTGTCCCTCTGTCTCTCTTCCTTACATGTCCGTTTCTCTCCCCTTCCTTCCCATGTCTGTCTGTCTCTCCTCTCATTTTCCAGCTCTCTGTCTCTCCTCTCCCATCCCATGTCTGTCTGTCTCTCCTCTCCCATGTCTGTCTATCTCTCCTCTCCCATGTCTGTCTGTCTCTCCTCTCCCATGTCTCTCTGTCTCTCCTCGGCCATCCCATGTCTATCTGTCTCTCCTTTGCCATCCCATGTCTGTCTCTCCTCTGCCATCCCATGTCTGTCTGTCTCTCCTCTACATCCCATTTATGTCTCTCTCTTCTCCCTTCCCATTTATGTCTCTCCTCTCCCTTCCCATGTCTGTCTGACTCCTCTCCCTTCCCATGTCTCTCTCTATTCTCTACCTCCTATGACTGTCTCTTTGTCCCTCTAAACAAATATGTGTCTCTCCTCTTCCCAATAGCTGTCTCTTTTCCTCCTCTCCCCCGTCTGTGTTCTCTCCTCTCTCCCCCACCAGTCAGTGTTCTCTCTTCTCCTCCCTTCAGTGTTCTCTCTTCTCCCCCCATCAGTGTTCTCTCCTCTCCCCCCCCCATCAGTGTTCTCTCCTAATGCCCCTGCTAATTTGCCCAATAATATGCCAGTGTTATTTGCCATTTAATATGCCCCAGCCAATTTGCCCAATAATATGCCAGTGTTATTTGCCATTTAATATGCCCCTGTCAATTTGCCCAATTCTGCCGTGCAGCCTGGCAGGTAGATCTTCTGATCTCTTCTCACCTCCGTCTCTGCCTGCAAGCGTGTATTTTTTTTTAAAGGGGAGGGGTTTTCCCCCCTCTTCGGCAATTGCCCCGTTGCCCCCCCCCCCCCCCCCTGGATCCGCCACTGGTCTTACTACAGTACAGATCAAAGGATTTTTTAATAGCACACAGGACCCCTGCAACACTGATATGATAATTAATACTAGGAGACCAGTGAACAAACATACAGTATGACACAAAATACAAAACACAATTAACTACTGACAAGAGAAGAAGAAAACAATGTTCTCTATCCACTAAATAGGTGCAAAAAAAGAGATACTAGAGATTCATTGTTTGGGACGTCAATGATTTTTTTTTAAATAAAGGGAGGGTTTTTAAAAAAAAAAATATCTTAGTGTCCTTCACTAAGGTTTGTTCTTTGAAAAATGTCTGCCACAACTTGATTCATGTCTACCCCTGTTCTTCACTATCATTGTAACATACCTCCCGCATAAATGGCCAAAGGTGGACACTTGTTTCTGGGGGGGCTATAATCTGGACGTTTTTATGTGACATTTACGGCCAGTTGATATCTATTTAGGAAATATAGTAAGCCATTTAGAACAAAAAGAAAGGGAATTGAGATGTGAATTTGAATCTTTAGGCCAATGTAACCGAGTTGGAAGAATTCATCAATGCAGCTGAATGGGAAAATTATTCCCCAGGATTGTCCCTGCATAATGTGTCGCAAAATTAGTGATATTAAATGTTCATTTCACCTCAACTCACCTTTTAGTGAATAACTCCTTGAAAATAGGGACACCAGATGACAAAATGGGACTGAGAGATTTGGAACAATAGAGACTATCCTTCCTAAATAGGGATACTTGGACAGTAAGCTGTAAGTTTTAAAACAAACAAAAAAAGTCCCATGGCCCAATACACATATGAATTTCTGAACATCTGTCTCACTTTAGAAAAAAACCTGGTTTGCATGAAACCATGGACCAAATTACATTTAGTTTTTATACTAGCCGATTATTTGAAGCACAAATGTCACCTGTAAAAAACATTTTGCATTACATGGTCCATCTACTATGCAATTGTAATAAAACTTATATTATATCCCATCAACTGTATAACTTGTTATGCACCTATTTCCTGTACCTGCACCAGTTATAAAACATATTATAAAGAGGTAAAATAATGTAAATTGAGCATCCAATGCATGAATTGATCCTGTTTTAAAGGTAAAAGGTGGTTCCACCAAATATTGAATAGGTGTTTCTTCTGTTCACTCACTTTGTATTTTGTTAAGTCAAAAAAAATAAAAATAAACTATAAACATTTACATTTTTGAAATCATTCTTACTTTACATCATTCTTTTCACACTTGCCTAATGATTTTGCCGTTATGTATTTGTGTATCGTTCTTACATTATTATAACCGTTTATTATTTGGTTGTTGCTCAAAATTTCTATCAGATCTTATAGTACTCAATAAGGTACTTGATTTGTATTAGTTCATTAACGCATTTCACTTTAAAATATCTACGTTGTATTTTAAGGAAATGGCTTGTATTTGCCTCTTCCTAACACTAGGTGACATCAAAGCACTTGTACACCTATTTATTGGTTCCCACCTTGACTACTGCATCCCAGAGACTGGCTACCATGGGATCTGAAATTCTGCTGGAGGGACAGCGGGTTTGCCTCACAAAATTGTGCAAAGCGGGACATCTGGGAGGCAGGAAACAGCACTTTTCACTTCTCATGAAATGTTATCCCCATTTTCTTTTAGACTGTAAGCTCATTTGAGTGATGTCCTTCTTATCTAATACCACCTACTATTTGATATTAAACAAATAATAATCTATTATTGCAAAACTTAGGGTCCAAGATCCCATAACGCATGAAATTCCTACTGCTGATTCTAAATAATCTGGTTTAGATAGAAGAACCATTTTAATGGTTCCTAAAAAGACTGGCTACTCAATTGATCTCTTTGGATTCTAAAGCCTGGAAATATTTGTAAAGCTTCTGGTGAGATATACAGACCAATATTTATAATTGTTTAACACACACAGTAGGGTTTACGGTGGTAACTCTGATTTTTGGCACCAAAATGGTGCCTCCGAAATTCGGAAATCAAGGCCAATTTCACATCGGTAGCTGCTGACACTGAAATCAGCCGAAATGTATAGAAATAAAGTGATAGGCTTGTTTCTCCAAATAGTCTTCTATAGGGAGGACTTTAGCTTATTTCGGAGCCATTTCGGGAGGACCTCTGCTATT
This sequence comes from Pelodytes ibericus, assembly GCA_036172795.1. Classification (NCBI taxonomy): domain Eukaryota; kingdom Metazoa; phylum Chordata; class Amphibia; order Anura; family Pelodytidae; genus Pelodytes; species Pelodytes ibericus. Next base: position 47,392,021 of record CM069857.1, on the reverse strand, counting down.
ACAAACATAGTTGAACTTCTCCCATAGAAGTCAAAGGGAGGACTTTGATTATAGCTGAAATAGCTGTTCTCACGCAATGGCCAAAAGTGTAATAAAATAAAAATAACATGATTCATTAATTAAATACATAAACATAAAGAAATTGAACATAAAATAATATAGGAAAATAATTGTTAGTAAAATTAAAAATTCTTATATTAATGTAAATATGCTATCATAATATATGACATTAATACATTATAATTGTTTATGATTTTTTTTTTTGTTTCAAATATGTTTACTTTAGTTCTTCTGTACTTTTCTATTAAATTATCCAAATAAAATCTGGAGAATTGGTATGCGCGAAATTGTTTGCTTTTTATAGCAAAACTGTCCCCATCCGAGTACTTCCAAAATGTCCGTTTCCGAATGGCCTGAATATTCAATTCAGACCCGAATGCAGTGATATTGAGTAGCTGCATTTTGTTCATTTGTGAAATTCAGCTAGGTTGTCCGTTCTGAATCCATTTCTGGCCAAATCGGTGTATACAGGGAGTGCAGAATTATTAGGCAAGTTGTATTTTTGACAATTAATTTTATTATTGAACAACAACCATGTTCTCAATGAACCCAAAAAACTCATTAATATCAAAGCTGAATATTTTTGGAAGTAGTTTTTAGTTTGTTTTTAGTTTTAACTATTTTAGGGGGATATCTGTGTTGAGGTGACTATTACTGTGCATAATTATTAGGCAACTTAACAAAAAACAAATATATACCCATTTCAATTATTTATTTTTACCAGTGAAACCAATATAACATCTCAACATTCACAAATATACATTTCTGACATTCAAAAACAAAACAAAAACAAATCAGTGACCAATATAGCCACCTTTCTTTGCAAGGACACTCAAAAGCCTGCCATCCATGGATTCTGTCAGTGTTTTGATCTGTTCACCATCAACATTGCGTGCAGCAGCAACCACAGCCTCCCAGACACTGTTCAGAGAGGTGTACTGTTTTCCCTCCTTGTAAATCTCACATTTGATGATGGACCACAGGTTCTCAATGGGGTTCAGATCAGGTGAACAAGGAGGCCATGTCATTAGATTTTCTTCTTTTATACCCTTTCTTGCCAGCCACGCTGTGGAGTACTTGGACGCGTGTGATGGAGCATTGTCCTGCATGAAAATCATGTTTTTCTTGAAGGATGCAGACTTCTTCCTGTACCACTGCTTGAAGAAGGTGTCTTCCAGGAACTGGCAGTAGGACTGGGAGTTGAGCTTGACTCCATCCTCAACCCGAAAAGGCCCCACAAGCTCATCTTTGATGATACCAGCCCAAACCAGTACTCCACCTCCACCTTGCTGGCGTCTGAGTCGGACTGGAGCTCTCTGCCCTTTACCAATCCAGCCACGGGCCCATCCATCTGGCCCATCAAGACTCACTCTCATTTCATCAGTCCATAAAACCTTAGAAAAATCAGTCTTGAGATATTTCTTGGCCCAGTCTTGACGTTTCAGCTTGTGTGTCTTGTTCAGTGGTGGTCGTCTTTCAGCCTTTCTTACCTTGGCCATGTATCTGAGTATTGCACACCTTGTGCTTTTGGGCACTCCAGTGATGTTGCAGCTCTGAAATATGGCCAAACTGGTGGCAAGTGGCATCGTGGCAGCTGCACGCTTGACTTCTCTCAGTTCATGGGCAGTTATTTTGCGCCTTGGTTTTTCCACACGCTTCTTGCGACCCTGTTGACTATTTTGAATGAAACGCTTGATTGTTCGATGATCACGCTTCAGAAGCTTTGCAATTTTAAGAGTGCTGCATCCCTCTGCAAGATATCTCACTATTTTTGACTTTTCTGAGCCTGTCAAGTCCTTCTTTTGACCCATTTTGCCAAAGGAAAGGAAGTTGCCTAATAATTATGCACACCTGATATCGGGTGTTGATGTCATTAGACCACACCCCTTTTCATTACAGAGATGCACATCACCTAATATGCTTAATTGGTAGTAGGCTTTCGAGCCTATACAGCTTGGAGTAAGACAACATGCATAAAGAGGATGATGTGGTCAAAATACTCATTTGCCTAATAATTCTGCACTCCCTGTATATTGACCCTCGTTTGCTTATTCTGATTACTGTACTCCATTAGTCGGATCCCTACAGATATTGAGTAGCTGATTTCTGGGATTTGTTCAATTTGTGTATTATGCTCCATCCAAATTCAATTTGCGATGGATCGGTGCATATTGAGTAGACCCCTTAAGGTATGCTGCTGACTGCCTCTACAGGCATTTTAGCAATAGATCAACAGAAGTGATCACTGATCATTTCCAAAGCTCTTGCCCGCAATAGAGCAACTTCATATTGGAATGGCATGCTACCTTCCAATATGGAGCCAGGGAAGGGGTTACATTTTGGTGTTGCTGTGTACCTCAATATCGAGGCATTGCAGCAATACCATCTGAGCAGCAGAAGCAACAGTTGGTTGCTTCCACCGGTCATTTTAATGGAGGAAGCTCCATGCGATCACTCAGTTCACATGGCAAAAAATGCTATGACGCCATGAAACATCCTCTCATCGTCAACAGGTTAAGGGGTTACTTGCACATTAAAACATGTCAAGGACAACACACGAGTATATTCACTAAACAATGAATTTATAAACCAGTTGAAAAACTGAAGTCAAAATAGCAGAAATTAACAAATAATCCATGTCAGCTATACTTCCAGCTTGGCTATTTTTCTCTAGGTTTTGAAACTGCACGCTTCGTCAATTAGAGCACTGTAAAATGTCTAAGTGAAAGTGAGCAGGTCTGATTTCAGCAGCAGGGGGCGCCCACAGAAAGAAGAACATGGCTCCACTTTGAATAGAGTGTACATGAAGATTATCTCATGTAAAAATGTGGTCATTTCCTTCCACCTCAGCTGTTTTTATTTGCATGTTTCTGCCATGAATAACTGGAAATGCTTCAGAGGTACATAATATCACAAGCTTTACAGCTGACATTTATCCTAATGGGGATGCAATGAAAACCCCTAATCAATAAAGGGGTAAATAATACATTGACTCTACATCTACTGGGTTAAAACTCACAATTAGATAGTGGGTTGCTCATTCCGACTTATCACATGGGTGACTGCATTGCTGTTTTATTCAGTGAAGTTGATACATAGCAATATGTACACTAAGTTCAGGATTGCACAGGATAACGTGAAGCAAGCCAACTAGATGTATATGTATACTAAGTCCAGGATTGCCAGGATAACGTTTAAACATGTTCTTACTTGCCACATGTCTGCTGAAAGAAGCATGGGACCATTCAGCCTGTTTCGAGACCCTGCCCTAAATGGCAGGTATAGACATCCATTTGCACCCATTATTCATACCCCAATGATTGTTCTGGGGCATGCCAGATCTAAACAATGTCAAGATGCTTTGCGGAGATGCTGTGTACGACACAACTCAGCAAAGAGAGGTCAAAAACAGTCCATAAGGTCAGGGCAGGCAGCATAGGTTCAACCTGAAATACAAGGCAAAAGCAGGTAGGGGAATCCAGTAGAGGCAAGCCATGGGTCAAAAGCCAGTATGTCAGGATCAATCTCAGCAAAATAGCACAGGGGTAAATGAGACTATGAACGGGTACCACAGTTTAACAAGCAAGCATTACCTGGAGTAATTAACCATCACGCTTGCCATGCACGGCTTACCTGTTACTCGAGGCGGTGGGTGGCCTACCGCACGACTGCTTGTTCCTGGGCTGGGAGATGCCCTCTGAAGTGGGAACCCCCTAAGCAAGGGAGGAGCAGGCCCTGAGACCAGGCCCACCATCAGGGGGTGACGGGTAATACTGGCGTCCCGGGCTGCGCTGCTTCAATAAAGTAAAAAAAAAAAAAAATGCGCCTGGAGTTTTCCTCCTCCGTGCAGGAGGGAAGACTGCACGGAGGAGACGACGGGAAAGCAACAAGAAGGTAAGTACTGGGGAAGGGGGGGGGGGGGGGGGGGTGGCATAAAACGAGCAAAATACTGGCATATTGAGTGGCTAAATCCTGGCATATTGAATGGCAAAATCCTGGCATACTGAGTGGCAAAATCCTGGCATATCGAATGGCAAAATCCTGGCATATTGAGTGGCAAAATACTGGCATATTGAGTGGCTAAATCCTGGCATATTGAGTGGCAAAATACTGGCATATTGAGTGGCTAAACCCTGGCACACTGAGTGGCAAAATTCTGGCATATTGAATGGCTAAATCCTGGCATATTGAGTGGCAAAATCCTGGCATATTTAGTGGCTAAAGCCTGGCATACTGAGTGGGGCAAAATCCTGGCATACTGAATGGCTAAATCCTGGCATATTGAGTGGCAAAATACTGGCATAATGAGTGGCTAAATACTGGCATATTGAGTGGCTAAATACTGGCATATTGACCAACTGCTCCCAACCACCCTACATATTATACTAGACCTGGATAACATGCTTGTGAGGGTAGGTGGGGTGAGTGGGAGATATGGTCGGGGGTGATGGTGGGGGGGGGGGGGGGGGGGTATGGGGCCCAGAAAATTTGTTCAGTAAGGGGCCCTGAAAATCCTGGTGGCGGCCCTGCCTGAGCCTGACACAAAGAGTGAATTAAAAGTACTAATAACAAAAGTTGCACTTAAAGCAAGCATTGCTACAGTATTCATTGTCAGTTTTATAGGGTTAAACCTGAAGATTACATTTTTATCTCTTGCTTTTAGGGGGGTTGAAGCAAATTATAAGTCAAGGGGGACCTGCTAAAAAGTAATAGCAGGAGGAAATAAAAAATCCAGAGGCATCTCATATAGATGTTTGACACACTCCCCTACTAGTCACAAGTTCTAAGAGTCAGAATGTGTGGAATTGTAGTTGTGTTCTAGGGAATGAGAGGTGAATAACAGTATTAGGTGAATCCCATGCAATATAATTGGAGGCAAAATAAAACATGTTTTTCAGACAAACCATAAGACATATCATATAGATCTTTGGAACACAAACTCCCTTAGTAAAGTTATGGGTACTTTTCATTTGGAAAACCCATAACTTTACTAAGGGAGTTTGTGTTCAAGGTTTTATCAGGTTAAGGGAAATTATAGCTGTTTTCCAAAGAATGAAAATATTGAGTGAATGCTCAACTAATATAATAGGATGGGAAACGAAAATGATCAGAAAAAACCTGAGAAATATAATGTAGATCTTTGGCACACTTACTCATTTAGTACAGTCACAGATTCTGACATAGATTAAGTGGATTTTTAGCTGTCTTGAAGGGAAAGATGGCCGAAGCACAGTATTGAATGAATGTATGTCCCAATCCAGGCAGCTCCTAATGAGTTTAATGGATACTGTGACTACAATAAGATATCTAAACAGACCAATTACTAAAGCAGATACCAAAACTGTAAACCAAAATTTACAGGGAACGCTAGTGTCTAAAATGAGGTGCAAGGTCTAGAACCATTGTATTCTGTATGCACAAGAAACGCTATGAGGGGACTCAAAAAAGTGCACTTTCTTAGTGGAAATTAATAATTTATTTCATGTATTTTTATTATAATGTTCTATTTCTAATACCATGCAACATGGTGATAATAACGATGTTATTAAACATGCACATAAAGCAAACAAAATGTTCATTCTCTGAATGATGAGAGACATATATGAAATGTAATACATTGGTTGATAGGACCACAGGTGGGCAACTTATGGGAAATGTGATTTATAAAGCTTTAGTTATGAATATTTATTAAGAATAGATTTTACATTTTATACCCACATAGAATTCTGAAATAAAATGTCATATTCCAGCATGAGAAAAAATATATATAAAGCCATCCATTACGCACACATTTTGTTTGCATGGTGTACATTGGTTTCAGCACCAGCTCAGATCTCTACTGTGGTATTGCCAGGTTATATTTAAAATACTTTTTAATCATACTATTTCACAAAGTGACTTGTAGCAACTTCTACTGTAAAAGCAGTCTTTTCATCTCAGCACAGAACTGTCTGGTGTACACGTGTACTTGGAGCCCTGGGGCCTGCAGGAAGGAAGGAGGCGGTTTAAGGGTCTGTGCAGGACATGAGGAAGTCCTGATAGACAAGAAATAGATAAGCAGTTACTTATGAATATTATATGGCACTGCATTGCTAGCTAAGGTGTATTTACAATAATCTGGTCATCTGTGATGTAATAACAGGTAATTTATCTGACCAATTATCACATCAGAGATTCACCAACAGCTACTTGTGCCAAACTTTGCCTGGCACCGCAGCTGCTCTTGACCAAGACCACACCACGTTCACTAAAAAACAAAAAACAAAACAACGGTTGACAGTTGCACCAAGCACAGAATTAATTTGTTGCAACAAATATTCCCTGTGTTCTGTTGCATGGCTGAGTCCTACCGATAACAAGTTGCAAATCTACAGTCATAAAAACATTTTATGATTTATGTTTATTTCATAAATGTAGTTTTTTTTTTTTTTTACACTAAACTTGATACTGCATGAATCCAAAATTCCATTTTATACTACTTTGTATATAACGTGGACTTTTCAATTATTATTTTTTTCTAAGTTTAGCATTTGGAAAAGCATAATGTATACTAAAAAGTAATATTCACGGGAATATAACATGACTAAGGAGGAATTAAAAAAAAATGTGTTGTAGTAAAAGAAATAGTAAATACAACAGCAAAGATAGTAAATGTAATAAATACATAAATTAGAGGAAGTTGCTGCATTTTGGACACTGAATCTTTCCGCTAACAATGAAATTTAAAAGAAAACTCAAAGATATGAGTTTATTTAAGTGATTTTATATGAAAATATAAAAACAAATTAAATAGTTTCCTTTTAAAAAAAGATTCATCTGTTTCCCTTGTTATACAGTCTTTTACCAAAACAAACATGTTGTGTCATTCATTTCTGTGTTGAATTCATCTGTGTCAGATGTCAGATAATAAAATACATTTTGACCCAAAAAATATAAATATAAATATTTGTTGTGTATCATACTTGTTAGCATATTTCCTCAGTTTCTGTTAGAAATCTATAATCTATTGTATCAATAATTCATAACATGAATTTTTATTTTTTTACCGAAAAAAAGCATACAGGATTATCATCACAATAACATTTTTTGGGGGAATGAGGGAGACAGGAGGGTTGTTTCTAGTATTTATTAAAGTCATTTTTAAAGACCCCCTAAAGCATGCATCGCTGCAGTTATTAAAAAAAACAAAAAAAAAAAAAACATTTAATTACATATTTCTCTTTAAGGTTAGGCCTTCCATTAAAACTGATGTCATTTATAATATCGTTCCACTCTGCAGCAATGGGAGATACAACGTATCAAATACATTTCTCAGCAATGCATGATGATATAATGCTTCATACTGCCCTCTATAATTAGTGATGGCTGGCTGAGCATTATGGGAACTGCCGTCCAGACCAGTTAGCGTGCCAAAACTTCTCTCTCACAGCTCATGTTCTGACAGCCACACCTGCCACGGAAAGCAGAATTTGAACTACAATCCCCATGATGCAAATCGCCTGCGCCTGTCACTGGTAATATCCAACACAATGCAAAGACAGGAGAGCTGAGGCAGCACTGCCAGGGAGGAGTCCTGAGCCCACCAGGAGCCCCTGGCACTGCCTCTCCCTCTCCGTTTAGCTGCCTCGTGCCCTGTCCTCTGCTTGTGTGGGGATCCCCTCTCTGCCATGCCCAAACTTTACCCTTGCAGTCAGCCTCTCCCTTCCATTTTATGCAGTAGACTGCTGCTGATCTGCTGCTGGTGCTGTGACTAGGAAGAGAACTGCCTGCTGCTGCTGTGGGTTTGTCCAGGGCTTAGGATCTGCTGCTGTTCTTCCCATCCCTGCTGTTGTGTAGGGGGAGCACCCACTCATACGCATACCCAGGCACATAGACTTGCACCCACATCTTCGCTGAAAGATCTCAGCCTATTCCAGTACACCCTCTCACTCCATCTGCATGGTGATTTTGGAAGGTAGGGTGAGACAATCCAGCATGAGACGAGGATGATGCCAGGAAAGAAAGGTCCGGACAGCAGATACCCCCTGCACTACCTGGTCTGGCACAATAAATACAGGGAGCTAGAGAAGGAGCTGTCTGACAAGCAGGTGGGTTCAAAGGGGGCATTTGTTGTTTTTTTGTTGTTGTGGATGTTGGTGCATTTGGTGGCTATACGAATAGAGAATGGCGTGTGGGCAGAAGATGGAGCATGCAGGATATGGGTGACTGTCTGTGTGGGTGGGTTAATTAATGTAGAAAGAATACCCACATTCTTTCTACATTAATTAACCCACCCTCAGACAAATGCCAGGTGCCATATAGAATGGAGGAAATAGGCATACTGTGGACATGTTGTAGTGACAGGTGGGACTTCTATGGAACTAAAGAGAGTAAGCAAGGTGCAGAAAGGGACAATAATAGGTGTTTCCAATAGTATATCATAAAGGCAAAGCAGTGGGTAACATATGCATTGATTATTATTATTATTATTAAATATCCAGATGTATAGCCAACACACAAATGAATGATTTAATACGATTGGCTGCAGAATATTGTATGACCAACCTTATATTGTATTATTTCTTATTTTGTACCCCAAATGATATTTTCTTGGACAATCCATACTGTGTTTTGGAATTCTACAAATGCATAAAAATAAATAAAAATCAAAAGATTTCCTGGAAGTGTATGGATCTGTAAGGGAGCAAAAGGTTTGCTAAAAAAAAAAAAAAAAAGGGAGAAAGGAGTGGATGGCTAAGTGCTGTTGTACACTGGTGCAGGAAGAGTGTGAAACATGAACACAGACAGGGTTGGTACTGTCACCTGGAAACAAAGTTTTACAATATTTGTTTTAAACTGACAATTTTTCTATTGTGCTCTATGGACGGATTAGTATGTAGAGTTAATGGTGCTTTTTATCAGTAAGGTCAATAAAATATCAGTCTGCTAAGCCAGAGTGGTCTAAACGGTGATCCTCCTCCTGTTGAGAGTTTGGCTTATTATGACTGGAATGAATCCCAAGAATAACAAGACTATTACATTTTGCCACCACTCTTCATTAAGGTCATATCTGTATCATTATGAATCGGATGTGTGTTAGCCAAATGATCGACATGCACACATATAGTTTGCTGGTTGTAGAATACTTGGATTCTTTGATGACTTTTGGATTGCATTATGATCACAGGTGTATGGCTGCATAGATTTGGAAGATGTGTGGAATAAGCTGGATATATTTGATATATTTGAATGGTGGGTGGCTGTGCCCAGATTGTTAAATATATATGAAAAAACGTATTAATCTTACCAAGTATCAGTCTCTTGTATTTATTAAAATGATTGGAGCATCATTATAAAAAAAAAAATATGATATGATTTTTTAGATGCTTGTTCTATATACACTGCTGGGCATGGGTAGACAGAGAGTGAGTAGGAGCATCCAGCAATATTATAATCACATCCCCTCTTTTTTATCTCGACGGTGCGGCATGTGACCAATCTGAAATAAACACAGTAATTAGTCACATTTCTAGCCAGATGCATTTTATTTATTAATATTATATGCTTTGCTTCATGGCATGGTCTAGAGACAGAACATATTAAGGAATGAAACGTTTAAAGGTATAAGGCCCGACTGTATCAAGCAGTTGTTTGTTAGATGCTGGTCTATAGTGATCATTTAAACAAATGTGTGCCACATTAACCCAGGCAATTTGTTACTGTTTATTTTCCCAATTGGAAACAAGTGACTAAATTCAGCAGACAATAACTGAGACTGAGCTATGATAATCATCTAGATGAGGGAGAAGCAATTTGGCCACTTCAGCTGCTATGGACTCCAACTCTCTGAATGCTCAGCCAGATAACAGGTTGGCTGGATATCATGGAGTCATAGTCTCCATCAGCTAATGTTTCTAAGGTTATCTGTGATCTTGGTAACAGTCAAACCAAATGAAAACAGTAGGCAAGCTTTTTATCAACTTGTAACAATCAACTGTTGTTTGTAACATGTGTGGACTTCTATAGTGTTTCTTATATTGTCCCCCCAAAAAACTGTAAGCATTCGGGATATAGGTGCGTGAGTGGCTGGGTCAATTAGTATAAAAGAACATAAAGAAATTGGGTATTTAAATGACAGGTGGCATGGAGAATGGATGACATTTGCATCTAAGGGAGAGTAAGCAAGTGTACAGAGAGGTGTTGAATATAATATACTACAAAGGCAAAGCAGTGGGTAACATTTGCATTTATTTTTATTTTTATTATTTATAAACATGTCCAAGCTGTAAAATATCATGTTCTCGATAATGTGAATTAAAAGCACATACAATGAATCCCTATGAATTCTAGAAACACATTTGTGATCTCTAATGGGAAAGAAATGGAAGTGAAATGATATAAAAAAAATAAGGGTCCTATTCACCATGTGACAAAAATATTTTCATATCTCGGTAATCTGTAACTAATGTTAAAGGATCAGAAAACAGACTTGCCAAATAAATGAAAAACATAAATATATATGTGTAAATACAAATAAATATAGGTACTTTAAAAATAAATATGCATTTAGTTTTTGCAGTATTTGTCTTGGAAAAACTTACCCACTGTAGACTTTTTACTATTTAAATGTCAGTATGTCAAGCTTTACATTAATAATGTTACACAATTTAAAGGGACTCTGTTGCCAAACATACAACAGTAATGCAGGCAATGAAGAAAATACTAAGTTGAAGGTATCTGTCCTTTTAACACTGATACAAATACTGTAAGTAAGCTATTTTCAAGCAAAAATATTAATGAGATGATATAAATTTGCATACCTGGGGTCACCAATAGGAAAGGTTGGCATTATATGCTAATGTGGTACACAACCTCTCCCAATGTGTTGCAGAGGATTGCATAGGATTATCTACAAACTGGTAAAATGTTTTCAAGCACTTCCTCCCAGCAGGGGAAGTGATGTCACTTTATCTCCTGGCATCCAGACAAATAGGTCAGTGCAGATACAGCTTGTTTCAAATGGTTTTTTTTGGTGCCATGTAGACTAAGCAAAGCTTTCCTAGAAGTGGCACACCCACTACTTATGCATTAACTTGGCATTCGTACCTTGTGCTGCCACCTTGGAGTAGGACAAGGTTTGACAAGCTATTAATTTACACATAGTACAGGGTACATCAGTGATGCTGCCCAGACCTGCACCTTAAGTCCACAATAGTGCATGCCATAGGCTATACTGTCTTGCCTCCATTCAGGCCCGCCATCAGGGGGTGACGGGCAATACTGGCGTCCTGGTCACGCCAGCAAATTTTTTTTTTTTTTAAATGTCTCTATTAAGCCTATCCGCGGCTGTGAGCAGGGCCGGACTGGGAACAAAAACCAGCCCTGGAAAAAATTTATATACCAGCCCATAGCATAATATAATTTTTTTATTCATAGAAGGGAAAATCATGCATTTTAAAAAGCACATCTGAACAGTGTATTATTTATAGATAAGACTGATATATAAGCCTGTCTAGGGCAATATATATACCTCCAGTATGTACACAGAGTTATATGAATTGCCCTGTGCAGAGATATATATCAGGGCAGTGTGTGAGACATATCCTGTCTCTCGCATATCTGTAGCCTGTCTCTCTCTGTCCTTTCTGTGGCGTCTCTCTCTCTCTGTCCTTTCTGTGGCGTCTCTCTCTCTCTGTCTTTTCTGTGGCGTCTCTCTCTCTGTCCTTTCTGTGGCGTCTCTCTCTCTGTCTTTTCTGTGGCGTCTCTCTCTCTGTCTTTTTTTTTTGTGGCGTCTCTCTCTCTGTCTTTTCTGTGGCGTCTCTCTCTCTGTCTTTTCTGTGGCGTCTCTCTCTCTGTCTTTTTTTTTTGTGGCGTCTCTCTCTCTGTCCTTTCTGTGGCGTCTCTCTCTCTGTCTCTGTCCTTTCTGTGGGGTCTCTCTCTCTGTCTTTTCTGTGGCGTCTCTCTCTCTGTCTTTCCTGTGGCGTCTCTCTCTCTGTCTTTTCTGTGGCGTCTCTCTCTCTCTGTCTTTTCTGTGGCGTCTCTCTCTCTCTGTGTCCTTTCTGTGGCGTCTCTCTCCCTCTCTGTGGCGTCTCTTTCTCTCTCTCTCTCTGTGGCATCTCTCTCCCTCTCTGTGGCGTCTCTTTCTCTCTCTCTCTCTGTGGCATCTCTCTCTCTCTGTGGCATCTCTCTCTCTCTCTCTGTGGCGTCTCTCTCTCTGTTGGGTATCTCGCTCTCTGTGGCGTCTCGCTCTCTGTGGCGTCTCGCTCTCTGTGTGTCCTTTCTGTGGCATCTCTCTCTCTCTCTGTCCTTTCTGTGGCGTCTCTCTTCCCACCTTTCCCCTTAGTGTCTTTCACCCCTTTCCCCCTGTAGTCTTTCACACCCTCCTCTTCCCCTGTACAGTCTTTCACACCCTCCTCTTCCCCTGTACAGTCTTTCACACCCTCCTCTTCCCCTGTACAGTCTTTCACCCCCCCTTCCACCTCCCCCTGTAGTGTCTTTCACCCCCCCTTCCACCTCCCCCTGTAGTGTCTTTCACCCCCCCCTTCCACCTCCCCCTGTTGTGTCTTTCACCCCCCCTTCCCCCTCCCCCTGTAGTGTCTTTCACCCCCCTTCCCCCCCTGTAGTGTCTTTCACCCCACCCTTCCACCTCCCCCTGTAGTGTCTTTCACCCCCCCCTTCCACCTCCCCCTGTAGTGTCTTTCATCCCCCCCTTCCACCTCCCCCTGTAGTGTCTTTCACCCCCCCCTTCCCCCCCTGTAGTGTCTTTCACCCCACCCTTCCCCCTCCCCCTGTAGTGTCTTTCACCCCCCTTCCCCCCCTGTAGTGTCTTTCACCCCACCCTTCCCCCTCCCCCTGTAGTGTCTTTCACCCCCCCCCTTCCCCCCCTGTAGTGTCTTTCACCCCACCCTTCCCCCTCCCCCTGTAGTGTCTTTCACCCCACCCTTCCCCCTCCCCCTGTAGTGTCTTTCACCCCACCCTTCCCCCACCCCCTGTAGTGTCTTTCACCCCACCCTTCCCCCTCCCCCTGTAGTGTCTTTCACCCCCCCTTCCCCCCCTGTAGTGTCTTTCACCCCCTGCCCTTTATGTCTCACTCACCTTACTTTCTCTGCTCCCCATCCCGCCGCCGGAACTGCTGCTGCAGCATCCGGCGGCAGCAGGCGAATTTCTTAAAGCGGCAACGGCCGCCGAATTGCTTAAAGTGGCCCACCGCCGCTTTAAGCAATTCGGCGGCCGTCGCCGCTTTAAGAAATTCGTCTGCTGCCGCCGGATGCTGCAGCAGCCGAACTCTTAAAGTGGCGGCCGCCGCCGCTTCACTTTAAGTGGCCAAGGCGGCCCCGGGGCAGGCGGCCCACCGGGATTTTTCCCGGTATCCCGGTGGGCCAGTCCGGCCCTGGCTGTGAGGGAAGCGTTGTGCGTTCCCCTCCAGCCACGCGGCATCAATAAAGTTTGTGAAAAAAAAAAAAAGAGTAACTGTGGTCGCATTTTTTTAAAACAAACTTTATTGAAGCCGCACGGCTGGAGGGGAGCGCACAACGCTTCCCTCACAGCTGTGGACCTGCAGAGCAACAAGGAGGTAAGTACTGGGGAAGGGAGGGGGGTGGCGGTACATACCGAGCATACTGAGGGGCAAAATCCTGACATATTATTTGGCATAATCCTGGCATATTAATTGGCAAAATCCTGGCATATTAATTGGCAAAATCCTGGCATATTAATTGGCATAATCCTGGCATATTAATTGGCAAAATCCTGGCATATTGAGGTTACTAAATCCTGGCATATTAATGGGCAAAATCCTGGCATATTGAGGGGCAAAATCCTGGCATATTGAGGGGCAAAATACTGGAATATTAATTGGCAAAAGAATGTCATATTGAGGGGCAAAATCCTGGCATATTAAATGGCATATTGAGGGGGAAAATCCTGGCATATTAAATGGGAAAAGAATGGCATATTGAGGGGGAAAAATCCTGGCATATTAAATGGCAACATACTGGCATATTGAGGGGCAAAATACTGGCATATTAAATGGGAAAAGAATGGCATATTGAGGGGCAAAATACTGGCATATTGAATGGCTAAATCCTAGCATATTAAATGGCAAAAGAATGGCATACTGAGGGAAAACTACTGACTTATTGAGTGGCAAAATATTACTGGCATATTGACCAACTGCTCCCAACCACCCTCAATATTACATTAGACCAGGATAACATGCTTGTGAGGGTAGGTGGGGTGAGTGGGAGACATTGTCGGGAGGGGGGAATGTCCAGAAAATTTGTTCAGTGAGGGGCCCTGAAATTCCTGGGTGTCGGCCTTGCCTCCATTACCCCCCCCCCCCCCCCCCCCCTTAACAAAACTAACAATGCTTGAAGCACAGTGAGGTCTCTGCATGGTGCACTTGAGCAAATCAATGTTTCCTCAACCTGGTAGCATTGCTTGCCTGCACATAGGAGTGGAAAATCAATATCCTAACTACCCTGCATGTGTCCTCCCAGAAGTTATGGCTGAGCACATGCTGATTTCTGAATAATGTATGTATGGCTCTTCTTTTACTTCTTGCACTTACCACCTCTATATATAGATATATATTTACATGTATTCCAACAGATACGTAGTTGCTTCTGCAATGTTCCAATGATGACCGTCTTGCCAGAAACCCCTTTACCAAATTATTAATGGAGACCAATTTACAGAGAATCTGGACATGTTTATTGAGTTCACCAAATTCTCTTCTTCTTGCAGATCCATGAGATTCCATAATAGAATATTAATATTTTATTAATATTCTTCATTAATATTCTATTAATATTCTGCATAATAATATTCCATAATAGAGCTTCAACATAACCAGTTGAATTTGTTATAAGAAATACATTATTAATAAATATCCACATGCAGCCCTATAGGTTAAAATGATCGGTGCCAAAAAGTGCTGCTTAATCCATTGGCTTTGAGGTCATTAATGTCTGACCTGTCGATCGGTCCTAAAGACTAATGTACAATCACTGCCTCTGAAAGTGTCAATAGATTTACAACTTGTCCTCCAGTGGCTGTTTATGCATTCTGCATAATAATGTGTTTGTGATCCCAAGAGGCCTATACCACATGATATGCTTTGGTGGCAGAAAATAGATTTTAATCTAT
The DNA here is from genome assembly GCA_036172795.1 of Pelodytes ibericus. NCBI lineage: Eukaryota > Metazoa > Chordata > Amphibia > Anura > Pelodytidae > Pelodytes > Pelodytes ibericus. The sequence continues at coordinate 47,376,835 of CM069857.1, read as the reverse complement.
TTTTTTTATTATTATTATTCTCAACTTCAACATATTGTGCTTATTTCAAAGTTATTTCACTTTGTGAAGAACATCACACATGATAAAAACCATGGCAACATCTGATGCATGGAAATATTTTGGTTAAGAGGGAAGTCAGCCTTTTAAAGGAACACTCACACAAAAATTAAAAAATGTTTTTCTTTTGCATTGTTGTTTTTCAGATATGTCTTTTGATTTTTTTTATGTGAGTTTATTTTATGAAATATGTTACTTTATTTTATGAAATTTATTGGGCAGACTAGATGGACCGAATGGTTCTTATCTTCCGACACATTCTATGTTTCTATTACTAAACAAGTGTGACTGGATGCCTCCATTTTGTTAAATATAGTGTTTTTGGGTGCCACACCCAGTGACTTTACAGCACTAGTATCTCACTTTGGGGCTTGGGAAATAGAATTCTTATCATAAACTTGCATTAAATGGGAGAGCCAGCGCACAGACTCCATGCTGCCTGCTTACCAACAGGAAGCTGGCGAGGGGAGATATTCTGATCTCCCCAGCCACTGCCTCTGTTGCAAACTTTTCCATCAGCCGGATGTATGGGCCTTCTGCTGCAGTCCTTGAGGCCCCTATTTTGCCGAGGCCCCTGGGCTACAGGCCCTAAAGCCCATGCCTTTATCCAGTCCTGACTGTGCCGTGCATAAAAAGAGGTACAAGCAGTTCTCTCTTGTGTGTTAAGATAGGTTTGAACATTCTTCTTTGTGAATCTAGGTGTTAAATCTCTATTGTTTGGGAAATCTATGTTTGCACTTGTTCTTAAGGTAATGGGGAGCCATTCAATGGCCTGAATCCCATAGACTGCAATATAAAAACTTGACTTAAAAATTAATAAGTGATATTTTGTGTCATTGATTGAGGCCACTGTGTGTACTGTATAGTATGTTGGGTTTTCACCTTTTCTTCAAAAAGATACTGGCCTTGCCAGTGCCTATGTAGATTTAAAGTTGCCTCAAGCCAATTCTTAGACCAGTCCTTGCTTATTTCTGAAGCTTTAATGTTATTGAAACCTTGCTTTACTAAAATATAATGATGGGTCTGATGGTGGTGACAGGTGTCCTATCAAGGGAATAAAATATGAGTAATGAGGGAGGTTAAGGAGTGTGGTGTTTTCTTTTTAGAAAATAAAAAGTTGGGAGTTTAATGGGCAGAATAATTTAAATTGAGATAATTTGTCTCCCTAATCTACTATACCCAGTCTAGATGCTCACAATCTGAACTTTTAAACTAAAAATAACATTTTGTGTTATATATTTGCTTGTGGTTTGACTAACAAAATATAAAAAATGTTTATTGTCTATAAAGTGCCACCATGTATTTTTTTGTGATATCTCAAAATTAATATTTCCAAGAATTGGCATTTCACTGTATTCCATCAGAAAACTAAGCGGTCAGCACAGCCCACTTTAAAGACGAGTGTAATAATACTGATGTGCTGTAATGTTTATTAAACATTTGAATGTGCACCAATAATCACACAACATTAGGACGTGTGTCCATTCCATCATCCAAAGCATTGAAGTCAGAAGTGTGCAAAGACATGAGCTTAATGCCATTTGTATTGTAAAAAAAAAATCTTCTTTATTGGAACACAATATAACAAAGGATCTAATCACAGGCAACTATGCCTTTTGTAAACTGTCCTTGGGTAACCAGCAGAGGCGTTGCTAGGGGTGGGCTACTGGGGCTATAGCCCCGAATCCCACCTCCATAGCCCCGAATGGAGACTCGAGACCCGAGACTCCAGGGCTATCAATGTAAATGTTTTTCCCCCGCGCACGCTGAGACTTCCTCCTTCCGGGACATGGTCCCGAAATTGGAGGCTCAAGCTTTCGCGGGGTTGAGAGCAGAGCCGGCACTTTAAGAAGCGGCATGCCGCCGTCACTGCCGCTGCAATTTTTGGTTGTCGGCTCCTTGCGTGCGGTCCTGTGTTTCTCCTGGACCGCACGCATGTTACTGAACTTCCGGCTCCGCCTCCTCTGCTTGACGTCCGGTTAGAGCTCCGGGATTCACGTAACATCCCAGAGCTCAGAAGAGCCAATGATGGTTGCTGGTGGGTGCCCTAGAAGGTAAAGTGAATGTCTGTGTGTGTGTGAGTGTTTGTGGGTGTCTGACAGTGTGGGTGTTTGTGTGTGTCTGACAGTGTGGGTGTCTGTGTGTGTCTGACAGTGTGGGTGTTTGTGTGTGTCTGACAGTGTGGGTGTCTGTGTGTGTGTCTGACAGTGTGGGTGTCTGTGTGTCTGACAGTGTGGGTGTTTGTGTGTGTCTGACAGTGTGGGTGTCTGTGTGTGTCTGACAGTGTGGGTGTTTGTGTGTCTGACATTGTGTGTGTGTGTGTGTGGGTGTCTGTGTGTGTCTGATAGTGTGTGTGTGTGTGTGAGAGATAGACAGTGTGTGTGAGAGAGAGACAGTGTGTGTGAGAGAGAGACAGTGTGTGAGGGGAGAGAGTGTGTATGTGTGTGAGGGGGAGAGAATGTGTGTGTATGCGGGAGAGTGTGTGTGTGTGTATGCGGGACAGTGTGTGAGTGTGTATGCGGGAGAGTGTGTGAGTGTGTATGCGGGAGAGTGTGTGAGTGTGTATGCGGGAGAGAGAGTGTGTGTATGCGGGAGAGTGTGTGTGTGTATGCGGGAGAGTGTGTGTGTGTGTATGCGGGAGAGAGAGTGTGTGTGTGTATGCGGGAGAGAGAGTGTGTGTATGCGGGAGAGAGAGTGTGTGTATGCGGCAGAGAGAGTGTGTGTGTATGCGGGAGAGAGAGTGTGTGTGTATGCGGGAGAGAGAGTGTGTGTGTGTATGTATGAGGGAGAGAGAGTGTGTGTGCGGGCGAAAGAGAGAGTGTGTGCGGGCGAAAGAGAGTGTGTGCGAGAGAGAGAGAGGTGTGTGTGCGGGAGAAAGAGAGAGTGTGTGTGTGAGAGAGTTTAGGTGTGTGTTTGTGTGTGAGAGCCCATCTGGGCTCTAGCCCCAGATCATTTGGAGACCTAGCAACGCCCCTGGTAACCAGACAGTTTGTTACTTTGTTATATTGTGTTCCAAAAACATTTTTCTAACATTAATGGGACACAATTGAACATTTTTTTTTTTTTGGTGGGGGAGACTTACTTTATACTTTATTTCATTCATAGTGTCCCCAGCCCCTGCTATGGACGCTATGAATGTTATGTCCAAATTGCCTTGCTGACAATTGTGTCGGCAATGCAATTCAAGAGATACCCGACTGGTGAACAGTGTGCGCGCATGTGCGGTCGCAGCTATTTCGAATGCAGAACCATGGGAAATGTAGTTCCCATAGATACTGCTTTTTTTTTAAATTCTGCGATCGCACATGCGCGCACACACAGTTCAGTCGTCATACAGAGTTGCATTCCCGAGACAGGCTGTGTCCGAAATGCAGTTCGGATGCCACATTTGGCCCCTTGGTTCATGTGTGTCGGCGACACAACTGAGCCAAGGGGTCAAGAATGAAAGTAGGATGGACTGGGGACTCCACCAACCAAAAAAAGTATAAAGTAAGTCTCCCCCAAAACATTTTTAGTATTTAATTACTGACTGAGTTTTGAAAAAAGTCAAAGAAAATAAAAGATTTGGTTGTCCTTAAATCACTGCATCCCTGCCTTTTAAACTACTACATGCTATTCGACTTGGAATTCAAGTGCAATGGGGATCACAAATATCTAGTGTGTTAAAGCACTGGTATTGCTGCAATATAATGCTAGTTACTGGGTGTGTAATAGCCACGTTCATTTGCTAGTATCCCTCCAATAAAATAAAAATGTTTGGGCCCCATGGCGGCTTTTTAAAAATTGTATTTGGAGCTTGGGTCATAGCGCTGGCCCAAAGTCCCAGAGGTTATATTTTATTAAATAGGGGCTTGGGGCGTACCACCAGTCACAAGCCGCGGAGGTGGCTTTAATTTAATTATTATTATTTGTATTTGGGGCTTGAGGAATAGCACCTGCACTAAGCCCGGCCTGGGAGGTGTTATTTTTTTTTTAAATAGGGGCTTGTGGCATAGCGCCAGCCACAAGCCATGGGGGCTATATTTTATTTGGGACCATGGGCATATGCCCATGGCTCTAGTGGGCCCATTATTTGTTATTTATGTGGGCCGCAGGTTTACGTCGGCCTGTTGACCCTGAGGGCCATATTTAATTTAATTACCAAGCATGATGCCTGCCCGCGGACATAATGGACCACTTACTTATTTGCACAGCGCCAGCGGACAGTCTCCCCAAGTAGATTCCTATATTTGACTGTACCTAATTTCATGCGTATAACATGATTTGCAAGTCCATAGTAACAGTAAAAATTGTGTCAATTTAGATATTATTATAAATTGTCTATTAGACTATGGGGTACCAACAAAAAGGAGTCTCTGTTTCTCTATGGCAAGGCGTAAATACTTACAGCACAAGTGCATCTTAAATGTATTTTGTGCAACACATGCCTTGAAAACGTACATTTTGCAGGCTTTTTCTTTTGATTAATAGTCTCACAATGAAGTTTCCATTTCTCTACAAAAATTGATGCAACCAGCATCCCCTTGGGAGCCAATTGGAAAGCTAGAGTTATATGGTGATGCCCACTGCACATGTGCATCACCTTCATGCATGCCCAGTTATTCCAACCAGAATGTGCTGGGCATGTACCATTCTGTACACAGCCCCATAGGTACAAATGATTCCATTACCATCACAAGTATCAATGATTTGTGTATTTGAATGTAGGCGTGACTGTTTACTATGGAAAAAAGAAGAAGATCTTTTTAAGTAAAGATGGATCCAGGGACTATGCAGTGTTTCTCTCTCTCTTCATCATGTTTAACTCCTAATAAAAGAAAAATAAATGAAAAAAAATCCAATGACGTGTCTGTGTTTTTATTTACTGATAGAATACAATGATTTATTCCTTACAAGTTTAAAATAATTTGTGGACTGGCAAAAGAAAATAATATTTGGTTTAATAAACAGTTATCTTGGATTTGATTAAACTGTCTACCATTGGTATGAGGTTAACTCATTCTTTGCTGTGGAGCAAAGCACCAGACTTGCAGTATATTGTGTATATCCTTATTTGGTAAATTGACTCAAAATAGATCTATCCTGCTGTGCTGTGTTTTTTATTTTATTTGTGGAAACAGAATGGTACTCAATCCATTCACATGTTATATTATAGTGTGTTTGTGACCCCTCAACTAAGACATAAATTGTCTGTCAACACAGCTTGTCATGGACAAGAATAGATAACCGCAGAATGCTGCTGCCAGACATTTTGGCCAATATTCTGTATAATGAGAAAAAAGAATGGACAATTATTTTTTTTAACCCTTGAGATTCAAATGGTGAAAATAGGGCAATCTGTATGTGTTATTCTGACTATAAAGCTAATGAATTAAGTTTTAGAGCTTAATGGGATATTAGAGACCTCAGTAAGCTAGAAGTGATGTCTCCTGTATCTTCACCTCATGGTATACGCTTTAAACAAGGAAAAGTACAAAGAAGGGGACCTCTAAAATAAACATTTTAGCTCAGTGACCCCAAATGCTTACATATGGTGTTGTACACTATTCAGATGGGTACCTGTCCCATGATCTGATGGGTCATCCGTAAAGTGGCACTAAAGGTTTTTGTTTTAACCAATAGAAGCAAAAGTTACCAAAAAAACATGTTCCATAATAAACCCAACGTGTATCTCTCAACAGAGGATCTCACTGCTCACAAATCTGATCTGGGGTCTGTGGGTGTGATGTTCTCTCTCTGGTAGTGCAGAGAGAGCACCTCTATTGGTGGCATTAACAAACAAGGGGTCTCTCACTGTACTAGTATCATGGATACTGGTCAGAGGTTAAAAAGTAAATTTTAGTTAATTCTCACACCAGGGCCAATGAACTTTTCATCTTTGTATTACAAAGAAAAACAAGTTTAGTGGCTCTGTAACCATTTTGTGCAGTGACCAGTGTCAAATTGAATGTTTACACTTGTAATAAAGCTACTCCAGAATCAGATAGGGCATAGGGCAGATAATAGGGAATGTCCATAGGGAATATTCTCCATACCTGGAGACTCTCGGCTTGTATCGATTATTGGCTGAACCACAGCTAATTGAGGAGTGGAGAATGTTTCTACATTGGGTGCACTGAGATGACCTTGGTTTACAAACGTCCCTGTGTTAGCTGAAGCCGTTGCATTGCTCCTGTGTTTAATTTAGAACTCCTGCGTGGAAACAGTGGCAAGCCAAAAAAGAACCTCCATGGTGATCGCTGTATGTATGCAGACGCCACCAACCATCAACATCCTGTTTGGCAGCGCTCTGTACAACAATGCTGAAAGCCAAACATTTAAACTGTACAAGGCACCTAAATCAGTTATTTTATTTCGGGATGGTTTACCTTTAAATCATTTAGCTAGATGTAATTCACTAAAAGGGAAATTGAAAATGAGCAAGACGTTTGTAGTGCTAATCCATGCTTTTGGAACGTTTCAGACAGTTAATTTTCCAGTCTTTGGATAGACACTCTGGGCAATGATTGCTGTTCCATAAGTTGCTTGTGAGGATTTTGGAAATTGCTGCATCTAACTTATTTAGTTTCCCTTTAGAAGAGATGTGGCAGAGTTACAGTATCATGCTTTGCCTTCAGTATAACTGCTGTGTCCTATCGTGCAGACCTGGGATATATATCATCCTCCTGAGCTATTCAAGCCTCATCTATTACATTGATTGTGATAAGGTATTCCACAGATTAGGTTACTATTTGGCAGTCATTAATGCCTTAACTCTAGACCTCTACTGCAATAGAGAAGACAGAATTACATTGCAACATTAATAGCAGACAAAATATCTTCCCCACCTTTCCCTTCTCCCATCCCATAAAGTAAGTATGTGGTGTAGTATAGGGCACCACAAGCCCAGTCTACAACTACAAATCCCATGAAGTTCAACTATAAATATCGCTGGCTGATTTCCCTTGTAATAATCCCCTCTTTCATGAATGAAGACCTTAATGTAGATCCCCACTGCCCCATCAACAGTTAGCTACTATTCCCATAATAATAAATAAAGTATAAAGTTACTTGCTCAACATCGTTGCAGTCAAAAGGTTTGTGTTTAATCATGTAGCTCTGTGATACACAGCAAACATTCGGAGGTATTACATAAAGGAGGGTAGTTAGAGGGTCGCAAAAATGGCGTAAAGGCATGGATCCAAAATAGTAAAATTGATAGTTATGCAGTAGTTGTGACTAACTGTTGGTAATCCAGGTGCTGTTATTACGTTTCTCATTATGCCTAGCCAACTAAATGGATGGCTGAGAATCATGAGATATGCATTCAACAGCAGCTGCATTACCACTCCCTAATGATATAGTAGCTAACCTTTGTCTCTCCAGAAGCGAGTACTCACTTTCCCATGATACTTAACATACCAGACTCTCTTTAACTGCAACACATATTTGAAATAAACTACCTTTTGTTTGCAACATAGAAGCTTTATCTCTGCTTAGGCAGGAACTCTGTGTGTCTGAAGCATGCAAGCTCTATCTTTTCCCAGGAAAGAATGCAATGCATGTGAAATAGCAACAGCCAGAGTGAATGAGGAAGAAACCAGCTAGATGGAGAGGACGAAATCAGATCAAACCACTCTGACAACAAGGGGGTATATATTTTTTGCTCTCTATGGCTAGTTAACCTAGCCTAAACAGCCTATTGCTTCTCTCTCCCTTGCTGCAAGTTACTTCCATATTTCTAGTATAGCTTTTTTCTCAGAGTGATTAAACTCCTGTGCAATATATTACAGGGTCCTATCCATCATTTATCTTTTCCATCTTGTCATTGTGAAAATCAAATAGTGTTTGATGCTCAAGTCTTCAGAGAAAGCCACTCTCGGCAAGCAAATATAAATGTACTCCAGGAACAACAAAACCTTTTTTTTTCACTTGTGCTTCTAATGTCAAAGCACAAATGAAAAAAATATTGGCCCTAGCAGTACGTGCCAATTTATCCTCTGTTTGGCAGTTGGCAGGTTTCATTGGGAAGCAGGCAGCCCAGTTAGGTCAACGACAGTCTCTCTCTACTAGTACAAAGAGAGAACCTTGCTTTTAAAGGGGATCAACAGAAGGGACAACTGGATCCCATCTGATGCTCTCATTTGAAAATAAGGGTCTCTCGCTGCACAAGCAGATGGAGAACCTCGGTCCATGTAGACCCCGATCCCCGAAGTGGGTATAGCGCCCATGCTGATTGACTCTGCATGCACTGACACTTTCAGCCCGCACCAGCCTCCCTACTGGCTCTGCCTCAGTTTTAAAGATACATGTCAGGTTTACTTTGAAGGAGTGGACACTGTTATTAGGAATAAAGGGTTAACAAAACTTTAGTTGTCCTTTGTTAGTTTGTTCTTTGTGGTTACAAGCTATTAAAAATGAACCAAGTTCAAGGATTTTGGGACACAATCCAAACCTTTCCAATTTCTGCATTTTCTTTTGTTTACAGAACAGGGTTCTGCATCCGCATTTTTCCCCAGTGGGATTGGACTACACGTTTTAATGACATCAGTCACTCTAGGACTTGACCAAAGAAGGTCTTCATCCTTACATATAATATGAGACATATTGGAGCAGACAGTTCAAGTCAATTTAAAGGCCACAACAAAGTGTAGGTTGTGTAATTAATTTCAAGCTCTAAGGAATAGAGACAAGGAAATATAAATGTAAACGTTGTATATGCATTGTACATATAAAAGTGAAGTAGTACTATACTTAATTTAAAGTGTAATGGCAAACAGCCATACCTTCAGATGAAGAGGGTAGCAAAGTGTGCTAAAGAAATAAGCATTTCTCACTGTAACTATCCCATATTCTGAAGATACCTACAATTTAAAGGTCATTAAGCAAATTTTCCCAACAGCAATGGAAAATATAGTTAAAATCATTTTCATACGAAGGAAAACTATTTTGGAAGATTGAGCCAATTGAGTTGTATTCGATATACAACCCCTAGAGAGACTGACAACAGAATACACTCCAGGGAGCAGTCACTTCCTGGAAGGAGTGTGACTAAGAGGCAGTCAAAGCCTTTGTGGAAGCTGACTCCTTGCAGTGTATATATTTGTATCTTTTTATACATGTACACGCTTGGCTAAATGCTGTCTAATTCATGAGAAATCTAGTTTACAGCAGGTATAGTCAAAAAGGTTAGTCTCCATGCCATCTATGTACTGCAAGTTTATCTATGTATGTGTCTGTCTGTCTAGGGGAGGTGAGTTAAGGGGAATGGGAACGTGTGAATGCACTGCAAGGACAGAACAACCACAAATGGATTAGAGCAGAAAATGTCAGGAAATTGTCTAGGGCAGTGTTTCCTAAATGGTGCTCCGCAAGCTAAAAATAAGGATTCCATGAAAAAAATAGCTCGTTCCTGGTAATGATATGTGAACCTGTCCCAAACCCGAATCTGCCATTCAAATGGCTTTGGGAGGGATCATGGCGATTATACACGCCACGTTTTGTGTGGTTTGGCTGTGTTGAAATGTGGAGGAGCGATGTAAGTGGCGTGATGATGTGTCATGCACGTTGTTTGTACTGGGAGTGTCGGCTTGGTGCAGAGGAGCAGCAAGAGTAGCGGGGGAGTCAGTGTGTAGGGTCGTGGTGGTCCTCCATTTGCCATAGTACATCATTTCCGACAGAAACAAGTAAGAAACATGGAAAAACAAAGTCCAGCATTTCCCAAATGGTGTTATGCGGAAAAAATATACCCTAAAATAATGTAAGGTTGGACAATATATTAAATGGTTCCATGACTAAATTTAATTGGGAAACAGCACTCTAGGGCAGTGATGGCAAACCTATAGCACTGGTGCCACATCTGGCACTCAGCACCTCTAAAATTTGGCTAGCTATTATTTCATCTGATTTATCTCAACTGTGCACTGTGAGTTCCCTCTGTATGCCTATGATTTGGCTCTGTCTACGTTTGTGTAGCCATATGACTGCGAGTAGTGACACTTTGCTCCACTCTGAAGAGGCACTCTGACTACATGATCACCATCATCATACATTGAAGGAAGTGCAGCACACCGGACCACTAAGATGGAGCATTGGAAGGAAGGGAAATTAAAACAGGGGAATGGAAACTAAAATGAGTCTCCAATGTAAAATGGGAGAATGGGACTAGAATGTGGGGTAAAATGGCACTGAGTTTATTAACTTGGTTTCCTGTGGTGTGATGGGCCCTGACAAGATTCCATTTAACATTAGAAGTCCTGGACACATTTGTTTCAGGGTTTCAGATTTAACTGATCTGGCACTATACATGTAAAGAACACGCAAGACTATTAAACAGCTTGGAGAGATGATAAAGATGTACGAGTGGAATAACGGGATGCATTTTAATGAATGCAAACTTTAAATATAAATGAGGAAAACACAGGGAAAAGACTGTTTTGTAAACATGTTACGTGAGTGATAAAGAGGTCAATGTGCAATGTGTGAAATCCTGCGGAGCTGCCCAGAAGAAACCTGCTGAGACACCATGTGATTTATCCACCAGAAGGTCACTGACAATCTTGGTTATTGCTCTTTATGTAGTCTCTTATATAAAGGTTGAACGCATAATGATTGAATGTGGAGAGAATTAGAGGATTTCTCAAATCAAGAGGATGTGTTGAAGGAAATTGGGAGGAGGTGAAGTAGTGAAAGTCATGGTGTAACAGCATAGTAAATCTAATCAGGTATATAGAACGAGTGGTGGACAATTCTGGGGCAAAAAATCAGTAGGAACTTCTTTTTCGGTTCCATGGTTAACTGCTCCATTTGTACACACTGTATAAGAACTGCTCTTTATACATAACATGGAGAGTTAGGAACAGTTGCGCCCCAGGACACTCTCCTCAATGGAGCCTTCCCCTCCCTTTACATATATACAGGGCCGGCCTTAGGGGTGTGCGAACTGTGCGAGCACACAGGGTGCAATACCCTAGGGGGCGCCACACCAGCCCTCTGCTCGGCAACTCTGCTGGATCCAGGGAGGGGGCAGAGATCACTGGGTGTGAGGTGTAGCTCCGCCCCCACCCTGTGAAGCAGAGCGGCATGCTCGCACCACCAACATACAGTGATAATGCAGGGTATGGGAAATCCATCCTCTGCTTCACAGCGTCGGGGCGGAGCATCACCTCTCACCCGGAGAGGTGAACAGGAGGGGTGAGAGAGAACAGAGGAAGGGGGGGGAGAGAGAAGAGAACAGGAGGGGAAGAGAGAACAGAGGAAGGGGGGGGGGGAGACAACAGAGGAACTGGGGGAGAGAGAGAAGAGAACAGGAGGGGGGATAGAAGAGAACAGAGGATGGGGAGAGAAGAGAACAGGGGAGGGAGAGAACAGATATGGGGAGGAGGAGGAGAGAGAGAGAACAGATATGGGATGGAGGGGGAGAGAGAGAATGGATATGGAAAGGAGGGGGAGAGAGGACAGACATGGCAAGGAAGAGGAAAGGGGCAAACATGGGAAGGGAGAGACACATACATGGAGGGAGAGGAAAGAGACAGGCATGAGAGAGGGGCACCATGGGAGAGGCCCGCAAAGGGCGCCGGAACACTTAAGGCCGGCCCTGCATATAAAGATCTGACGTAAAGAGTTAAAAGGGTAGTGAAGAGTGAAGACCAAACCATTGCTTTGCCTGTATTTCTTTCAATTATCTTTTTTCTGTCTATCAGTCTCTGCGGCTTATCAATCAGCGTATCTGACTTGGGTGGCTAGACAGATAGAGGCAGTGTCAGAGGAGTTAAACCCTTGGGTGGCTAGACATATAGAGGCAGTGTCAGAGGAGTTAACCCCTTGGGTGGCTAGACAGATAGAGGTAGTGTCAGAGGAGTTAATCCCTTGGGTGGCTAGACAGATAGAAGCAGTGTCAGAGGATTGAACCCCTTGAGTCGCTAGACATATAGAGGCAGTGTCAGAGGAGTTAAGCCCTTTGGTGACTAAGTTAACCCCTTGGGTGGCTAGACAAATAAAGGCAGTGTCAGAGGAGTTAACCCCTTGGGTGGCTTGACAGATAGAGGCAGTGTCAGAGGAGTTAACCCCTTGGGTGTCTAGACAGAAGCAGTGTCAGATGAGTTAACCCCTTTATACACACTCACTTACACACACACATATACAGTCTGTCACTCACACATACACATAAACATACACATATCCACACTGACATACACATAAACACACACTCACACTGACATACACACTGTCTAACTGTTTAACTTACCTGATCCAGGCATCTCTGTGCTTTGAGCTCCTCGAGTGAAGGAGGGACTGAGCCAATCATGTGAGGCTTCGGAACTCACAGCTAATCAAGAGAGTTGAGAGGTCTCACCTGATTGGACACAGAAAAAAAAAAAGACTGCTGCATGGAGCAGCAAAGTGCCGCCTCTGCCAGGGTGCCGCCTGGAGCAGCTGCTCCAGTCTACCCCATTAAAGGGCCGGCCCTGGGTATTAGGCACTTTAGTGGACAGTTTTTACTGGTAAAGAGAACAATAATGAGCAGGGTGGTGGATACTGAAAGGCATAAAAATGTATTTAACAAGAGGGCACTTCAGTGCTGAGATTTTGGCTTGCCATTGAGGATTAGACACTCAAGTTTCAATGTTCGCCATTACTGGTCTAGTATGAAAAGGTGGTGCATATGTGCCAAAATATGTATGCTAAAGTGGGTGAAATTATTTTGCAAATAAATTATACCAAAAAATGTATGGATTTATAATCAGTTTGTGACACTGTATAGAGAAGGTCCTGTTTGTAAACAGAAAAAGCAAGTCAGGAAATAAAGTTACACAAAAGGCAACTAGGGTAAATCTGCCAGAGGAGGAAATATAGGTCAAGGAAAAAAATATTGTTGTACACAAATGCAGATTGTTAATTTAAAGGGAACATTTAATTCGCATATAAGATCTATACATGAGTCTTAGTTAATGTATTGCTCATGATAAAATAGGATTCTGCTAACAATTGTAAGCATTTTATATAACTCTGTAAAAAATTCGGAAGGGTTTAAATATTTCTATTTGCATAGCCCTCAAGAGGAAAATTTTCTGCCTAGCTACTGTACTGTTTCTCCCAGCAGCAGTAGTCCTCTTATTGATTGGTATGTCCCTCACCCATACCTCAAAACTTATTTCCCCACTTCCTGGTATGTTAAGTGTCAGCACTACCACCATAATGAAAATGGAGGGAATGCTCACTGTTGATGTCGGGCTACGAGAATAGTGTATAAATATAGTTTAATCTATATACACAGCATAGTCCACATAAGCAGTGAATTGTCCCTTCTGCAGGCTCAGGGGTGGAACCAGAGTTTCGTCTTACTGGTAATGACCAGTTGGTTCATTAGTTATTAGCTTTCACATTACACTAGGTTTCTTTGTTTTATTCATGGTAGATTTGTGCAACAAATATAAGATGGGTTACTGTAAAAATTCTAAACAATATAGCTAAATATATGAAATATCGCCAAAAATCCATACAAATGCTCAGGGCCTGGCGAGAAAGTGAAGGATTTCACGTTCCCATCCGGGAGGACCCGGTTATATAGAAACATAGAATGTGTCGGCAGATAAGAACCATTCGGTCCATCTAGTCTGCCCAATTTTCTACATACTATTATTAGTCCCCAGTTCCCTGTCTTATATCTAGGATAGCCTTGTGCCTATCCCACGCATGCTTAAACTACTTCACTGTGTTTATCTCTACCACTTCCACTGGAAGACTATTCCATACATCCACTACCCTCTCAGTAAATAATACTTCCTGATATTACTTTGAAATCGTTGCCCCTCTAATTTAAGATTATGTCCTCTAGTTGTGATAGTTTTTCTTCTTTTAAATATACTCTCCATATAGCCTGACGTGTAAAAATCACACAGTAGTAAAATAAAAACTGCTCATCTGTAGGGGGCAAATTGCAATCAGCTGCATAGTTCTTGCTAAGGTCAAAACTACCTCTATTCATAGTGACAAAAACTACATAGATGGCCACTAAATAGCATGTGCATGTATTAGCCTGGCTATGATTTCACCAGGAGAGAGGAATGGAGACATTTTGGGAGAATCACTGGACATTAAATGAGTGCAGTTTATGTTACATGCTCCAATATTGCGATAACAATGTATACATGCAACATAAAAGTGTGCATGATTTATGGATCATGCTTCACCATGAGCAGAAAATAAAATTGTGCTTGAAGTTATTGCACAACAAGAAACCTAGCAAAAAGGTTTGATTGAAAAGGCTGTCACAAAGTGAATCCTGACAGCCTGCATGACTGGGGCTCTTGGAGGGGCCTAAGGGCCAAACACCTCCCTGTGGACTATGGACCCGGTCTGTGGATATGCTAGGTTTGGGGATACAGCTGGACTTCAACATAGGTTTAGGATGTCAGCCAGGATGCATACCCTTGGAGGGCCAAGAGTATCCCATTCCTTGTGTTTCCACCAGGTTAAGAAATGTTATTATATGTTAGTGTTGAAATGTGTACTTATCTAATCAAAAAGTGTTTACTGTCCTGTGAGCCATCTATTGTCTCTTGTAGTCTGAATGTCTGTATCTAAGGTGGCATGTTTATTTTATGTTGTTATACTGTGTTTAGTTATTTGTTTCAAGTATGGTTTTCTATTGTTTGAGGCTTACATGTTATAATTTGTTCCCCTGTACCTACCCTAATTCAGTGGTGGTGAACCAGTGTGTGTGAGTATAAGTGTGTGAGTATGTGTGTGTGAATATAAGAATAAGTGTGTGTGAGTATGAGTATAAGTGTGTGAGCATGAGTATATGTGTGTGTGTATTAGTATAAGTGTGAGTAAGTATGAGTGAAAGCATGTGAGTGAGTATAAGTGTGTGTGAGTAAGAGTATAAGTAAGTGTGTGTGTGTCTGTGACTATGAGTATAAGTATGTGAGTGTGAGTATAAGTGTGTGTGAGTGTGAGTATGAGTATAAGTGTATGTGTGAGTATAAGTATGAGTATTATTGTGTGTGAGTATGACTATAAGTGTGTGTGTGTGAATGAGGATAAGTGTGTGTGTGTGTGTGTGTGTCTATGAGTATGAGTATAAATGAGTGAGTGTATATGTGTGTGTGTGTATGCGGTGTTGACACTTTGAGGTCAGAAAATTGGTTTTGGACCAAAATTGGGCAATCGGGCCCAAACACATTCACCATCACTGCCCTAGCTGATGTCAAATGTGTGTGTATATAAGTCTGTGCTGTTTGACAAACATTTTTTTTTTAAATTCTTGCTATACCTCACTGCTAGTAGTCCTGTCTGCTATTTGGGTACAAAAAGCAAGGTTTCAGGAAAGACTTGCTGGGTGAATGCTGAGCTTTAACCCCTTAGTGACAGAGCGCTATGCTGCATTTGATGTGCCTTGAAGACCAGAATTCCATCATTTTTGTTATATGTTTACTGAACTGTGAATTTCTTTCTTTGTGTTTAGTCCACCTACACAAATTATATATAATTTTTTAAAGGACGGATAGGACTTTCATTTGATACTATTAGTTTCATCATATGATATAATTTTCTATTAAAAAACATAAAATATGATGAAAATATGCCATAAAAAACACTTGTTCTAACTTTGACCTGATTTTTTTTTAAACAATTACAAATGGTAAAAAAGACCCAGTCTACATATTTCTAATATTTGTGCTGAGTTCAGAAATATTATTAATATATTAATATATTTAGTGTTTTAAAGTATATTTCATCTAGATTTAAACAGTGTATTGTTTTATAAGTAAATCTCAATGCTGTTAACCATTCTTCTTGTGTAATGTGGGTGTTCAAGTCCTTATTCCATTTCTCCCTACCAAGATTTTTTACTGTCGGTTTTATATTTTTAATTAATGAAACACATTTAGATATCATGTTTTTCATATTTTCTTGTTTCAGTAATTGTTCTAATATTTTTTCATTATCATCTTTTGGTTTTCTTACATATTTATCCATAAAGTATTTTAATCTTAAGTATGTAAACAGCTCATTACTGGGTATCTTGTTTTCTTCTTTTATCTGTTCAAATGATTTAATCCCTGTAGTATTATAGAGGTCTTCCAGCCTATGTATACCCGCCTCTTCCCACCTTTTTAGATTTATATCCTGTATATTTCCTTTCACCATTTTCAAGGGTAACCCTGTTAGAATTCGATTTTTTAATTTCATAAGTTTCCTTATTTTTTCCCAGCAATTTAATATATCGTTTAAGATTGTACTGTTTTTTAATTTCTCTTTTTTATCCGTTGATTCTTTAGTTACCTTCCAGAATATTATGCCCAGATAACGGGTTTCTGCAAGGTCCTGCTCCACTCTATACCAACTTTCTTGGGTTGTAGCTTCCTGCTGTGTGGCTATCGCTTGAGCTAGTTTACATGCCATTGCATATTCCTCCAATATGGGTACCCCCAGCCCACCGTCTCTTACTTTTAGAGCCATTCTTCCTAGCCCTATTCTCGGGTGTGTGTTCTGCCATATAAATCTGCTCATTGCTGACTGTATCATCTGTAACCAACTTTTAGGGATATCAATGTTAATCATTTTAAACAAATAAGTCCATTTTGGCAGGATATATGCTTTAAGGATATTTATCCTTCCCCACCACGAAAACCCCAGTGGTTTCCATTCTTTTAATTTCTTATTTGTTTCTGTTAGGAGGGGGAGAAAGTTTGCTTGCACTATATTAGAAGGATCTGTACTAATTTTGATTCCCAGATACTTAATATAGTGTTTTGCCCATTTGAATCCAAATTGTTGTGTTAATTTAGCCATGATAGACTGTCCTATATTGCTTTCTATTGCCAGGGATTTCTCCCAATTTAATTTATATCCTGAACATTGGGAATAGCTTCTTATCTCCTTCATAAGTTCCTGCAGGGAAGTAAGTGGATTTGTTATAGTTAAAATCACATCATCTGCGTAAAGATTAATTTTCATTACTTCCCCGGTAGCATTGAATCCCCTGATTCTTTTGTTTCTACGGATGGCCATTGCCAGTGGTTCGACAGATAATAAATATAGCAGAGGGGAGAGTGGACAACCCTGCCGTACTCCGTTTTGTATGTTGAACCATTCTGATTCAAAACCGATACCCTTTACTTTAGCTTTTGGTCCCTCATACATAGCCAATATATTTGCTAAAGTCCTTTCTCCAATCCCAAAGGACTGGAGTGCATATCTCATAAATGTCCAGCTGACCCTGTCAAAGGCTTTCTCTGCATCCAATGACAGGGTCAGAATGGGGGTCTGATCTCTCTTCACTGCTTCCAATATATCAACCAGTCTCCTAATATTATTTATTGGGGATATGCCAGAGGCAAATCCAGTCTGGTCCCTGTGCACAACAAATGGGAGAATTATTTTTATTCTTTCCGCCATGACTGAAGCATATAGTTTAATATCTACGTTCATCAGGGCAATTGGTCTATAGTTCTTAACCTCTTCCCCATCTTTTTCAGGTTTAGCAATCGGAATTATATATGCCCTGAGCATTTCTTGAGGGATTCCTTTATAAAACTCGTTGAAAGCTTTCGTTAGATCTAATTTTATTTGTTCCTTTACTATTTTATAAAACCGGTTATCGAATCCATCTAGTCCCGGTGATTTTCTTTGTTTTAACCTGTCTATGGCTTTATCCACTTCTTCTACTGAAATTGGTTTGTTCAGAGTGTCCTTTTGATCTATTGAAATTTTTGGGATATTTAGGTTGCCTAAATATTCTTGTATTTCTGTTTATGTTGTTTGCATTGGCAGAGTATACAGGGCTTGATAAAAATTCTTAAAAGTTTCTCCAATCTCCTCTGGTAACAGGACTTCCTTATCCCCCACTTTAAGTTTTGATATCATTTTTTTTTAATTATCTTTTTTAAGTCTGCTAGACGTCGCTTTCTGAGCTTTATTCCCCCAATAATACCATGAGCGGCGTAATGTTTCCATTGCTTTATTAGTTCTAATTATTAATATCTCTGTAATAGCTTTTTCAATTTCTTCTATCTTCTTTGTATCTTTTACATTTGGATTTATTTTATTTTGGGAAGACACTTGATCTAGCTCCACATACAGTTGTGCCAACGATTTTCCCCTAGTTTTTTTTCCCCTTATTTCCATAGTTATTAGGTGACCTCTTATTACGCTCTTGTACGCACACCAAACAGTGGCAGGATTTACTTCATCTCCTCCGTTCTCCCTGAAATAGTTTTCAGTCATTTTAATAATTTTATCCATATTACTCTTTTTCCTTAAATAGTAATGTTGAAGTTTCCAGTCAGGTTTAGGGGTTTTCCATTGGTCTTCTATTTCCATCATAATTGCATTGTGATCTGAGGGTGAAAATTCCAGAATAAGTATCTTTTTAATCTGATTAGTGAAGGCCCTTCCTCCTAACATTAAGTCAATTCTTGAGTATGATAAATGGGTTTTCGAAAAGCATGAGAAATCTTTTTCTTTTGGATGAAACACCCTCCATAAGTCTAATAATTCATATGTTCTTACAAGCTCCCTAAGTCGTCTCGCGTTACTTAATGTGTTTTTATTCCTAACTGTTCCTTTAGTGTTTACTATATCTTGTGGGGGTTCCATCACACAATTTAGGTCCCCCATGATTATCATTGTTCCCTGTGCTATTCTCTGTGTTTTTTTAAACACCTTATGTAAAAATCTTATAGGGGATTGGTTAGGTGCATAAACGTTAGTGAGCGTATATATTTGTTGTTTATTTTGGCAATTACTATCACAAACCTACCCTCTGGGTCTGATTCTTGATATAAAATGCTCAGTGCTAAATCTTTAGAAAACAAGAAAGCCACCCCTCTTTTCCTTTGATGAGGTAGGGAGGCGTGGATCAATATTGGAAAATTTTTATTTTTACATCTTAAAAAATCCATTCTCCTCCAGTGAGTTTCTTGGAGGGCACATATTTTTATTTTCTCTTTTTTGAGGAAGTGCAGAACCATGCTTCTTTTATTTGGGGAATTGATCCCTTGTGCGTTCAGAGTTAATATTCGAACCATCTTTTATTTGTTCTCCTAGAATGGTTCTGATTTGTTCTAACTTGACCTCCAGTGATGCTCATCTTCCATACCTGACATACACATACTACATATAACATAAACCCGCACCTCCCCCTCTTCTTGGAGAGAGAGGTTCCAACACGGTTAGCTAAAATGAAAGACAATAGATCGGACCGGTGTTGGAGATGTGATATAGAAAAAGGGGATATTTTACATACTTTTTGGGGATGTGAGGAAATCCAGAAAATGTGGAAAGAAATAAATCAGAAAATAAGAATCTTGACAGAAATAGATTTAGAGTTTACTCCAGAAGGGTTTTTATTACATCTATTAAAGCAACAGTGCAAAAAAAAAAATGGAGAAAGAAATAATAGTACATATACTGTTGGCGGTAAAATTGATAATCGCTAGGAACTGGGGCTCAAAGAAAATTCCCATCTGGTCAGAAATAAAAAATCAGGTGCTACTCCAGATAAAAATGGAGCAAGGGATATTCAATCAGTTACACATAAAGGAAAGGAGTAGGGAAAAGTGGGAAGAGTGGATAGACAAAATAAAAAACAGGACATAAAAAGAGATGGGTAAGATTCAGAGAATAGAAGTAAGATAGCAGATTAAGAATAGGTTGACCTCCAGTGTTGCTCAGGTATGAATGTATGAATGTATGAACTGAATGTTGAAACAAATAAAACAAGTAGGTAGGAAGTATGTCTGGCTCCAATAGAACTCAGAACGTAATGAGAATAACTTGGTGAGCCAGTCAAAGGTAAACGAATGTTGTATGGGGTATAGTTTGTCTAACCATATGACACAAGGATGAACTGAATACACATTGTGGAAATTGAAGGTGTCTCAGAAGCTGAGTGTCAAAAAAAAAAAAAAAAAATATATTAATATATTTCTAACCATTTTCTTTTACAGTGACCTTTTAACCCCAACCCTAAATCTACCACCACCCCTTAATCTAACCCTCATACTCACCCGAACCCCACCTGTAACCCTAGTTATCACCCTAACCCTAGATCTAGGTTTAGTAGATCTAGGGTTAGCTTTTTCCTTTTATTTATTACATTTTTTTTAATTGTAATGTTGCTGACTGCCTATAGGGGCAGTCAATCAATGATTTCAGAGCGACGGAAGAGATATTTATTTTCTCTCTTACGTCGCTCTCTGCTGGGCATGCTGTATTGGAGGAACATGCTCTCCAGGGGGGCAGAGAAGGTGTTGCATGATCGAGGTGTTGCATGATCGAGGCATCATTGCAATGCTTTACACACATAGGCAGTGATCAGCTTTTACTGCCTATTTGTGTTGAAGTGCATACGATCGCATTCGCGGTGATCGTATGCGCACGAGGGGTGCTGGGGGGGAGGGGGGCTAAAGCACTCTCAGAGGCTGCTTCGGATCCTAAGCAGACTCTGAGAGTAACTGCAGGCATGAAGCGTTGTGCTAAGGAGCACAACGCTACATGAAAACTCAGTACGTATATATACATCCTCGGACCATGCTTTGCGTTAAGGGGTCAATCGAGGGCTAAGGAGGTGATTTCCTTCAACGGGCAGAGATGCCACCAAGCTTGGCTAGCCGTCCCGTTACAAAGGCATAGAGTTGTATTGACTCTTTGACGTTCGGACTCTTAGTTTACCATACTGTTGTTAAAAATGTGAACTGTACCATGTTTTCTAATGCACAAACACAGCCTGTAATATATTATTCATATGATAACATTTTAGAAAATGTGGTTATAGCAGCAACTTCAGTATGGGTGTGGGGCCTGGAATGCTAACCAACGAAGCTTTGACCAGCTCCGTCATGCTTGTATAGTTAATAGGATGTGAAGGCATTAGCGGAAGCTATTGGACAGTTTTCTTCTAGATTAAACAGTTTGTTGCTGAACCCGTTAGTCTGCACACAACCAACACACACACCTGAAAAACATATTTGCACATTGTTGTTCAAATGGCAGTACAACAAAAAGAAAAATACAAACTGAGGTAATGGTGAAATTAGTTATTGTTATCAAAAGCCTGTACCTTCAAAGTATTTATTTGCTTCTTGGAAAGGAGGTGATGCACCTTGTGAAGAACTGTGGATTACAAACTTCTTTTGTCCAGCCTCAGAGTGCTCAAGAGCCTTGGATCGAATGTTAAATAAATCCCGTTATGTCCCAAATGGGTTTCCCACTGTAATCCATTTACTGTTCTATTGCCTAATCTCTGTTATCAGATGCCTGCCTGTATATATTCCCCATTTTCTGCTTTAATACATTTTCTTTGTTTTCTGCTGTACCTGAGACCTGTGTCAGTGTTGGGACAAAGAGCAGAGGGAACAGTGACTTGTATTTGGGACTTGCTGGCTTTCATTACGGGCTAACGGAGGTGACTACCCATCCTAGGATACTGCTCCTTACACACAACAACTAACTCATAAATAATGCAACAAAGAAAAATCCCTAATATTCTGTGATACAAGGAAGTGTAGACTTAGGTTTGTATAATGCTATAGAAACATCGAAAGGCTTAATGTATGGTTAAGACAACAATTAAATAACAGAAGATATTGTTTAATATTCTAACATAACAGTGTAATGCCACAATGATAGCACATTACAAAATTGCATTAACAACATGGTATGTCTGTATAGGGCTGAAACGTCCTTTTCCTATATGTTTTTATGTGGCTATGGGGGGCTTGTCCACTGACGAGCACTTCGCTACATTAAATACTTTTGTTTATTTTTGGGAGTGCAAGGCCTTTTTTTTTACTTTTGAGGAGAACTCGATGCCAGGAATCGCTAGGCCCGCTCCCAAACCGTTACCATGGCAACATGCATATGCTGGATTTAGAATAAGCATCTGTAGAATAAAATGAAAGTGCACAAAACAAATACCCAAAATAAAGGCAAACCAAGTCACCTATAGGCATAAACACACACTACACTAAGGATTCGGGTCTGTTCTTACATATTAACAGGGCTGACCCTAAAATGTTCAAAGCTCCTTACAAGCACTAACAAAGGCTCAGGATGTGGACTTCAGTCAATGCATTCCATTCATTGCATTTTTGAACTGGTTTGGGTTATAACTGAGAATATACTATCTGTGTGGGTAAACAGATAAAGTATTGTACACTTGATTGGATGCACAAACAAGGATATTTTGCATTGGCTGTAATTAGAGAGCCAGTGACATTTTATATAAGCAAAGAAGAACTTGTACTGTAGTGGCTGTGACGATGAGGGCCTTGTTAAAAATTGCTAGCTATTTCTTCTGCATATGACTAGAACAGGTATTGTATTCACACAAAAGCATTTAGAGAAGTGAACAAGGCAGATCCCAAATTCTCCATAATACATTAGTCGTGATAAACAATAATGTGTACCGTAAAAACAAAAAAAACCTAAACACAAATTTAAAGGACAACTGCACTCTTTTGTATATTGCTTACAAATACAATTTGCTATTACTTAAAATTAATTGGACCGTTTTAATAGCCAAAAATTGGATGTCACTGAATTTAGAGACCACTAAATTGTTTTATAGTTCTCTAAGCAGTTTCACATTGGAATTGATTTCAAAGTTTAATATATGTGAAATACACTTATTTTTTTTTTTACTTTAAATTGTTTTAAAGTAAAAATAAGTGTATTTCACATATATTAAAAACATTTACAACATAAAGAAAGTAAGCTAAGTACACTGGCCTTTTTTAAGTCCAGTAATGAATTTTCAATGTATGATGTAGATGTAACTTGCACATAGATGTGACATAAGGATCTACTTACTAAAGAAGATTGCAGGGTCTGAGATGGGAATTTCAAACTTTAGGTCAAAATAGCCAAGTTGGAAAAAAAATCAAAAATTACTTTGTTCTTAAGTTTGTTGATCCTACAGTCTTCAGGTACTTATCGATACCCACTCTAATCACCATTAAGTTAGAAATACATTAAAACAATGTAGGGAAAAAAACAAGAAAAATACCAATTGGTAAGTATGCCAAAGCACAGTAGGAGGAGGAGGTTGCAATAGAAGGACTCATACTCACTAGTCTGGAGCAGGTAGCTGGGTAGGGGCAATGCACCACTTTAAGAGAGACACTTGAATGTTATGCTTATATAACCACCGTCATTTTAACCTTTTGCACGTTTAAGAATAGAACCGATTTGTCTCTTTCTGTCTTACTCCATTTCTACATGAAGAGCCTGTAATTAGTCACTTAAAGGATATTATGCTTTAAATTATACAAATGACCATGAAGGAGATAAGCTACCAAACTTCAATTCCAGTATCTTAGAAAGTTTTCACAATCATTAATAAGCTGTGTATTATAATGCAAACTGTTTTATATTAAATTAAATGGATTCCACATATTTGGGGTGCACAAGGACCTTTACTGTGAGCTGCAGATATAATAGTGGTCTAACTCAGATATGAGTGTATAATCCAACCATCATTACGTTGATCAGCCTTGTCAAAAAGGTCCAGATGGCTCCGATGGGGACTGTGACCTGCATGACAGGTCACTGTATACTTTAGTCAGCTCTAATCTGATGGATTTGTTGTTTACTTTTACAACAATGGTTTGAAAAAGCAATAGAAAATAAAAATAAGGCTTTAATAATAGCTGCTTTTCTCCACAAAAAAAAATAATTAAACTTTTTTGATATACCATCTAAATCAAATTTACTGTCAAAATGAAATACTAGACATAAACAATGTTTGTTTAAATAAATGGAGAGATGGGACAATAAGCGAGTAGCTTATTTTAATCATTCATGATGATAAAATCCAGTCTAACGTTGTATGCAAACAAAGCTTTCTATTCTCTTAAGTACACAGTGCATAACCATTATCTGCACTAAAATTATGTTTGGTTTTAAATTAAATTTGGTCTTATGCAGAATAAAAGGCTCTTTGTTATTATCTCTTTCCTGTCAGATGAACCATGATTTTGAGAACACATTCAAGTACACAAGCACTTGCCTGGTGTATAAATTTAAAGTACAACTTATGTTTAATAAAAAAATATTGTGTAGATGATTTATGAAGAAATTCTTTAATGAAAGAATACAAATTAAGTGCCTTATCAAGCCTTCTTTACTCCATATAGAGAATGTCTAGTTTGGTGTATTCATTTGGTTCATTCATGGCTTTTCCTTGACTACACATCCATTATTTCTGCTTGTGAGGTCACAAGACATGTGACTTGTTGCAACATGAACTCATTTAACAGCTTTTAGCAGGACACCTAGTACACATGGCCATGTTTAAGGCTTTTTTCCCAATTTCCCCATTCCATATACAAGGCATATTTTAAAATGAAATGGGTGCCATGCAGGGGCGTTGCTAGGTCTCCAAAAGACCTGGGGCTGGAGCCCAGGGCAGATTTGATAGAAGTGGAGTGAATGCTTAGGCGGGCATACAGATGAATATATGAGATGCCAATTAACAATAAGTATATTTGGGTATATATCAGGGCGCAACAAATCCCAGGCACCACAAAATTAGACCTGGCACCCGGGTATTATTGTCCCCACATGGTGCCCTCGCTGCTGAGATCATTTTTTGTTTTTGTATTATCCAGTGGAGCACGAGGGGGAAGTGTGTGCACCTACTTCCTGGTATGTCCCCATGCGCACCACACTATAATGAGTGCCGGGTGTGCTCAGCAGGACTAGAAACAATGATGGTCTGTGCCTGTGTGAGAGGCACAGACCAGACTGGAATGAGGTATGGCAGCAAGAGGGGGGGACATATTGATAGATAAAAAAAAACTGCTGGCTTGTGTGTAAGTGTGTGTGACGGACTGACTGTAGGTGTGTGATTGAGTATGTGTGTGTATGTGACTGTCTGTGACTGAATATATATGTGTGACTAGCTGTATGTGTGTCTGTCTGGGACTATGTGTTGTTTGTCTGTATGTATGCTACTGACTATGTGTGTGTGTCTGTGTGTTACTGAATGTATCTGTGTATGTCTGTATATTACTGAATGTATGTGTGTGTGTCTGTATGTTACTGAATATGTGTGTGTGTGTGTCTGTATGTTACTGACTGTTTGTGTCTGTATGTTACTGAACGTGTGTGTGTCTGTATGTTACTGAACGTGTGTGTGTCTGTATGTTACTGACTGTTTGTGTCTGTATGTTACTGAACGTGTGTGTGTGTCTGTATGTTGCTGACTGTATGTGTGTGTCTGTATTTTACTAGATGTATGTTTTTGTATCTGTATTTTACTGAATGTATGTGTGTGTCTGTATGTTACTGACTGTATTTGTGTTTCTGTATGTTATGGACTGTATGTTTGTGTGTGTCTGTATGGTAATGAGTGTCTGTCTGTACAAAGTAATATTAAGAAGAGAAGTTTATAACCTAATAAATCCATGTAAAGATTTATAGTATAAAAAAAGTTACTGACTGAATCTGTGTGTGTCTGTGTGTATGGTACTGACTGCATGTGTGTGTCTATCTGTGTATATGCTCTTGACTATGTGTGTATGTGACTGGCTGTATGTGTGTGTCTCTCTGTGACTGACTGTATGTATGTATGTATGTATGTATGTATGTATGTATGTGTGCGTGTGTGGCTGACTGCGTATTTGACTGTCTGTGATTGGGTGTGTATGTTGGGTGTGTATGTGACTCCATGTAAAAGTTTGTGTATGTTTGTGTGTATGTGCCGTTTTCTGGCTCCTGGATTTTTTTGCTGGCTCCTAAAATTCAGTTAAATTTGTCAAGCCCTGGTATATGAATAATACACAGACACGCATTACAAACACGCTGTCTCACACAGACACGCATTACAAACATGCTGTCTCACACAGACACACATAACAAGCATGCTGTCTCACACAGACACGCATTACAAGCACACTGTCTCACACAGACACGCATTACAAGCACGCTGTCTCACACAGACACGTATTACAAGCACGCTGTCTCACACAGACACGCATTACAAGCACGCTGTCTCACACAGACACGCATTACAAGCACGCTGTCTTACACAGACACGCATTACAAGCACGCTGTCTTACACAGACACACACACAAGCACGCTGTCTTACACAGACACGCATTACAAGCACGCTGTCTCACACAGACACACATAAGCACGCTGTGTCACACAGACACACACACAAGCACACTGTGTCACACAAATACACATGCTGTCTCTCTCTCACACACACACACACACACAATGTCTCACACACGTCTCCAACAGACACACACAAGCATGCTGTCTTGAAATTAAATATATACAATTTCTAATTATTTAAATGTGCATAAAATAATTTAATACATATAAATAAAAAAAACATAAATACAAATATACACAAAAATACAAAAAACACAATGACATAAACATATGTTCTATGGCATAAATATAATTTGCATTACCAACAGAGCATCAAAATATATAGATACATAAAATATCCGAAATAAAGACCACTAAAATAGCTGAAAAAATCCAAATAAGGAAAATACCTTAAAAAGTAACCGTATGGGCTCACTGGGTCTGGCCACAGGCACCCGCACTAGAAGTCACCATAAACTCCAGGAAACTGTTGCACGTGATCTCGCAAGGATAAGCCAGGCTCAGGCCACAAAGAACAAGGATGGCAGGTATAGCCTATAGGGCGTGAGGTGTGTGAGCCCGCTGGCTGCAGAGCACTTCTGGGTGTCGCACGGCAGCTTGCAAGGGGGCAGATTGGCAGTTAAATGCGACCTTATTCACAGACACAATTACACACACAGACACAGAGATACCTTTACACACATAGACACTTTTATGCACAGACACACATAGACACCCTTACACACACACCCCCAGACACCCTTATACACACACACCCCCAGACACCCTTACACACACACACACCCCCAGACACCCTTACACACACACACCGACACACTTACACACACACCCTTACACACACACACACCCAGACACCCTTACACACACACAGACATAGACCCTTACACACACACACACCCAGACACCCTTACACACAGACATAGACCCTTACACACACACACCCAGACACCCTTACACACAGACATAGACCCTTACACACACACACACCCAGACACCCTTACACACACACAGACAGACATACACCCTTACACACACACACACACCCCCTTACACACACACACACACACACACACCCTTACACACACACACACACAGACATACACCCTTACACACACAGACATACACCCTTACACACACACACACACACAGACAGACACCCTTTCAGCAGTAGTGGTGTCTGAACCATCTCCCTCCCTGCTCCTTTACCTTGCCCTGCAGCCGGTCCTGGTGTATCAAAGCGCGAGGGGGCAGAGCACGCACCCCTTAGCGCTTCTCTCAGCTCCACATGCCCGATGGAGGCACGCTATGGAGGTGCCTCTGCCCTACACGCAGCCAGACACAAACAGGGCTGCGTGAGGGCTTGAAATCATATCCGGCGCACTACACTAGAAGACGGGGAGATGCTGGGTGGTCCCAGGGGTCGCCACAGGCAACCAACAACGGCAGGTCCGCGACCCCTGCAGTTACCCACCACTTGCAGAGAAAAAAAAAATGTTTGGTGACTCGGGATTCGGGGCTATGGGGATGATATTCGGGGCTTCAGCCCCAGTAGCCCCCCCCTAGCGACGCCTCTGGTGCCATGGATTAGCAATGGTCCATATGCATACCTTCCAAATACTCCTATTTAGGAGGGACAGTATCTATTTTCTACCTGAATCCCCCTGTCCTTCTTTCATCCTCTACTGTTCCTTTTTATTTTCTGGGAGCTAAACATTTTTGGTTTGTATAAGTGTATCAGAGAGCTCCAGAGCAATACAACTGAAATAAACTGTGTTTAACTGCAGTAAATGAGTTTATATATTATTGTTTATAAATAAAATACTTTATTCTTATTTTAATTCAATTAGCAAATTGCATAAATAGTTACCATTTGGCCATAAAGTCACTGAAATAGTTTCAGCAATGCCCCATCCACACCCACAAAAATAAAAGTGTTCCTCTTTGGCCATTTGAAATGTTGGGGGCTATGTTTATGTAATGTGGTATATGAGTGAGAAAGAAAGTGAATAATAATATAATGTTCCAAAAATGGAATTCTCTCCAACATTCCACCATTAAGTAAATTCATCCTTTGTACATTTGTGTCTTAGAGCAAACCACTTAACAGATCAGGAATCTATTCCTTGTTGTGAACTGTGATGCACTGACTGACAAGTGAACATCAAAAATAAAATTAGGCATTAATAGTTATTTTTGAAAAATAATCTAACGTACCTATCTTTCCAACTTGATTACTGATGTCTATTTTTTGCAGTTCACGTATCAGTTCACTTTTTAGGGAACAGACCCCACTGAATATAATTACATCTGGGATTTTTATCTGCTCTCTTTGTGTGATAATCTGTGTGATAATCTTTTGAGTGCTAAATGAAACAAACCCCATGGAGAAACGAGCTGGTTTAATTGCAGTGATAAAAACATTTGCAATATATGTGAAATGAAAGTATATGTGCAATTACCTTTAATAATACTGTGATTATAATGGAATAATTGCCATTTCAGGTAAGACTTTTATTGCAGCTGCTTATTTTTTCAGTATTAAATAAAAACTAACTACTAATATACAAATGGAATAACAAATGTTTTATACAATAAAATGTAGTTTAGCTTGGAGAAAATGCATGTAGCTACCTATTATCAAGACCTTTTTATTTTTTGCCTTGATGCCCCAGTGGTGAACAAACATGTAAGAGTGTGATTGTAAGTGTGTGTAGTTGTTGGAGACACCAAAAAATTCAGGTGCAGAGGACACTGGACTCCTCAACCCAGTTAAGCCCACTAAAGTTTCCATAAATTTAATTATTCTGAAGTAGGTATAGGATAAGCTGACCATAAGGACCTTAAAAGTTAAATATTAATGTGCTCCATCAAGAAGTTCAACTTGGGTAACACAGGGATTTCAGTATTTATGATACCAATAGTAATGCCTTTAGATATCATTAGGTGTTTCACCTGTGTTCAAGTATAGATGACTTTTCTGATTTAATAATCACAAATCTAAACCCCATGCCCCACCATATTCCTTCTATTGAGATACATGCACTTTAATATAGTACCATAAACAGACCACATCAGTTCACTCTCACCTTAAATATTTCATAGATTAAGAGAAACTGTATGTACCATGATGTATGTGCAAGTGCTTCAACTTAGAACATGCAATCTGCAAATGGTTCTGCAAGATGCTGCTGCATATGGTTTCTCACCCACCCACTTGCCTGCAATTAATGTAACAGTGGATAAATCATTTTTTACATCATTTTTACATCACTCTAAATACTAATTAGGTGACTAATGTAAAGTTCTCCAAAGTGACAGTGAGATATTTTAATTGTATTTATATTATAATGCTACTGTTTAATTTTCACAATGTTTATGTATAATTGTAATTATAAACATCTTCAGTCGGACAGTGTTACAATTCATTATCAAATAAATTACTGATCAAGACCCATTGGGATGGGATCATTTTTGACACTCTTGATCACAGAAAGGTAGTGGTTGGGTTTTAGGATTATCTCTAGCATCTTAATGCTAACTATTAGCAGACCTCAGCCGACCCAGGGGTTTTCATATCCCCCAACATGGGGATGACCAACAAATATGTCTGTATCAGAAAAACACAGTGTACAAGCCAATGCCATGATCTCCATGCCCCCATGTCTCACAGACAGGGGAGATGTCACACCTATCACTTGTATTGCTGATATAAGCATCCAGATTTCACTCATCAGGTGTAACCTCTCAACAAACAGCAGATCTTCATGATGGATCACTATCTTTAACTTGGGGTAATCATGGACAACAAGCTCACAATACAACCCCAGGCTGAGAGAATAGTGACACCTGCTCTGATAACTAATGGATGGCAATGGATAGCCTACATTCTAAGACCTAGAAACAGTAATCACATTAGTGGTGACATCTGGATGACACTGCCATACTACCTACGTTCCTG
Source organism: Pelodytes ibericus (assembly GCA_036172795.1). Taxonomy (NCBI): domain Eukaryota; kingdom Metazoa; phylum Chordata; class Amphibia; order Anura; family Pelodytidae; genus Pelodytes; species Pelodytes ibericus. The sequence continues at coordinate 47,346,707 of CM069857.1, read as the reverse complement.
CAGTCCTCCAGACAGTCCAAAACACCCCACCTAGATACATTACTGGGAACAGAAAAAAATAATCATCACATCACTACTCCCCCAAGAGTGCATGCCAAACAACCTGCTTTGCTCACTCTAGAAACCCCAAAACTAAGCTAAATGAGAATAGGAATTGTTGGAAAGGCAAGGAGCAGCACATTATGCGGGGTTATTCATAAAGCTTAACTGACATGTGAACTGCACAAATCAGGCATTTATAGCTGATTTGGATAAATTCTCCAATTTGTTTATCTTTCCAACTCAGCTATTAGTGACTGGATTTTTCAGTTCACTTGTCATTTCAGTTTTGATGAATGTACCCTGCTGTAATATCTCATAACTTTAGTTCAGTTGTTTTACCTCTAGTAATTGTATTTTTTTTTTAAATTATTAAAGATCTGTTAAAAATTCTTCAAAATTGATGTCTGATAAATGAATGCTTATGTTGCAAACCCAATTTACATTGCTAAGCGAGACTGCGTACCCAACAGATTGTTTGTTCCAATCTATGCTTTTATAGTAACTGCAAATCACTGTTACGGGGGAGGTTTCTGCCAATGATTTGGTTAGGCACACCGAACAGTTGTGTAAAGAATTTAAAAAAATTAAGAAAAAACCTGTATGGTTTATAATATTCCAAGAAAAACAGGAGAAATGCAGGATATATCCTGCTCTAATGGATCAGCGTATAATGTGTCAGCAAGGGGCTTTTTAAATGATGGCAAGCAAAGCATATAAAGAAATGGTCAGCCATGTGACTGACAAGTCCTTGCAAACCATCTTCAGTATCCCATTAAACTTAGTCCATCGCACTTATTTACATTACATATGTTCCTCTCTTAAGGTCCAATAGGCCATCTGGAGCCTGAATGATAAAGGACATAAATGTTCACACCATTAAATCTAAATATAGCTTTATAATAACATCACATAACTCAGAATCAATAGCTGACTTTATTGGTGTATGTTGCAAGCAGAGCAGAAAAACAAACAAAACTTTAATGCAGCATCAAGCCTTCTGACAATGAGATGTTTTCTCCAAAAAAATATGACAACAGTCACTGCAGTTATGTTAGCAGATGACGTAGGATTACACGTCTTAGTAGCTCGAGCCAACCTTTGGAGGGCAAAACCTGGACTGGCTAGGGTGGCCTAACTTTGCTATGGCGCACATTAAAAAACATTAAATCTGTTACACTGTTAATTTGTCCATTGTCACAATTAGTACTTTCTGATTTTCTTCTAACAGTTCAATGTGCTATTTGACCTCTCTCTCTCTCTTGCTGTGATATCATTGCGTCTCATTAAATCTTTAATGAGACTAGGAGGTCAGGACAAACGTAATCATCTTACTTAGCCACAGAGAGGACTCACTGAAAATGAAGTATTTTGCTTTAGAATTCGCTGGTCTAACATTAAACGTCATTTAATATTCCTGCTGTGCGGGTGAGAGGCAAGGGAGTGGGGAGAAAGAGGCACCGTTGGGGAGAGGGAGGGAGGGAGGATAGCCAGCATTGGGCAAGTCTGGGGGGTAGGGGCAGCATTGGCACATAAAAGGAAAGAAAAACATAAAATGCATTTTTTTATATCATACTTTTTATTAAATATGAAAATGCAATTTACATGTGAATATATACATGTTAAACTTTTTCCTGTAGGGTAGTCTTATATTCAGGCTTTTAGTTTGACCTCGGCTTCCCTACTGGACATTCTGACCTCTCCTGCCCTTTGAACCTGGCTTGGACTACTTTATTCTCCCAATCCTGTCTTTTCCTTGACTGGTATTGCACATTGCCTAACCTTTGGTTGCTGCTCCCCTGTGGCCCTCTGCTACCTCCCTGCCATAGCCTCCCAGCCCTCAGTCCTCACAGTCGTCTTATATGTACATGTTGTAACGGATCGCCTGGCACCCCGACTGGGTACCTCCGTTGAAGGATGCTCCTAGCACTTCCTGAGGACTCCAAGCACTCTGGCAGACACCACAATCACTGAACCGGAGAAACAAATAAATTCTCCCAAGCATATGAATGCTGTAGACAGTTGAATAGGAACCATACGAATAGGTTTACTCTCCTAGCAGTCAAACTGGAACAGCATACAATAAATCCTTCCCCCAATAATGAGACGACACTTCACTTTGAGGGTTAAAACAGGAACTCTCTGTACTGTCACATACAGTCTCTTTTATTCCCAATCCACAAACATAGTACAGCCCACAGGGCATTACAAAACAACCAATCAATCCATACAATACACACAGACACTCCCACACAGAATCCTCCTCTCTGCATGTGATATGATTACTGAACACAATGGGTAATCTCATTATCACCGGCAGAGGAATACAGTTTTTACACAATATTTATAACTTCTAAAATATACATGTCACAAACATAAAGGATACATTTTCATAATCAATCCATTCAGGGCAACAACATATTAAAAAATGGCACGAATCAGACCAGGGGTTCAAAAGTTAAGGGAAAGTCCTTTGTGACTAAATGAAGCATGGCTTTCTGGCCCAAACTAGTTTCAGAGTCTTCTATCCTGGAGAATAATTCAATTATCTCCCAGGACAGACCCAAGACTCCATTAAGCACATGGTTGCAAAAAGACACAAAACACTTTAAAATACATAAAGTAACCTTTTCACATAACACACAGACATTTCACATATCCCCAGATAGCTGGGATCTGAGCGCACAAAACTACTGAAGAGCGCTCAGATCCTATTCACACAGTTCAATTGCTATGGAGCCAAAGTCTTTAACTACACAAATGGGCTCCATGGCATAGCTATCTGGGTTAACACATTCTCATAAAGTCTGGTCCATAGTCCAAAGGCAAGCAGCCCCCTCCAAGGACACGTGGGGAGGCCGGTTTCGCCACACATGTGTATCCATAATACATAAATAAAAGGAAATATGTCTCTTTTTGGTACATGCTGTTTGCCATAAATACTGATGGTGAATGCTATTTGCCATGAATACTGTTGGTGAATGCCATTTGCCATGAATACTGTTGGTGAATGCTGTTTGCCATGAATACTGTTGGTGAATGCTGTTTGCCATGAATACTGTTTGGCAAGAATAATGTTGGTGAATGCTGGTTGACATTTTCATATAGGTAAAGGACAGTTTTTCCTACCCCTCAATACACAATAATATTCAATTACATATCAAACAATCATTCAAAATTTGAGCTTCCGTGAGACTACTCCCCTAATAATATAACCTTAATATAAAAATTTTAAGTAGTAAAGGGTAAGTGTCACATATTTGTACAACTTATTATATTACTTGACATGCCATCCCTCTTTCTGTTTTGTAAGTCAAGCTATTACTTTTTTTATTTTTAATTCCTGGGATAAATGATTTTCAGCACTTGACGGAATTAGAATTTTATTTTATTTTCCAACCTTTAAAATACTGACTAATCTCTGGTGACAAGACTGTCTTTCTAAATAAACCACATTAAAAAAGAATTATGTTAAAATTAAGGAAAACACACCTGTTGACAAATTACATAGTCATGCTATTTCTGTTAGAAACTCTCTAGAGGTTTTTGAAAAACGTAATCCCTGTTTTTGGATTGTTGTGCCCGTTGAACAGAGAATGTTTTTAAACTTCTGCAGTGTTTGTATTTAGCTGCAATTTCTTTCCTTAACATTTACCGTGCCCACACAAAATTATATATTTGTCCCATCCCCCCAGGATAGTAAGGATATTTAAATACCATTATTTTGATCATGTAGTTCACTGTAAAAAAAAAAAAAAAACATGGTGAAAAATAAAAAAACACATCTTCGGACTTTCAATTGAAAAATGTTGTACTCATCTACAAAAGCTAATGCAAACACCTGCTAAATAGATTCTAATATTTGTCCTGAGTTTAGAAACAATCAATGTTTTCATGCTTTTCTGTTGTTTTTTCAAGTTATAGGACAATAATTTAAAGAAGCTTATTGCTATTTCCTAAATATTTTTTTCCAACAGTGTCCTTTTGACCCAACCCTAAATGTCACCCTAGTCCTAAACCTAAACATAACCCTAACTCTAGCACCAACCCTTACTTTAAACTAACCTTAACCCTAACTGTAACCCTAACAGTAACCCTAATGCTATTCATAACCCTATCTGTAACTCTAACACTAGATCAGGGGTAGGCAACCTTCGGCACTCCAGATGTTATGGACGACATCTCCATACTGCTTTTACAGCTGTAAATCTGGCAAAGCATCAAGGGAAATTTAGTCCACATCTCTGAAGTGCTGAAGGTTGTCTACCCCTGTCCTAGATCTATAGCTAACTAATGCTTTTATTGTTTTTGTTTTTAGATGTATCCATGCTGACTAGACACTTCCAAGTTTCTTGCCCACAACATGGCAGCATGGCGCTCACTCTCGCTCTGTGGAGCGATCCGGGTCACTTGGACACCAAGTCGGTGTTGCTTAATTCCTTGACATTGAGGCATTACAGCAACACTGCCTGAGCGGCTGAAACAATCTTTGATCATTGATCGTTCCACTGCTCATTTTAACGCATGAAGTTCCATGCTGTCACTGATTCTAAATGGGACAAAATGCTATTACGGCATGGAACATCCATTGGTCTTTAAGGGGTTAAGCTATCCATATGTTATCATTTTAATTAAATGAGACACCTTTGCCCTAATGCTATGTGTACCCAGAAATGTTTCTTTATTTGTATTTATTTAACTAAAGAAAGAAAAGATAGAAACAAGAAAAACATATAATGTCATCAAACCTGTTCCCCTATGCACTTTTAATACATCTAGAAATGACTGCGCTACAGAACCTGGATTATGGTGAGCGAATTGATATCCAGTAAATACTATCATTATTTTCGTTGCCCAGGATTTAAATTAAATCCAGGTACAGTGGAATTTATTTATATTTTGGTTTTATTATTAACAAATATCCAGTACTATAATTTTTCTCCTACTTCCTCTTTTTAATTCATGCTATATATCACAGTCATTTCTAGAAAAAGAATCAAATCAACTTTTTTTTTTCCAAATATGCTTTTATGGCATTTATTTAGCAATTTACATGTCAATTACCCACTTTAAAATACATTTTGAATGTCCATTTTCACACTAAAATGTTCAGTTCTCTAAATTGAAATCCCGTATTTTGGAAATAATTGCTAAATTGCAGATCAATTTGGAGCTATGGGAATAGGGAGAATCCAATGCATTCGCAGACCAAGTTTAAATTGACAGTCCGAATTTAGGGGAAATGGCCAAAATGCGACTGAAATGCGCTATATAGAAAAGCCGAAGTGCACATACCGTCGCAATTCAGATATTTTCTCTGAATTTGGTCAACTGCGGAATATTCAAAACTACATGAATAGAGCCCTCACCCCTATGTATTTCCCTGTAGTCAAATATTTTCTAATTATAAAGTAATCAAGGCCAAAGTGCCAGTACCATTCTCAACCTTCAGACAAAGACTCGGGGGGGAAAAAAGCTGTCACAAACAGTGCTGTATTTACCGCGAGGCATCCTAGGCGGATGCCTATGGCGGCAAAATTTGGGGGGCGGCAGCGCCCCCCAGCACTGGAAAAAGAAAAAATAAAAAAAAATAAAAAATCCGGCCCTTTAAAAAAAAAATAAAAATAAAACCCACCGCGCTTGCAGGCAGAGACGGAGGTGAGAGGGGATCGGAAGATCCCTCCTCACCATCGCTCTGCCTGCCAGGCTGCACGGGGAGCCGAACAGGCAGCACGGAGAAACCTCCGTGCTGCCTGTTCGGCTCCCCGTGCAGTGTGCCGACACGGAAGTGCCGACAGTCACGTGACGGGCGCGCTGACGTCATACGCGCGCCTGGTCACGTGACCTGTCGGCACAATCGCCGGGAAGCCGAACAGGCAGCATGGAGGGACCATGCTGCCTGCCTGCCAGGGAAAGGTAAGTTCTGATGGGAGAGTGTGTGTGTGTGTGTGTGTGTGTGTGTGTGTGTGTGTGTGTGTGTGTGAGACTGAGTGTGATGGAAGTCAGAGTGTGTGTGATGGGAGACAGTGTGTGTGACTGAGTGTGATGGGAGTCAGAGTGTGTGATGGGAGACTGTGTGTGACTGAGTGTGATGGGAGTCAGAGTGTGTGATGGGAGACTGTGTGTGACTGAGTGTGATGGGAGTCAGAGTGTGTGTGATGGGAGACTGTGTGTGACTGAGTGTGATGGGAGTCAGAGTGTGTGTGATGGGAGACTGTGTGTGACTGAGTGTGATGGGAGTCAGAGTGTGTGATGGGAGACTGTGTGTGACTGAGTGTGATGGGAGTCAGAGTGTGTGATGGGAGACTGTGTGTGACTGAGTGTGATGGGAGTCAGAGTGTGTGTGATGGGAGACTGTGTGTGACTGAGTGTGATGGGAGTCAGAGTGTGTGTGATGGGAGACTGTGTGTGACTGAGTGTGATGGGAGTCAGAGTGTGTGATGGGAGACTGTGTGTGACTGAGTGTGATGGGAGTCAGAGTGTGTGATGGGAGACTGTGTGTGACTGAGTGTGTTGGGAGTCAGAGTGTGTGTGATGGGAGACTGTGTGTGACTGAGTGTGATGGGAGTCAGAGTGTGTGTGATGGGAGACTGTGTGTGACTGAGTGTGATGGGAGTCAGAGTGTGTGTGATAGGAGACAGTGTGTGTGACTGAGTGTGATGGGAGTCAGAGTGTGCGTGATGGGAGTAGGAGTGTGTGACTGAGTGTGATGGGAGTAGGAGTGTGTGACTGAGTGTGATGGGAGTATGAGCTTGATGTGAGTCTGAATGATGGGGCATGTCTTAGGTGTGTAACGTGGGTGTGCAGCTTGAGTAGGGGGGTGCCCGGATTTTGTCTGCCTAGGGCAGCACAAAATCAAGATACACCACTGGTCACAAAGCAATACTTTTTACATTTGCATGTCGTTATATATAAATCAAGGTGGAAATGGATGTGCTGCCTGCTTCTTCTCTAATAGTTTCAAATTATCCCAATTTTGCTCGCTGGTACACTCTGGATTTTTTTCCACAGTTTTTATGAAAGCATGTTTGGATAATATGTAAAACAAGTTTTTATGTCAGACGCTGAGAAAATGATGCATTTTCCTTGATATCAAAGGTGTTTTGACAAGTCTTCGGGATGATGGAGGACTAGAACATCCTTTTGGTTCTCAAATAGTTAAAGATGTTTCTGATTGTTGGTGTTGAAACAATGAACCTGGGAAAATAAAGGTCACCTCCTCAGAGAGCTCTGTCAGTAAACAATACAGGCATTCATTCATTCTGTACTTCCTATTTCTTATTTTTGCATTAACAGTTGTATAACATCATTAATGACTTATTTTTGTCTTGGAAGTGCAATGAAATGTGTTCTGAACCCAGTGGTGTATCTTGGTTTTGTGCTGCCCTAGGCAGACAAAATTCGGGCACCCCCCACCCACGTTGTACACCTACAACATGCCCCATCACCCACATTGCACAAAGATTAAAAGCCCAATCACCCCATTATATGCCACCATCACAATCATTACATATCCCTACAACATCCATTACATGCCCCCATCACCCCGATTAATTGGGAGGAGCCAAAGCTTGCTGAACAGTGGGGGAGGGAGCGAAAATGTTTGAAGCACCAGAAGTGTGCTTTAACACCCTCTGGCAAAGTGCCGCCCTAGGCGAGTGCCTTCTTTGCCTTGTGGAAGATACACTACTGTCTGAACCCATAAAGTGTCAGGCTTCAAGGAAGAAAAGAAAGAAGTGGGATCGCTTTTGATGGCATATGTATACACTACTATTTAGTAGGGAGGAGCAGAAGAAAACATTTGCACCACTTGTTTAAAGACACCATAGTCTCTGGTCCTCAAGGGTGGACCTCGAGGGCGGTCCTCAAGGACTTAACATTAATGCCCTGTACTCTCCTGAGGAATCACTACAAAGATACCTATTTAAATGTTATTCATATGTATTATTAAATTCATAACCTTATATTATTATACATAGTTATACTGAAGGCATGTTTGTAAGTCACATTGAAACAAAAGAATCGTTTATAGTTCATATAGATGGATTATACAGAGATATAGTTTATATGTTATATAGATTCTATATCTAGCACACAGTGTTGTTGTGCGGTGAGTTGTAGCAGATTTCATTAAAAATTAATCCCCTTGTATGTTAGTTTGTAATACACAGATATACACCGATTTTATTTGATCATCTATAATTAAGATGAATATCAACCAAGATAAATATCAGCTGCTTTATTATAAGACTGTGTCCTTACTTGTGGCTCAGTCTCATTCCATTTGTGGGTATAACCAAGGTCACTAAATTAAAGCAAGCTATTTTTCCAGCCTCAAGTGCGATGGATTGTCTGATGGGCACCTTCTTTCCATCTTGCTTTACAAGCCTTGAACCATAAGGAATCACTTGGATGAGAATGCAAGTCCGCAGAGACTGTCTGTCTGCTTTGTGTGAGTCTGACAGCTCAGAGCTGGAGATGTGCTGCTGTAGATAAGATTCAGCTTAATTCTTTGGTGGAGGGGGAGGACTGGCAGGATACACGCTTCTTCATCTTTATTATTTTTATATGTCTTTATTAAAGGACCAGTTTGAGTTCTCCCTAAAAGAAAATAATGATTGCATTTTAAAGGACAGTATTTAACTAACAATATACATTCATTATTTACTTGGTGCATTATCCGACTGGACCATCACATCAACATTAAGTGCAGTACCTATTTGATAATAGGAAATCCCAGACTCTGAATTAAAACTTCTAGGAAAGCCTTTGTGTTTCAAGTTTAGGGTGCCACCAAAATATTGAGTAGCAGCCCCTTCTCTGCTCCCTGAGTGCTATTTGTACTGGATATTACCATGACAACAGGGTTCTGTGAGGAAATATTATTTCAAAAGTTTGAGGTCACTTAGAAATGCCCTTGCTTTTGAACAAAAAGCAAATGTTGTCATTTAAAATATGGATCAGAAGTGCCATGTAAAACATTGCTAATGTTGTAAGACTATTGTAGCTGGCTGAATTTTAGTGTAATATCTACATAGGCACACATAAGCCCATTTTCAGCAACTATCACTCCTGAGTTTAGCATTTTAAAAGTCAAAGTCTTGACTTTATTTCCTATTCATTTTTTTAAGACCCCAAACTTTTGAATGGTAATGCATATGTATTGGGTTCTATACAAATTAAAATGCACATCTTTTAGATCCCTTGTTACTCTTCTCACCTTCAACCAGGGCCATTTTAACCATTGGGCAAAGTGGGCACTTGCCCAGGGCCCACTGGGAAATTGGCTGTGGCATATTAATGGGCAAATGAACAGTGATATATTAATGGGCATACTGGCTGTGGCATATTAATGGGCACAGAGGCATATTAATGGGCACAGGAGATCAGAAGATCCCCCCTCACCATCGCTCTGCCTGTCAGGCAGCACGGGGAGCCGAACAGGCAGCACAGAGAAACCTCCGTGCTGCCTGTTCGGCTTCCCATGCAGTGTGACAGGGAAGTGCCGATAGGTCACGTGACCCGCACTCTGACATCAGACACGCGAGGGTCACGTACCCTATCTGCACAACCGGCGGGGAGCCGAACAAGCAGCATGGAGGAGCATATTTAATGGCAAATAACACTGGCATATTATTGGGCAAATCGGCTGGGGCATATTAATGGCAACTAACACTGGCATATTATTGGGCAAATTGGCAGGGGCATATTCAATGGCAAATAACACTGGCAAACTATTGGGCAAATTAGCAGGGGCATATTAAATGTCAAATAACACTGGCATATTATTGGGGAAATTGTATGGAGCATATTAAATGGCAGATAACACTGGCATATTGTTGGGCAAATTAGCAGGGTCATATTAAATGGCAAATATTACTGGCTTATTGTTGGGCAAATTGGCTGTAGCTTATTAATTGCAAATAATTCTGGCATATTATTGGGCAAATTGGCAGGGGCATATTAATGGCAAATAATACTGGCATATTATTGGGCAAATTGGCAGGGGCATATTAATGGCAAATAATACTGCCATATTATTGGGCAAATTGGCTGGGGAATATTAATGGCAAATAATACTGGCATATCATTGGGCAAATTGGCTGTGGAATATAAATGGCAAATAATATTGGCAATGTGTATGTAATTGGGTGATGGAGGCATGTAAATGGGGTGATGGGGCATGTCCTTGGAGTGCAACGTGGGTAATGGCAGAGGAGACATGGGATGGCATATTAAATGGCAAATAACACTGGCATATTGTTGGGCAAATTAGCAGGGTCATATTAAATGGCAAATATTACTGGCTTATTATTGGGCAAATTGGCTGTAGCTTATTAATTGCAAATAATTCTGGCATATTATTGGGCAAATTGGCAGGGGCATATTAATGGCAAATAATACTGGCATATTATTGGACAAATTGGCAGGGGCATATTAATGGCAAATAATACTGCCATATTATTGGGCAAATTGGCTGGGGAATATTAATGGCAAATAATACTGGCATATCATTGGGCAAATTGGCTGTGGAATATAAATGGCAAATAATATTGGCAATGTGTATGTAATTGGGTGATGGAGGCATGTAAATGGGGTGATGGGGCATGTCCTTGGAGTGCAACGTGGGTAATGGCAGAGGAGACATGGGATGGCAGAGGAGAGATAGACAGACATGGGAGAGGAGAGACAGACAGACATGGGAGAGGAGAGACAGACAGACATGGGATGGGAGAGGAGAGACAGAGAGCTGGTAAATGAGAGGAGAGTTAGACGGACATGGGAAAGAAAAGGATACAAAGACGGACATGGGAAGGAAGAGGAGAGAAACGGACATGGAAGGAAGAGAGACAGAGGGACACAGAGAGGGAGAGGAGTGCGACAGACATGGGAAAGGAGAGGAGCGTGACAGAAGGAATTGAGAGAGAGGAAAAGAAACACGGACATGGGAGAGAGGAAAAGACAGACGGACATGGGAGAGAGGAAAAGACAGATGGACATGGGAGAGAGGAAAAAACAGATGGACATGGGAGAGAGGAAAAAACAGACGGGCATGTGCCCCTCCCGAGATCAGACTCTGGATCCGCCCCTGACTGGCTATGGTATACTAATGGGCATTCTGGCTGTGGCATATTAATGGGCAAACTGGCTGTGGCATATTAACTGGCAAATGAACAGTGGCATATGGGCATACTGGCTGTGGCATAATTTCCCACTTTACCTTCCTGGTATTATTATATATGTATCTATTATAAAAGCTGCACACATATGTAAAAGGTTAATGATTTTCTTTACTGATTATCGCAAGAAAACAAACAAACATAATTTGCTGCCCTTTCAATTAAAGTATACAAAAATACTTGTAGGTAAGATTAGTTAAATGTAACACAGGTTATACAGCCTTCCATTAATAGTAAACTGCATTAATAATGTTTGCATTTCATTTTGTTGCATGCAGAGTAGAACAAACAAAGCAATTAGTCATTGGGCTTCTATCCATGTGCCATTGTGTTACCTTCTTGATGTCTTAATACTGCGAAAGCAGTATCCTAGATTCACCATGGTGCCCTGGATTTGCTATGGTACCCTTCCTGTCTGTTTAATTATCGTTCCCTTGGCTCCCTAAACAGATAAACAGATATGTGGTAAATCAACAACTGACATGTACAAAACAGACGAAACCGTGAGTTTTAGAAATAGGTAGGTTGGAGAATTTCCCCAACACAGCCATCTTGGCACACATGTTTGTAAATGGAGACTGCATAGCTAGGTGCTTGATTGTATACACCTGTGGCAGTGGGTCTGAATGAAGAACCTGAATTCAATAATTAAGTGGTGTGTCCAAATACGTTTGTCCAAATAGTGTAAATACAAATACTATAATGCTTCACCATTAGAGTGCAGTCTGGCATTCAAACTGTTTAGTAAACTAGCTGTCATGCACAAAAATGCCTCTGAAAGATGGAGATCTTGCAGTGACTTCATTATCATGATTAGCACATGATACCAGCAATGACTGCCATCAAATATTATACATCTACACAGCAAACTTTGATTGATATGGTCATTATAGAACAATTACTTCTTATACAATATGTTATCTAGGAGTGAAATAAACAAAACAAAAACATATTAACCTTCCGTAGACGGATTCCTTTGTTGGTTGCCAATCAGGATTCTTCAATTCACAGTACTATGTGGGGAACAATGGTTAAAATAAATTAATATTAAAGGAACAAAAATATACAATAGGTGATGCAGTGTGATCTGCTCTCATGCGTGTCTGTTCTAGAGCGATTCTGTCCAGCTTTTCTGTGTAGAGGTCCATAGGTTGAGGATGGAATGTTAGGCTTTTTGGATAGGATAGGGGCCTGCTGGCCACCAGTTCGTCCTCAATGTTCTTGGGCATGGTTGTTCAACTTTTAATGGGGTGAAGGTGCATACCATTCAGAATTAAGGGTTGGGGACAATTCATTTTTATGAGGTGATACAAAGAACCTATGGATTTTTCAACCAAGGTAAGGGACTTTAGAAATCCTTGAAGGCCATTAGGCTGCCAGTTCTATGGGAAAGGTGACAACGGAAAGGTGAAATTAAACTGTTTATAGATTTTTGATTGTCAAATAAAGGCTTATAGACACTAAAGGGTCTAACAAATAAAGAGAGAATAGCAGGGAAATGAGACGGGAATTTCAAAATTAGAGCCAAAAGTAGCTGAGTTGGAAAAATTCTTCTGCATTGGAGATTTTTTCCAACTTGGCTACATTGAGTCTCTTTATTGAGTAGACTCTTAAAAATAACATGCTGATTGAATGGAGTTGAACTAATGTTGGTGTATGAGAATATTACAGACAAATTTTATTGTTCCTAGATTTCATTACTCCAGCTGTAAATGCTTCAATAAAATCAAGTGAACAAAAGATCAACAAAGCCAGTTTCTGTAGAATTTTTTCTTTAAATCCATTTTAACACTCTCACATTAAAAATGTATGTATTTCAGTTAATGCTCCTTCCACGTAATAGCTTTACACTTGGGGACTCCACCATTTTAAAAGAAATCTACTGAACTGTATATAACACTTTGTGATTTTTAATAATTAACTGAAAAGTAACAGGGAAAGAATGGAAATATTATTGTTCACTGAGCGATCCAAGTTTACTATGATTTGGTTTTATTCTTCCCTGGCTTTTTGCGTTTTTTTCCTAAATTAACACTGATGGTGGCTCTTTGGGAATTATTTGGCATTGGCTGCTCGGCCTTGCTCCAGATAACCTTGTGAGATTGTTATAAACGTTGCTTGTGTATAGTAACTGTCAATGTTCCCAATACACACTTAAGCACAGGAATTTGTGTTCAAATTGCAAAAGGATACATTTATTCTAATATTCACCACATCATTAATGAAAGCCTGTAACATTTAATGGACAACAGAATGAAACAAAGTAATAAAATGTTTTATTACATTTAAAGCAAAGCTCATTGTGTTAGCAGAATTGCAAGAAAATACCTTAATTATGAGAAACTTGTGTTTTAAATGTGTCTGTGGAGTCTCTTGCTTGTGACATCACCTTTTGCCTAATATGCAAATTAACTGTTTTTCAATTGCAAATTTGCAAATTAGGTAACATGTGATGTCATAAGCAGGAGACTCAAAAGACATTTAAAGGGACAGTCTAGTCCCCAAACTCACTTTGGTGCAAGATGAAGATTACTGCTTGCATAGTGCACAGGCTTTTATCCCTGTGTGATTTGATGCAGCCATTCTGTATAAATCAAATTTTTTATATTTGACTCAAGCCCTCCCCAGTAATTACTCTGCATGTTTACTGCAGGTGCGGCACCACTGATTTTACAGACACTGAGGATATAAAGTTTTGTTTCATATAGTAATTTCCTGTCCTCCTCAAAATGAGTCTATTGAGTGGCCTATGAGAGACCTTGCTCTTGCTCTTGTACACAGTAGGATCTCTTAACAGTGCAACACATTGTCTTATAACATATCTAGAGAGACAGGATATTCCATCCATTTCAATGGCATTATTCTCATTGGTTCCTCCAGCAAAAAAAAAGGAAATTACTTTTACTCATCTAGTTTGGGCAGTCCTTGTTTCTTGCAAACTTCCGTAATTTCACAATTTCTTCTAGCTGTAAGTATATAATATTTTAAGCAGTGCAAAATGTAATACATGCATTTTAAAGTACTTTAAAAGCACATGAATAGGCATTAATATTTAGAAGATGCATTTTGGGTACTAAATTATCCTAATTTATGCAATTTTACTTGCAATTCTGCTAACACAATGTATCGATCATTTTTAATACAATTTGATTCCCTTCTTGCCCAGTAAAAAACAATATTTAGGTGTTATAGTCCCTTTAAACTTTTTGACTATGTATGTCCTGTTGACAGAACTAGCTCTAGACAGGTGCCAAGGTTGCCCCTTACCCGACCCAGTGCCAGCCTCACTCCACAGAGTAAGATGGAAGAGAGACTGGTTAGGGCAGAGTGTACCATACATCTCTGCAGGTCTTTACCACACAAATTTAAAGAAAATATAAACTTCCACCTGGGACCCCCCAAAAAACAAGATTGACCCGTCAAATCCAGGACTGTTAGCAACTATGACGAATGGGAAATGGCAGTTCCTTCATAATGCAGAATGTGTTCATGGGAAGGAAAAATTTGGTAATAACATATCATATGGGATTTAGGAGGCAAACCTTTTTTGTTTAAAAAAGAATGGCATGTTGTGGTTTTTTTTAAATATTCTGCATGAATGCTGTCCTGAGACAGCTTACAAACAATGTGTAGTTTCATGACCGTAGATGTAAATCTGCAATATGATCTCTTGATGAATAGGACAATTCATCATTCCTACACAAAGGACTGAGCTGGTGGCACACTGTCAGGAACAAATAGCTTCAGGCACATCCGAGTAACAAACTGTGAGCATCCTAAATCACGCAAATAAAAATACACTTGAGATTCATCTTCTAGAAACTTGAGGTTTCACCGTTTTACTTATTTAAAATGTATATATTTATCACTCACTCGGCCTGCGTGGGATCACGTGGCATTGCTCGATGACATCATGTGTCCCACGATTGCATGAAACAGCACAATTGTCGGGAGTGTTCCAGCAAAAACGGCACAGTTGCCAACTATGGCAAGGAAGTATGTAAAAATTATATGTGGCTGGAAACAATGGCAAAGCTTTGTGGTATGCAGAACTCAAAGAGATGTTTGGGTCCCAAAAAGCAGTACTCAGCGAGCACATAATGACCAAGACAACACATGTCACGCTTATAGCACTATATACCTGTGAACTTTCTAAGTAAATAGGCCCTTCCTACCATAAATGAATATCCCTTTTAAATACTTGTTAATCCCTGGTGCGGAAATTCTATCGAACATTCCAGTACTTAAAGATATCAGTAAATAAAAGTGATTTTATCAAAATCAAATAGTGGCTTTAGGCTTAGGCTATTGCTAAATGTGCAATTGGATTGTGTAAAACCATTAGAGTTGACAGGCAGCAATCAGTGTAGACCATTATAGTTAGCTGCTGAAACTGTAAATTGACCGTATTATGTTCTTATGTCTTACTGGTGTATCATTACCCATTTACTCTGCTAAATCCTACATAGCTTAAATCTACATTATTAATGTGATTCTCCTGCTCACAAAGTTCTAAACAAGGCAGGTTCTGGATTTACATAATGTTGTGGAGAATTTGCATCTGCAGGATGTACACAGCACCTGTTTTGGTGCATGCTTTACCCCAGGAGTGAACTAAACTCTCATAATTATGAAGCTTCCCTTAGATGGGCTCAATGGGCTAATGTACTGACTGTGCAGGTTTCAGGCATGATGTATCAATATAACTGTACATCTGTGTATATCAGATTTTCTGACATTTCTGAAATTTGACTACTTTACCCCATCCGAATCCATTTCTGGCCAGCTTGTTCTATATTGGGTTTACCATACAGTTTAAATAAGGAAAAAATGATTTCCAGACACCAGGTCTCTAATACGTTGGCCCAACAGACATTGTGTCAATGACAGCTGAATTCCGCGCAACCAGTTACTTAGTATCAAATGATATTACACAACTGAGCGGTTCACGCCACTGCCATAGGGACATTGGCAACATGGGCTTCTGTGGAAGGAAGTGTTACATTAAGCATATGTCACAAAAGAGAACAATTGCCTTACTCCAATGTTATGTTAGGGCAATGTGATATTGCTTAGTGACTAAGTGCTAAGAAATGCTTCTGGTGTTTATGAGAAGTCTACTTTGGATTACTTTTAGCATAAGTGGCTGTGTGCTTGCAGACAAATTAAGGGAGGGGGGGGGGTATAAAACAGGGATAGTAGATGCTCCAACTGCAGTACCTGTCTAAACCTCAGAGTTGCAGGTTTGATTCCTGACAAGGTCAGCTCAGTCTTGTATCCTTCCTTGGTCAATAAAATGAGTAATATTGAATAATAATAACATTTATCATAAGCCGACAATTCAGTTAAGGCAGAAAATGTGCATTAAAACTCTTGGGAAACACAATGCAATATAAAGAATAGGTTATTTGTCCATTTCCATTTTCTCATCATCTCTGCTGCACAGGATCCTCATCAGTTACCATTATCTGGGCATCTGGAGGCTCCTTAGTGAGTGCCAAAATATATTAAGTATTGTATTTATTTTATAAATACTGTGTATAAAATTTGTTGTTTTTTTTCTTCCCTTTCTTTTTCTTCTAAAACGTATCAATTCTAATTTTTCCATTGCATTAAGTTGCTTTAAAACTTGGATAGATAACCTGGAGGAAATATATAGGTAATCTCCCTTCTGCTTTACAGCTTCCAGCCACAGTTCTGCCAATTCAGACCATTTGTTAGACAAGGCACTTTACCCAATTCACAAAGAGCTAATAGACTTTTGGCACTTTGATAAGATTACAAAAGGATAATGGCTTTTTACTGCTGCTGAAAATACCCACAGTAGTATTCATTCTTCTATACACCATTGCGTTTCTTTGATTTTCGCGAACACTGTGACAAAGTTGGAAAATAATTACTATCTGGTGTCAGGCATCTAGGGTTTTCAAGCTAAAACTTATATCTGGTTATAAGCAGTATTCAACTATGGGTCTAGAGCCCTCTTCAGAAATCAGACATGAAAACTATCTTCAGATCCATAAAAGGTACCTTAGAATATGAAAAGATCTGGAGCAGAAACTAAAAAATGCAAAGGAAACCGAAATGTGCAATGAAACCTCGTGAGGACTGTCAAAGGGGGCATGGGCAATTGCATCTCAATGGTCGAAGACTGTACCATTTTTCAGTTATGAATTCCCCCAGTCAGTGGTTTAAAGTCTTCTCAAATGTGTTTCTAGCTGGAATCAGCAGGATAGGACAGATAGCCTGAAGTCAGGTTGTCTCCTTTTTCTAGACGTCGACATAGATCTTATATTTTCCACGTTCACAACCTTCTTCTCCCCTCTACGTATGTGGATCTAAGGTAGCGAAGCTGTGAAAACAGACCTGTGGAAACTGGATAAATAAGCACCGAGGCCCAACCACTGCTCTATCTGTTTTGTTTTTTTTAAATCCAATTGTCGTGACGTTACTATAAATCTAAGGATTTGCACTTCAAAATGTCAGGATGTATGAAAAAGCACAATTGCTGTTATACATAGCAAAAAGCGATTGTGCTTTTTTTTTTAGTTTTACAATTGTGTTTTTATACATAACCCCCAATATATAATTGCTAACATTTTTTTTAATTTTTTTTTAGCAGTGCCTTAATGGGAAACAATAAAGTAGCTGTAACTGGGATTGATTCCAAATAGACATAAAGTATATTAAATAAACATGCAGATTAAAGCAATTTATGCATGTTTAAAAGAATGACAGGAGGGTTAAGTCCATCTTTAAAAACAGATATACTGACAGATAAGGTGCAGAGATGGATAGACAGGCAGATCAGTGGTGTATTTTGGTTTTGTTACACATTACACACTCAAGACATTCCACCAGCGCCCATATTGCAGAAACAGGACATACCCCAGCACCCACATGACACACCCAGGTCTTACCCAAGCATATACCCCGTCACCCACACTGCACACTCAGGACATGCCCCATCACCCACATTGGAACCCAGGACTTGCCCCATCATACACAATGCACACCCATGACTTACCCCAGCACCCAGGACATGTCCCAGACATTTTACATCAATATTGAAAACACTCTAGTTGATGTGTGCACTGAGAAAATGGAAACACAGTATGGAAAACTACTAATGGTTCATGTGATTGTTGTGATGTAAGAAAACATATCTACTGTATGCTCAGATTTCTTAGAATCATTGGACAGGTTTTATGCGAAATAACGAGTCTGTTGTAATAATTATATTGATACCGGTAAGGCAGACAGAAATAACTGAATGCTCAGCCAATTGTAGAGACTTCAAACCAAGAATAATATTACTTTCTTGCCATATTTATTGTGCAGTTTGTTGTGACAGTCAGCAATGATATATTGAGATACATAGAATCTTCTGTAAAGTCTGCCAAAGCCCTCTGTGTAACACAAATTGCTGCCAGCATTGCGCAAACCTTTCTAAATTGTTAACCTGACTGAGTGCACACGTCTGTCTCCAAGTTACCAAGGAAAGACTAGCGCGATCCAAGATTTGCAAATATTTTGGAGAGACGTTTTCAAACCTGTCATTGAGAGCTTTGAAATAAAGCAGATACCATGGCCTGCTATTGAGTAACCAGTTCAATCTATAAATAGGCGTACTATACAGAAGCTTTGCAGTTATTCCGATTCCCATGAAACTGGTTTACCAGTCATCGATACAGAGAATGTACAAAAAGTAAGAAAAATGCCCAGTTTTATGTTTGTTTGTTCCACTCATTTCATTTAGATTTTTTTTTCAAATACAAATGATGTATATTTACTTAGAAACCACTAATAGATGAGAAATATATTCAAACTAATACAGGCTACCCTGCTTGTGAGTGCTAGCAGAGATTTATTAACAGGTTGGATGTACCCAGGAATTCCACCTAGCACATATTTTATGTGCTGGCCAGTAAAAAATTGCTTTGAGGCCAGTGTCTATGGAGGCAACAGCATGGCTTAAGCCTCCAGCTTGGAAAGTTACAATCCTGCAGCAGGACAATGGTGTTTGGAGATAAGATGGGCATATGTATGGTTTATCAGTACAAGGTATTAAGGCATAACGTTGTTTATACACCCTGTTCCAAATTATTACAATTATTATGCAAATTCTAACAAATATAAACATTTACCCAGCTCTTTAGTTCTAGTTATAGCATCACTGTGGCAGTGTGTCCCTAAACCACACACAGTAAAATAAACATAAAGTGAAAAAAAAATTAGCTAAAGTGCGCTTAAACAAACTGTAGGTGAAAAAACAGTGTATGTATATAAACACCTTATTAGGTGACTATATAGTTCTGTGAAAAATCTGTGAAAAAATTTGTGATTGAGGGGGACTTTGTCTCCCCTCTGATTTCTCACTCACAGACTTCCAGAAAGAGCTTGCACTTGCGCTAGGCAGTTGGTTAGTATAAAAATATCACAATATTCAACAGAAAAAAAAGTAGCAGCTTACACTGGAGGGTATTTTTATCCTGCGTGATGGGCACCTCAATCCCCGTCAGATTTGATGTCCTCAAAAAGTGCAGCTGTTTAAATTTAACATATATATAAAACTTTGCAAGAAAGTAAAATAAAAGTAGTCCAGAGAGTTTGATAAAATGCAGGTAGCGGACTGGACTCACCTGCATTTTATCAATCTCGGACAATTAGATTGCCAGGTGAGCCCAATTTAAGGAAAAACTACTAAAGGAGGGTGTTCCACATTATTAAGCAGAGCACCATTTTCATGCAAAATGGGGAAGAAAAAGGATCTCTCTGCTGTCGGATCAAGAGAGCAACTGCTAAAATACTATTACATAGCAGCAAACAGATATTTGAAGCTGCTGGTGCCTCTGGGGTCCAACGGACATCAAGGTGTAGAGTCCTCCAGAGTCTTGCAGCTGTGCATACATCTTCTATTAGGCCACCACTAACCAATGCTCACAAGCAGAAACGGCTGCATTGGGCAGAAAAATACATGAAGGCTAATTTTCAAACAGTCCTGTTCACTGATGAGTGCCGTGCAACCCTGGATGGTCCAGATGGATGGAGAAGTGGATGGCCACCCTATTCTGACATCTTGCAAACAAATTCAAGCAGAAACTGACCAAAAGCTCACAAGTTCAATGGATGCAAGACTTGTGAAGCTGCTGTCAAATAAGGGGTCCTATGTTAAAATGTAATGTGACCTGTTAAAATGTTTAAAAAGTTAAAATGTTGTTATAGGTTTGATTGAAATAGCTTTTGATTTCAGTAAATATGCTGCAAACACAACAGATGACAATTTTCAGTTCTTTACAACCTATAAAGTGTTTTGAAACTTACTGTGCGTAATAATTTGGAACAGTGCATTGTAAGTTTATTATGTTTAAAAAAAATACTGTTATGATTAGGGAATATTTGAATTGTACTCTTAATAGTTGATAACATGAGAATTATGCTGACTGTTATTTACATCAATTATTTAGGTAAATGAGAAAAATATCATTTGCATAATAATTTGGAACAGGGTGTACTTAATATCATGGAAAATATCAAAAAATTATATACTGGTTGACTATCCCTTATCCAAAAATCAAATATCCGAAATGATGCGTTGTAAAAAAGAAATGTGGATTTTGCAACAATTTGCAAATTTCACACATACCTGTCAGAATGCAAGCGAACAATAGTTAATTCACTGTCCAACCCCTTTAAACTGTGACATAGCCTGTTAATTCATGGTTCCTCCCCACCCATAGAGGGTAATAGAATGGCAATTCCCAACAATGCCTCATATTGCTACATCACAATAAAAGTGAGTTATTTTTTTTGTACAGTAATTGCATTGACACTACTGTGTTTCATGAGTGCTAAAAGTCTTTAATATAGATTATTGTCGAAAATTACCCGTTATACGAAAATATCTGCTATGCAAAATTCTTCTGGTGCCAAATATTTTGGATAAGAAATACTCAACCTGGATACCCGGGCTTAATGGCCATGACTCCTAACATCCCTTCTGCTAACTATTTTGATTATTTTACACAGAACTTTGAGGAAGTGCCATTCTTTTGGCTGTGAAAAATAACTTGCCAGACTCCTGGTTGGGTAATTTGAATAGCAATCATTTGAGCTAGCTTCCAAAATGCCACAAAAATCAGCGACTGTGGCCAACATTCATGCCAAAATGTCGTGATCCAAACCAGGGCCGGTGTTCTGACAAAAAACTCGAGCGAATTCTACTGCACAGGCGCAGTGAAATTCACTCATTGCACACCACAGCGCATGCGCACAAAGTTACAGCTGTCAATCAGCCGTAACTTTGGCAGAAGAGCGTCTGCACGAGGGACACACACCACCTCACGCCCCCTTCAGATCAGCTGCAGTGAAAGGTAAAGTATAATCATCTTACTTATTATTCTCACTTACTAGCGTAGCAAGCAATTGGTTAAAACTTCTATCAGTGACATGCTACGCTAGTAAGTGGAAGTCACACGAGGGGGACACCCGGGGGGCTGCCTCATCTTGATGGGAGTTGTTATCACCACCTTAGGCTCCCGTGTGTCCCCCTCAGTCCCCCGTGTGTGACTTCCACTTACTAGCGTAGCATGTCACTGATAGAAGTTTTACCAATTGCTTGCTAAGCTAGTAAGTGAGAATAATAAGTAAGACACTTATACTCACAGGGTCTGGGGGTGGAGGAGAGAGAGAACAGGGGAAGGGGGGAGAGAACAGGGGAGGGGGGAGAAAAATAACAGGGGAGGGGGGGAGAAAGAGAACAGGGGAGGGTGGAAGGGGATAGAACAGAGATGGGGTGGAAGGGGAGAGAACAGAGGTTGGGGAGAAAACAGAAGAGGGGGAGAGAACATAAATGGGGGTAGTAGGAATAGAGAACGGAGATGGGGGTAGCAGGGGAAGAGAACAGAGATGGGGGTAGGAGGGGTCGAGAACAGAGATGGGGGAGAGAACAGATGAGGGGGAACAGAGATGGGGGGGAGGGAAAGAGATATGGGGAGAGGGAGGATAGATAAGGGATATGGGGATAGTCATAGGATGGGGGGGCACCTTTTGCCTGTGTATCAAAAAATTCTTCCACTGGCCATGATCCAAACTCCTGTAGACTTAAGACCACTGAAATAGTAGCCTATTAAATGTTTTTTTTTCATATACACTGGGGCTGGGGCTACTTATATGCACTTGGGCTGGGGCTACTTGCTCTGCCACACCCCCCCCCCCTCCTCCCCTCCTCCCCCATGATGAACCAGGCTGGGAGTTGCCCTCCAAATGGCTCACAGCCCCAATATGATACAATTTGCAAATTGCTCTGGCCCCCACATACAATACAATTTTTAAAAAAATGAGGTCCGGAGGCAGCCCAAATGCGTCCGCAAACCCCCAATTAAATCAAAAACCCTATCGCTGGGGACTTGATGGCTGGTCAATTGACCAGACCTGATAAAAAAATTACATTTTTTTATTTTTTTATTCTTTCAATTTAATTTCTCCAGTTTATAACAGTTTTTTGAAATTCGACTGTTTAAGCCGATATTATGTTCTTTAGTTTAGGGGATTTCGACCCATACCGAGTAGGCCGAAATTCCTGAACCGAATATCAGCCAGAAATCATAAAAAATTGCAGATTTCACTGCGTTGCCCCATTTCAGGCCAGTTCAGTCTATACTGAGTCGACCCTTTGCAATCCTCAGGTAAAGCCCAGTTATGCAGGTGACTCAACTTAATATATCTCTAAGATTGGGACGATAGTGTTTCCAAAGGACCACAGTGATATTTGTGGTAGTGTTTACCACAGCTGATACAAAACCACGTTAAATTTCTGCTGATTTAAACATTTGAAGGATCTCAGTATCACCTCATTTACCAAAGTTACCAGTTCTGAATTGAAGCCTTTACGTCAGAGTTGGGCAATATGTGGCCTTCCAGTGGTTGCTGAACTACACTTCAGCCTTTTGCTTAGGATCCTTTGCTTAGCATCCTTTGCTTAGCATCCTTTGCTTAGCATCCTTTGCTTAGCATCCACTGCTTAGCATCCTTTGCGTAGCATCGTTGGCTCCCTCAGCATTATGGTAATTGTAATTCAGCAAAATCAGGAAAACCTCACATTGGCCAGTCGCGCTCTAGGTAAATGGCGAGTCCAGCCTCTAGCCCTTTGTTTATTCAGAGCATATCGGTAGATAGCTGAGACATGTGGCAGAGCAGTGTGTCTGTTGTTTTATTTTTATCCTGTAAACCTTTTAATTAGAACAGGATGGTTTCACTTTCCCTAATTAATCTCATGAGCTCAGAAGAAGCTGGAGGCATCATTCCTAGTTTAACTAGTAATTTGCTTGTTGCTCTTCAGGCATTAAAACAGTACGCAAGCAGTTGTGCTGTTTTATTTATAGGACTGTGCCATTTATATGGATAGGAGACTGATTGCGTCTATTCCAAGGTATTAGAGATTGAATGTGTCTAGTTACATGTATAGCATTAAGCTATTTAGATACAACACCGATTGCATCACATTATAAGGATACGAGAGGTCCATTTGTCATATTATATGGATGCAAGGCTGATTGGGTCATGTTGTAAGGATACAAGTTATATTCTATGAATATGAGTCATATTATATGGATACCAGTCATAATACATGTTTACGAGGCTGATTGGGTCACATTATATGGATACCAGACTCATTTGTCATAATATATGGATACAAGGCGGATTGTGTCATGTTATAAGGATACATGTCTTATTCTATGAATAACAGTCATATTATATGGATACCAGTCATAATAAATGTTTATGAGTCTGATTGTGTCACATTATATTGATATGAGACTCATTTGTCATATTAAATGGATACATGGATGATTGTGTAATGTTATAAGGATACAAGTCATATTCTATGAATATGAGTCATATTATATGGATACCAGTCACAACATGTTGACGAGGCTGACTGCGTCCTATTTTATGAATAGGAGGCTGTGTCCTATTTGCTATTTATGTGTAGCTAGTATTTTCATTTACACATATTCCACAGGGGTCACTTACTAAAATGAATATGTGAGTTTGCAAATTCCCCCTACTGTGCTGCACATATGTATATTAGATAATAATAATAATGGCATATGGGTTGTGTTATTACAAAACTAACATTTGAACGTTATATTGCTAGAAATTGCAAACAGTTACATAATATGAAATGCCCATGTCATTATATGTCTCTGGTGTATTTTCATACTGTAATCTCCTGGGGCATGCTGTGTACATCACATGTGAGCTGCACTGCATGCATAATGATATGATGTAACTCACATGGACAAAACAGCAAATGTTCCACAACAGTTTTACAGGGACCTTCTCTTACACACTGTGAAAATAGGGTCACATGGCATGGAGTTCTGCAGGGGTTTTTTTTATATGGAGCTGATTCAATAGATAGTGAAGCACACCAAAGTATGTTTTGACATATAAGGGTCTACTCAATAAAGAGGGAATTTCACATGTTAGGCCAAAGTAGCCAAGTTGGTCAAATTCTCCAGTGCAGCTACTTTGGGCTTAAGTTTGAAAATTCAGAAATTCTCTTCATTAATTGATTAGACCCATATATATTTTATAATTATTATTATTATAACAAGTAGAAATTGCTATATTGGATTAATTCTGTAGCATTTGCTAAAATAAGTACAATATGGCACAAGACTAAGCTACACAGTGTAAAAATAGTTCCTAACAGTGTGAAAATAGTTCCTAACTCATACCTAATCTTCAAAACAACTACACTTTTTAAAAAAAATGGATAGAAATGATTGCATGTTTCTGAAGGTAAATGTAATGAGATGAGGTAATATTGTTGTGGTTCCTCAGTTTAGTGACACAGTAGTGCACAACGCTTTCTAAAATCTGTGAATTTATTCAGTAATCATGACTGTGAGATGCTATCCTTGCACCTCCCAAGGATTGATTTGCATGGGATTTGATTAAAAGCTGCTAGATTTCTTTTTCTGGGAACCCATTCAGACTCTACTTTGTGATTTTTGCAATTACAGCTTTGAACTAAAAATATCTCTTTCAAGTTGCTACTTTTTTTTTCTGTGACCAAAGAACATACTTCTCTTTTGTGGCTTAATCTGGAAAGAATAGCCCGTAGCTTTAAATGTGTTTCTCAAGATAGAGTAATGGGTCACTTTTATAAAGCAGCTAGTTAGTGGCAGGGAAATATTGTTATAATTTGGAGGGTGGGGGCATGATAATGCTCTTTCCCTTTGTGTATATATATATATATATATATATATAGTGAAAAGTATGAATGGGTCTGCACACTTACAAGTACCGGGTGCCACGAGGGAGCGTCATTCACGCCCATAAAGCAAAAAGAAAAGATAGGAGACTCAGCACACCGTTTAAGGGAGTTTAATCCACCAAAAAATAACAACGTTTCAGCCCAGCACTGAGCTTTTTTCAAGACTTGAAAAAAGCTCAGTGCTGGGCTTAAACGTTGTTATTTTTTTGGTGGATTAAACTCCCTTAAACAGTGTGCTGAGTCTCCTATCTTTTCTTTTATATATATATATATATATATATATATATATATATATATATATATATATATATAAACACATTTTAAAAAAACAGAAAAAAAATGCTAAATGAATAAGCAGCACCATTATTTATAAATTGATTTGGAATGGACAAAAAACTACAACCAATATATTTAAAATGCATTGGAACAAAGCATTGAAACATGTATGTGTAAACGGAATTATTTAGTTGGAGACAACTTCCATTATGAAACAAGAAAAGTAGAAACTGTATATTGACTTATTCTGAATCTCTGCACAAATGATCACATAATGCATAGCTCTCAACTGTTTATGGTTCACTTCAAGCAAGACTGTCCCTATTCCAGACCACAATCCCATAGTCACAACTTAACCCCTTTGCAACAAGACCTTTTGACCTTGTCTTTCACTTGGTGACAAGGGCTGTTTTGACATGTCTGGGGTGTTTGTGTTTAGCTGTAATTTTCTTCTTTCTCACATACTGTACCCACACAAATTATATATTGTTTTTATCGTCATAAGTAGTGTTGAGCGAACCCGAACCCGTTCGGGTTCGTACAGAATTTTACGGTTTTTGGACCCCGGACCCGAACACGGACATGTCACTGTATGTCTGTGTTGGAGTTCGGGGTTCGGCGATTACATTGTATGTAATGCTATTGGCTTTCTATAAACCGAAATAGAGTCCCCATTTATAAGAAATTCTTATGAATGGGGACTCTATTTCGATTTATAGAAAGCCAATAGTATTACATGTATTCCATAAGCCGAAAGTCTATAAACCGAACAACATTCGCTTTTTAGACTTTCGGTTTATAAAATACATGTAGTGCTATTGCTATTCTATAAACCGAAAGTCTATAAACTGAACATCGTTCGGTTTATAGACCTTCGGCTTATAGAATAGCAATAGCATTGCATGTATTCTATAAACCGAATGTCTTTCGGTTTATAGACTTTCGGTTTATGGAATACATGTAATGCTATTGCTATTCCATAAACCGAAATAGAGTCCCCATTCATAAGAATAGGTCAATTGACCTATTCTTATGAATGGGGACTCTATTTCGGTTTATAGAAAGCCAATAGCATTACATGGCTATTGACTCTATTTCGGTTTATAGAAAGCCAATAGCATTACATGGTTATTGGCTATCTATAAACGAAATAGAGTCCCCATTCATACGAATAGGTCAATTGACCTATTCGTATGAATGGGGACACTCTTACCCACATTTTACTTCATTTTGCAGCCCTCTAGCCCTTTCCAAGACTTTTTTAGAGGCATTTTAGTGCGCAAAAGTTCGGGTCCCCATTGACTTCAATGGGGTTCGGGTTCGGGGTCAAGTTCGACCCCGAACCCGGACTTTTTTCCGAAGTTCGGCCGAACCCGAACATCCAGGTGTCCGCTCAACTCTAGTCATAAGAAGAGCTTTCGCTAGATACCATTATGTTCATCATATCTTATAATTTACTACAAAAAAAACATAAAATATGATGAAAAAAAAACACTTTTTCTAACTTTGACCTAAAAAATAATTTACACAAATACAATGATAAAAAGACCCCGTCTAAATAGTTTCTAAATTTTGTCTCGAGTCCAGAAATATGTTTCTTTCCATGTTCTTCTGCAGTTTTTTGCAAGTTATAGGGCATAAACCAAAATTAATGTTTTTTGGGTTTTTTCCTACAGTGACCTTATGACCCCAACCTGAACCCTAAATTTAACCCTAACCCTAAATTTAACCCCAACTCTAACCTTTATGCTAACCCTCAATATATTCTAATTGTAATTTAATTGTAACCCTATCCCTTATACTAACCCTAATTTTATTGTAACCCTAACAACTATTCTAACCTTAACCCGAGATTTTAGCTAATTAAGTCTTTTTTTTATTATGGCAGTGTTGCTGACTGACTCTAGGGGCAGTCAAGCAACAGCATCAGAACAACGGAAGTGAATTTTTTTCACTTCCGAAGCTCTACCCACAAGAGGGCAGCAGCCATATTGGAGGAGCATGCTGCTCCTCCACTGTGGCGCCCACGATCACTCCATGGAGCGGTGTCCCAGAACCGAAATTTTGGTGCTGCTTAATGCCTCGACTTCAAGGTAATAGAGTAGTACCGTCAGAGCGGTGAGAACTGGTGTTAAACATAGAAACAAATAGAAACATAGCATGTGTGGCAGATAAGAATCATCTGGTCTTCTCAAAAACCAGGACACTGATAAATGAATAATGCACACACGGTAGTGCTAACACTCACGCTGTCAAGACCCGCCCCCCAGCAAATGGTGGTCTAGGTGGTCCATGTTGAAAAGAATATTAAAGTTTATACTGTTTATACACTCCGGGCATGGAATGATGTCTTACTAAAAATTATAAAAAAAACTCATACTTTGAAAAACAAAATTAAAGGAAAACTAGACTTTTTTTTACACTTGTGCTTCTAATATATGTGCACAATAGGGGCACTGAACATATTTCTGCACCTGGTGTGAGGGTAAACTAGCATGTGCAGGCAGGTTGGCGACTGTCTCTCTATGCAAATTAAAGGGGGTCAACAGAGGGTTCTTAAATAGGTCCTTATTAGCTCTGTACAGACCCTGATCCAAAGAGCAGGGTGAGCCCCCACTCAGATTGGCTGTATGCGCACCTCAACACTCTAACGATATAAGTCTGGTTTACTTTGGAGGCGTGGTTAAAAAAACTTTAGTCATCTTTTAACAAAACATTTAAACACTTGCTGTTTTTCACAAGGGGAGATGTTAATGGATTTTAATTAGAAGCATAACAATGCTCTCTTCACCCATCAGAGAAGTAAGCACAATTACAAGCTGCTTCTTCTTCCTGGTGCAGATGTGTGAATTGTCAGCTCTGTGGCTGGAATGGAACTCTTGGACTCAGGGCCACCACCAGGAATTTCAGGGCCCCTTACTGAATTTCCGGGGCCCCTACCTCCCGACAATATCTCCCACTCGCCCCACCTACCTTTACAAGCATGTTATACCGGTCTACTGTTATATGGAGGGTGATTGGGAGTAGTTGGTCAATATGTCAGTAATATTTTGCCACTCAATAAGTCAGTATTTTGCCCTCAATATGCCATTCTTTTGCCATTTAATATGTCATTCTTTTGTCATTTAATATGCCAGGATTTTGCCCCTCAATGTGCCATTCTTTTCCCATTTAATATGCCAGGATTTTTCTCCTCAATATGTCATTTAAAATGCCAGTATTTTTCCACTCAATATGCCATTTAATATGCCGGTAATTTGCCCCTCAATATGTCATTTAATATGTCATTATGTTTCCCCTCAATGTGCCATTTAATATGCCAGGATTTTGCCCCTCAATATGCTGTTCTTTTGCCAATTAATATGCCAGTATTTTGCCCCTCAATATGCCAGGAATTTGCCAATTAATATACCAGGATTTTGCCCCTCAATATGCCAGGATTTTGTCCCTCAATATGCCAGGATTTTGCCATTTAATATGCCAGGATTTAGCCCTTCAATATGCCAGGATTTTGCCCCTCAATATGCCAATAAATATACCAGGGTTATGCCAATTAATATGCCAGGATTATGCCAATTAATAGGCCAGGGTTATGCCAATAAATATGCCAGGGTTATGCCAATTAATATATATATACAGAAAGGCAGCACACCATGTTAGGAAAATATAACACTAGCTCCTCCTGTAGAAGGCATTTTGCCGAAACGTTGGGGAGCTAGTTCCTTGGGTATCTTCTATTTGCTCTCAGCATTTTTGTAAGTGTATTTAGCTTTTGTCTATTTATTTTGCTTTTTTTTTGCTCCCCCTATTAGTACTACTTGTATGTATTTTTTCTTTTGTTATATATTCATTATTACTAGCCTGGATTTGGCTTGTATTTGACTAGTATTATTTGTATGTTGTATTGTTTTTACTTTTCTTTGACATTTTAATTATTATAATAAAAGTTATTTTTTATATTTTCTTACATGGTGTGCTGCCTTTCTGTATATATCTATTGATTTATAGGTGGTATGGGACTGCCCTTTGTTGCATGCACCCTAATCATTATTGTTTGATTTACGGATTCTGTTATGTCCAGTGGTCCTACCTCATTCTGTTGTTTGGATTATGCCAATTAATATGCCAGGATTTTGACAATTAATATGCCAGGGTTATGCCAATGAATAAGCCAGGATTATGCCAATTAATATGCCAGGATTTAGCTAATTAATATGCCAGGGTTATGCCAATTAATAAGCCAGGATTATGCCAATTAATATGCCAGGATTTTGTCAATCAATATGCCAGGAATTTGCCAATTAATATGGCAGGATTTTGACCCTCAATATGCCAGGATTTTGACCCTCAGTATGCTCGTTATGCCACCCTCCTCCCCCTTCCCCAGCCAGTACTTACCTCCTTGCTGCTGTCTCCCGGTGCAGGTCCGTGGCTGTGAGGGAAGCGTTGTGCGCTCCCCCCCAGCCGCGCGGATTCAATAAAGTTTGTTAAAAAAAAAAAAATGCGACCAGAGTTACTCTGGTCTCATTTTTTTTCTTTTAACAAACTTTATTGAAGCCGCGCGGCTGGAGGGGAGCGCACAACGCTTCCCTCACAGCCGACGACCGGCTTTTAACGGAGTTTATTTTACATTTTTTGTTTACCTGGCGTGACCCGGGCCCACCAGTATAGCCCGTCACCCCCGATGGCGGGCCTGCTTGGACTTCCTGTTTGGATGTGACCATGAGGTTCTTGCAGCCATGAAATATGGACGTGTGCTTCTCGAGGTGGATATAGAAGTTTGCTGCTAATAAAAACATGTTAAATGTTAAATACTATTATACTTATTATTTAATTGGGTTCTTACTAACAGATCATACCCAACAAAAAGATATACTAAGTACATTACAGATATGGGAAATTTTGCCCAAATAAGAAACTGCACATATGGCTTCACTTGTTTTTTTTTTTTTTTTTGACAAGACACTGGAATGCCTAGATTACATGTTGTGGAGGCGGCTGGAAATTTTAAAGAAATGTTATTCCATGGAAAAGCTAAGCATTTACTTAACCCTCTGTGCGCCACAAAAGTGAACAAATGGTCATGTTTCTATTCGTTCCTTGATGCTCAAAGGTTTAAGCCGTAAAATTTGGGTCCTCACAATTATGTTACTTCCTCTGCTTTATGAATTCTTACATTGCAAGGAATGGAAACATATGCTGGAAGAGAATCTGTATTTCTTTTTGTCTGTATCTGTGACTTTAGAGAATATAGCAGA
This sequence comes from Pelodytes ibericus, assembly GCA_036172795.1. Classification (NCBI taxonomy): domain Eukaryota; kingdom Metazoa; phylum Chordata; class Amphibia; order Anura; family Pelodytidae; genus Pelodytes; species Pelodytes ibericus. Next base: position 47,315,667 of record CM069857.1, on the reverse strand, counting down.
TTCCACAGCTTCTACTCATCCCCATTCTGGCAAGCTAAATATAACCGCATTCTTATAGCAGTTCATTATAAAACTGTATTTTTCGGTGGTAAAGAGTGGTGAGATCATATCTTAAAGTAGTGTAGGTCAAGGAAAGCAACCACAATAACAATAAAAATACCCTTGCGGCCAAATATACTGGTAGATACACTTCAAGGTTCATTGAATTTTGCAATATGAACTTATTATAGAAGAAATTCCGCAATTCCCACAAAGCGCATATAAATATATATGTATTGATTGGTTCGAAGTCTGGCTTGTGCTAAATTTCAAATATAGAGGCGAATAAACTGAAAATGTAATGCACATACAGGACCCTGATGTGGTTACATAACATTCTCAAAGCCTACTAGTAGTAGTAAACATTAAGCAAAGGATTAATTACATTATTGCTCTCTAATCCAATATTATGCAGCCTACCAATATTTGCTGCAAGGAGGAGGCAATCAGTTTGCACTATCATGCTGAAATAGAATGATGCTAAAATAGAATGATGCTGAAATAGAATGATGTTCTATGGACCTTCACAAACGTTGCCACACACACCTTGCCTATCCCTGATTAGGACTGTTATATCCTTTTCTCTGGGCAGTGTTTTATTTGAGAGTGTCAACTTGTTTAATGCTACACAGTAAGAAGAAACCCAGATTTGCAGCACAGACACCTGATGGTGTGCTCCCACCAGGAATACAGATAAAGATGCCTTGAGGGTGAGGCCAGATTCATCATTAATGGGCAAGTTGTTGAGGTTTATGTATACAGTTATTTCTATTAGAAAAGTAGTACCATTGTGCCATAATGAATGCTATGGAAGAGCAGCATTTAGACACAGGAGTGTAGCTTTCCCCTACTGAATGCAGCTTTTCTATCTGATTGGTCAATCATAGGGGACACATGTCTCTTCTATATGATTGGCTGCAGGGAATGATCTTTCAATAGAGACTTTAAATGCTTCCTAGTTATTCCCTACAGTGCAAAGACTGTCACAGACTCTGAGTGCCATGTCTTAAAGATGACCATGGGCGGGGGCATAGGATGTGGCCAAGCAAATGCAAAAAATATGTTAACATTAATTAGCCATGGCCTCTTTGCACCTATAGTTCTACAAATTGTAGAACTCTCTGATAGTCCAGTCAACAAATGTTCCTAAATAATATGTATCGCAGGTACAAGAGTACTGTAATTTGTAGATTTTAAGCAGTACATTTTATACTGGACACAGCAGGGTCCATTTTTAATGGAAGGCATAAACACACAGGATATATGTGAATAAGATATACATTGTTTTTTTCACTGAGCGTTAGTACCTTGATGCAATTTTCTTTAGGACAAAGTTCCTTTCTGTTGCCATGTGGCATTGTGGGAGTCTAGCACAGCAGCTGTATTGAGAAGCCATCTGAATCTGTGACAGTCACTGACTCCCACAGTATCTGACCTTTGTCTTCAGCTTTCAAGAAGGAGGAAGTCCATCAGGCAGTTGTGTATCCAATTGATAAAGACAGTACGTTTATCTCAAATAAACACAAAATACAGGTTGGAATACATTAGAGCTCTTTTAATCTGCTAATACAGCAAATCCTGCTGCACTGGTATTCTCAGATTTGACTCCATCAGAGAAGCACTTGTTCCGTGGGCTGTTGATGCAGCAATCAGTGGGATTGTGCAGTTGTGACTTGGTAACAGCAGCAATTTATTTTTAATCAAGACTAGTGGATAAGGAAGACCAGTTCCTCCAGTAATACATGAAAAAGACTAATATTATGCTAGTTTTATTCTCTATTTAAGTTATTTCTCACTGAAAAATGGACATGAAACATGATTTATATAGTAAAAAAAAAAAAGTAATTTCCACTAATGAAAATCCACTAATGAGACTCTATGTGGCAACAACAGCAACCATTTGCCAACTCTGGTGTCATTGAGTCCTGAGACATAAACGGGACAGAACATAAAGCTGGCGGGTTTATATGACATCACAGAATGTTGCATGACCCTGCAAGATTGATCTCCAGCCTAGGTGCAACATTGTGCTCCAGCTTGCATGATACAAATACAGGCTCTCTGGAACTTATTTCTTTCTTGTTTTGGCTGTGTTTGTCCTTTATACATACACGGTTTAAACATAATGCCACCAGTGCACATTGAGTTTAGGCAGTAGTAATGCCAAGAACCTTTACTCTACACAATATAGCCCGGGAGTGTGCATTATTCAAATGTGTCCCTGAATAAAATGGCGATCTATTCACCCTTCTTCTACAGGATCGAAATGCATGTGTATGTATGCAACCATATTTTTATAGCATTAATTGTAAAACCACAAAGAAGAGCAACTATTGGCAGCCATTAAGTTACAGAGAGTAATGCTTAATTAATTCCAGAGAGCTGACCAACCCATTGTGTGGAAATGCTCTATTCTTTTCAATAAATGGTTAATATCAGGGGTACTTGTTGAATAAAAGGTTGACACTAAGGATTGAGAATTCTTTCTATATATTTAAGATATTTTATATGTCACAGGAATAAGAGTGAAACGGTTTGGGGTGCTTGAAAGAGCCTATCTTCACTAACCTGTTCTGAATAGTGACCCCTTTACATTGTTTCCTTGTCCCGCCTATCAGTATTGTTGCAGTATGCCGCCACCGCTACCTCCGCCTGACCGGGGGAGAGTAGTAATTGCCTGGCGCTCTAGAGCGGATTGCAAATTTTTTGCGATCCACTAAGACAAGCTGTCAATCCGCCATAAAGTCCCCAATCAAATAGCTATTTGGGAAAAAGGGAGGCAATTCTATGAGGCATTCAGGGATATGATGGGTGTGGTCCTGTACACTTGGGGGGACCAGGAGCACCCTATTTTGGTTCATCGGATAGTTCACAAAAGGGTTCCCGGGGTGATGGCGTAAGGCAGGCGGATGGGGGTATGTTCTTCAATAAAGAGTTCCTGGTTTTGTCCCAGTACACTGGTCTTGTCTGTCGATTGCTGAGGTCAATCTTTATACTCTACTAGCCGAGCAGAGTCTCAGCTCGAGGAGAATGGCTTGACTAGGTACCCAGCAGGGTCACAGGGTAATTAGATGTTTCCAGACAGATTTCTCCCCAAACTTAGTCTTATCTAGTCCTGCAAAAACAGACAAATATAAATTTATTAGGATCATCACATCGAAAAACACCACACAATAAGCCGAATAATTATAAAATAATCAAATCTCACATACCAGCAGGAGAAGATGTTAGACATATACACATAAGTGACATACAATGCACTGCATGAAAAAAAAAAAGATAATAAATTAACCCAATGTAGTCATACATATCAGTCAGGTGTACTGAAGCAAAAGGACAACATACTATGTCTCCACAACAAATATTATAAAACCACATTTAAGGATTGGTCACAAAAAGTTAAAGGCGCCTGTAAAAAAGTAATTATTGCGCTATTAGCGGAATAGTATGAATACATGTGTCATAGCTGAAAAGTCCAAATAGACCATTTGTTGCAAACAAAAGAAGCAAGCTGATTTAGGAAATAATTATAACATGCTGATTCTGGCCCTCTGCTCTACTTGATATCTTTATCCAATGTCCTTCCTTTATGAAGATAATGCAATACCCAGTACTTGTGCTGTTTGATGTCCCATGATATGTTATATTTATTGTTGTATCGGCTGCAGACATCGCTCCTTTAAGAGCCAATGTCTGGTCTCTGTAAGAACTCAGCATTATAGATACTATATAGATATTATATGATACATTAAAGTGCATGTGCATTACCCATTCTTAATGCTCACCACATCTCTCATCAGGCGACTAAACACAGAATCTTCTTGCTGCACCGGCAGCGGGGTTTGCGATATCCTCCTCCGCAGGATCACACTGCACTGTGAATAGACGCCCCTTACATAACAAAGGGAAAGTAAAGCTTGAGCTCATTAACTGATTGCACATAGGAACACTTAAACGGCCCACGTGTAGTAGGTGTGCGGCAAACTGGAAACGTGAAATTGATCCAGCATCAGAGTCACTCAGCTGTATAATTTTGGAGCAAGTGTGAGTGTAAGAGCGCACTGTCACTGTTATTTTGTACTTTGAAAATAACTTTGGATACTTTTCGTGCTGGTCGAATTGGCAGCAGAGTGAGTCGTTGCTGCCGTCAGCCTCTTTAAGAGTTATAGTGGCTCTTTAAAATGTGTTTTCTGATTTTAATGCCAAATACTAGGCTAACAGCTGAAACATCAGTTTTTGAGTATAGTCCCTCTCTCAGACTTACATTAATAGAGGTGCTTTAGGCTATTGTTGTCTATGGAGAGCTTTAGTTTCCATTAAACAAGTGTTACCATTGTTCTTCAAAGAGCGCTATAGTTCAACTCATATTTGTCTTTATTCAGCATTTTTATTCAACTTATGCGGGGCTGGTTAACACTTTCAATGCTGAAAGGATCAGCCATTTATACCAGAAACCACAGAACACTGGCTTATTGCTTTTAAAAGCTTTTAAGCCAGTTGGTTCTTATCTATTGTTAAAGAACCCTTCATGTTCTACGTAGGGTTGAGACCTGGCCGGTATTTTACTGGCAGGCCGGTAAAATATTGCCATCAGGCCAATGTTAAGTCTATGGAGACAGTACCAAGGCCGGTATTTTTCTGAAGAAAAGGTGGCAACCCTAGTTCAACGCCATCTTTGCAAGCTGGGCCTACAATGGATACGGGAGCCTCAAAAAGAAATAACTAAAATGAATTAATATGTGCAGAAGTTCACATTTAAAATCTATCCTATCATTATTTATTAGTATTATTTTTAAATATATAGCCCCGAATCTCCAGTGCATAGCCCCGAATGGAGACTCTGGGGCTAAAGCATACTTTAGCCCCGAGACTCCAGGGCTATGACTGTTTAAAAAAAAAAAAAAAAAATCTCCCCCGCAGAGCTTTCCCCCGTCTGGGACACAGTCCCAGAATCGGAGCTTTATGCTCGTACGGGGGGTGAGGAGGAGAGGCGCTGCTGCTGGCCCCTCCTCCTGGAGGTTCGGCCCACAGGCAAGTGCCTGCGGTGACCGCACCTCCTGGCCATACTGACAGCGCGACGGGAGCAAGCTCCGCCCCCGTCGCACTGTGAGTCTGGCTGCGCGCCGGATGTGATATCCGGCAGAAGAAAGTGAGTGCCTCATCGGAAACGTCCTCCTCCCTGCAAACAGAGGTATTTAGCAGGGAGGGGGACCAATGCTGTAAGTTTTTTTTTTTTTTTTTTAAATATTTAAAAATGTGTGTTAGTGTCTGCGTGTAAGTGTGACTGTGTGGGTGAAGCAATGTGTATAAGTGTGTGTGTATCAGGATGTTTGCATAAGTGTATGAGGGCGTGTGTGTGTCAGGGTGTTTGCATAAGTGTATGAGGGTGTGTGTGTGTCAGGGTGTTTGCATAAGGTGTTTGCATAAGTGTATGAGGGTGTGTGTGTCAAGGATGTGTGTGTCAGGGTATTTGCATAAGTGTATGAGGGTGTGTGTGTGTCAGGGTGTTTGCATAAGGTGTTTGCATAAGTGTGTGTGTGTCAGGGTATTTGCATAAGGTGTTTGCATAAGTGTATGAGAGTGTGTGTGTGTCAGGGTGTTTGCATAAGTGTATGAGGGTGTGTGTCAGGTTGTGTATGTGTAAGTGTGTGTGAGAAAGATATAGACGCTGTGGGAGATATAGACGCTGTGGGAGAGAGAGACGGAGAGTGGGAGAGAGACGGAGAGTGGGAGAGAGACGGAGAGTGTGAGAGAGAGAGACTGAGAGTGTGTGAGAGAGAGAGAGACGGAGAGTGTGTGAGAGAGAGAGAGACGGAGAGTGTGTGAGAGAGAGAGAGACGGAGAGTGGGAGAGAGACGGAGAGTGTGAGAGAGAGAGACTGAGAGTGTGTGAGAGAGAGAGAGACGGAGAGTGTGTGAGAGAGAGAGAGACGGAGAGTGGGTGAGAGAGAGAGAGACGGAGAGTGTGTGAGAGACAGAGACGGAGAGTGTGTGAGAGAGAGAGAGACGGAGAGTGTGTGAGAGAGAGAGAGAGACGGAGAGTGTGTGAGAGAGAGAGAGACGGAGAGTGTGTGAGAGAGAGAGAGACGGAGAGTGTGTGAGAGAGAGAGAGACGGAGAGTGTGTGAGAGAGAGAGAGACGGAGAGAGTGTGAGAGAGAGAGAGAGACGGAGAGTGTGAGAGAGAGAGGTGGTGTGTGTTAGAAAGAGAGGGAGAGAGACAGGGTGCGTGAGACAGAGAGAGAGAGAGACGGGGTGAGATTGTGTGCGACTGTGCTCATCTGGGCTCAAGCCCCTGATCATTTGTTGACCTAGCAACGCCCCTGCTGTAGACAATCTAGGATCCCCAGACACCTCTTCATAGAGAATCACTAAGGTATCATATAGCTAAATGGGGACAATGTAGACAGCCATAGGGATTCACCTCATGTCCCATGTATGTATGGCACCCCAAACCACTCATCACTTTGCATCATGTTTGCATATCCCCAATTGATTTCCAGATTATTTGGAAACACCAAGCATGCACAATTCTGAATACTACACACAGGTGAGTATGTGGTGTACAGGTTTATTTATTTATGTTAAACATGCAAAAACTTTACATGTTTGAGCATGCAATTAGAAATATGGGCGTTCTAGGTTCTGTTATGTTCTATGGTTCTAGAATCAGCAGGTCACTGAAGCTACAAATGGTAATTAAACAAGACATTCCGTACTAGCATTTGGTGTTTAAAATTGGTCCATGTCTTACTTCAGGAAGGCAACTAATTTATAGTTTGTAGAAAAGTCATTTTATTTATGGAAAACAATTTAATTACTCAGACTTTACACATCAAAATACAAGACTACGCAGCATATTCATTAAATGCATCATAGTGCAGAGTGAGTTTGTTACCTAGACCAGTGACTTTGATCAGTCAGCAGTTCTGTGTAGTGTGCCAGATGTTTTGAGTTACTGACGTGAATACAACAATTATAGAAATAACAGTAGTATTTTCTGCATTGCTGCTCTCTCTTTCTATCCCTCTGGAAGAATCCCAGGGGAGGCCAGATGGCTTGAATGGATGTCTAAATCCTGGAAAAGGTGTGTAGTGTTGGATACCATCAAGCTGAAGGTCCTTAGAGTTGAGATAGGTTAAGTGATTGCTAGCTGAATTTAATGGGGGGAAGGATTGGTTGGGTATCAGGAAGCTGGATTATAGGGAAGGATTTCTGAGAACTCATTAGAGAAAATAAAATTGAATCTCAGTTAAGCAGTGATAACTTGCATATAAAGAAGTTGAAATCCACATAGGATGATAGTTTGTTTCAAATGAAGCAGAATCCCAAGTGTGATCTGTTAAATTAGGTATAAATGTTTTAAACAGAAATTCTTTAGACAGCTCTAACAGGGAGCAGACATGTTGTATAGAATCTTAGGTCAGATCTCCATTCACCCTGGGCCAGCTCAAGGAAGATCTAACCCAAGAAGGTAAGCAACATGTCTGCCTGTTAGGGCTGTTTGGAGCGAAGATGGCTCAAGAAGATACTTTATTTGTATTTTCTTATAATGGTTCTAAATAAACCCAAATTATTTTATTTATTTTTTTGCCACAGTTGTCCTTCTTTATGTAGTGAGAATTTCCACTTAAAATAGACCCTGAGGTGGAGCCAAAAGGAGCTGGTCTGTCTAACATTTGCTAAACCATACTGCACTTTTAATGAAGGATATATATATCAGCTGGGAACCTGTGTCTACTATACTGTGTCCATACTGCACATTTAATAAGGGTGTATGAATGTGTGTGTGTATATATATATATATATATATATATATATATATATATATATATATTTGTATTCTACAAATCTCCCATTATTCCATTTAAAATGTATAACCTGGAAGCAAATAACCTGTTAATAAATATCCCTTTGTAATGCCTTACTAATCATTGATAGAGCAGGGCTACTCAATTTACAGCCCAAATAATGGCAGTGTACATCCTTTGTAATCAGTCACTGTCTGTATTCAACTGGAAACAGCCTGGAAATCTCTAAACCCATTAATTTCAAAGCTTCTCTGAGAAAAAGATTATATTGATAACAATCAAACATACTCTCTGAAGTAGCAATGGACAACCTCTGGCACACTAACTAGTATAAGTTATGATTCTCATAATAGGACATTAATGGATAGAGCAACTGAAGTTGTCTTAGATGCCGCCAAATCTTCTCAGTATTGATTAATTGTACACTTTAATGCGCTATACATGTATTGTAAATTATTTTTAGGTTGTATATATACATTTACAGTATATTTAATGTAAATGTATATTGGTGCAGAAGTGGCTAACCTTGGTACCTCAGATGTTTTGGAACTACATATCCCATTATTCTCTGTAGGCCTTAGGGCTGACTAACAATCGTGAGATATGTAGTTCTGATGTAGTCATCTGCAGTGCCAAGGTTAGCCATCAATGGGTTTGTAAATAAATAATACTAGAAACCTGATACAGATAGGAATATTTTTATTGCTCTACTAGAATAGTTATTATCATTATAGTTTTTCTTTAATCACAGTAATTTCATTAAATACACCCTGTGTATAATAGAGGCTTCTGAACTATTAGATTTTTGAAATTCGCAGATGGTTCTTCGGGTGTAAAAAAAAAAAAATGTGCAGTCCATACTTAAGACATTTCAGTTATTCCCAAATGATCATTTGCTATTATAACCCAATAAACAGATTGGAAACCTGGTACCCAAACTCACAAGTTACTAAAACAAATACTAAAGAACTCTTAGGTAAATTATGAAACTGTTCAAAATTTGATCTTGATTAGTGTTGAGCGAACCCGACCCTCACTGTTCCGGTTCGTACTGAAAATTACGTTTTTTGGACCCCGGACCCGAACACGGACATTTCACTGTATGTTCGGGTTGGAGTTCGGGGTTCTGCGATTTAATGGCGCGTTTTGAAAGGCAGCCAATCAGAAAGCCCATAGCATGTCTTTCGGTTTATAGACTTTCGGTTTATGGAATACATGTAATGCTATTGGCTTTCTATAAACCAAAATAGAGTCCCCATTCATACAAATAGGTCAATTGAATAGCAATAGCATTACATGTATTCCATAAACAGAAAGTCTATAAACCGAATCTCTTTCGGTTTATAGACTTTCGGTTTATGGAATGCATGTAATACTATGAATGAATGAACGAATGGTTAATAAGCGAAAATCATTCGTCCATTCGTGCTATTGGCTTTCTATAAACCGAAATAGAGTCGGTTTATAGAATACCAATAGCATTACATGCATTCCTGCACTTCATATCTGAGAGTCAAATAGAACCGTCAAATACTGTGCTTACAGCGCACTTTGAAAAATTATAATAGTTTTGGGTGGTAAATAGTACATTTGCGTCTTGCGGTGCACTTCATATCTGAGAGTCAAATAGAACAGTCCAATACTGTGCTTACAGCGCACTTTGAAAAATTCTAATTGTTTTGGGTGCTAAATAGTACATTTGCGTCTTGCGGTGCACTTCATATCTGTGAGTCAAATAGAACAGTCCAATACTGTGCTTACAGCGCACTTTGAAAAATTCTGGCTACCTCCTCCTCCTCCAGCGCCGCTTCCACCTACACCGCCACGGTCACCGCCTCCTCAACCTATGGGTCACTTAGTATAAATTGAAAGAGAATACCCTGCACTCCAACCCTCTCTCAAATGGATAATTCTGTTGATCCTCCTGGCAGCCATGCTTTAGATTTAGATTTATGTTCTTCCAAAGCTAAAATCAAAGATTCCATCTAGTGCTATTATATGGCTCAGCTGTATTTGTAATTTGTATGTATTTTATGTTATTTTAAGTTATTTCCCTATCCACATTTGCTTGCAGGGCACTTGTCCTACTCTTACCCACATTTTAATTCATTTTGCAGCCCTCTAGCCCTTTCTACGACTTTTTTAGAGGCATTGTAGTGGCCAAAAGTTCGTGTCCCCATTGACTTCAATGGGGTTCGGGGTCAAGTTCGGGGTCAAGTTCGAGCACGGACCCGGACATTTTTTCGAAGTTCGAGCACGGACCTGCCGAACCCGAACATCCAGGTGTCCGCTCAACTCTAATCTTGATTCAACTCAAAGTCATATGCAAATTCTATTCCCACATTTTGTCTCACAGCCCTTTATTTATGTCCTGATATGTGGAGCAGGACATATTTTATCATCATAAACCTGTTTAAGAATAAAATAAAACATTGATCTGGGAGATAATAGTTTTTCCCTAGCTGTTCTCACATTTGTGTTATTGGCACTATAAAATTACAAATGTATACATTCCTTCCTTCATTCAAGCTCCAGTGATGTCATCAAGGAGAAACGCAATGACATCCAAGCTGGTTTGGGTCTTTATTTGGACTAAAGCAAGGGTGGGGAACCTGCGGCCCTCCAGCTGCTGATAAGCTACTTTCCCCATAATGCTCTTTCAGCTAAGAGGCTGGCAGAGGAGTATGGGAAATGTAGTCCTGCAACATCTGGAGGGCCACAGGTTCCTCACCCCTGGATCAAAGTAAAGCGTTATAATCCTAGAAAACTGTTACTCTCTTCCCCGTTGTACTTTATGGTATTTAAAATTGCTCTTACGGTTTCAATACCTAATGAAGAACACCAATGTAAATGCTGGTGCTGTATTACGGTCTTGAATTGTTATCATTCTAAAGCTGCAGAATTCTGATAAGTTGACACCATTTTCTTAGATAACTCCAGCTGGTGCCAGGTTAATTCACTAGTGGTTTCCTTGCCTTCAAAAAGCAGAAAATACAACCGTGTTTCTTTATTTCTGCGACACTGAATGCATCAACTGCTCTGGACTACACACAGTAATTAGAGATGGAGGGAAAGATAGGCAGTTAAGGGGTTTGGTTTTCAAAATGCAAGATACATAGAAAGTGTCTGAGCAAATGACTTTATCCCTAATGGACTCCACTAACCCAGCGTTAATTGGATAATGATAATAGCGTTATCCTTTCCTCCTCTATGAAGATCGTGGTGGAAATTGCTTGTGAATTACAGTACTTAATTGCTGTACGCATAGGAATTGCTAAGTACCATTTCATTGCAAATGAATATTGCTTTACAATCTAAAAGGAGAAGGCCAATCCTCTAGGTAGTATAGATGAGAGTATCACTTGTGTCATACTGACTAATAAAAGATAATGTAGATAACTAATATTATATAACACATGATGTATTATCTAAAGCTGAAGCAGAACTTTCTGGTTTAGATAGAGTTAAGGGGCTATTATATTTGCCATGCCACGATAGTAATGTCCATAACCCTAGGGTTTTGCAACACGAATCCTCAAAAAAAGCTTTGTATCTACCCGATTTTTTTAGAGTTTAGCAGGAGAAGGGCGGAATGTATTGTAGTCATTGTAAAAGCTGCAATCTTTGAAGAACTGCAATCTTTGAGAAACTGCAATCTTTGAGAAACTGCAATCTTCGAGTTTGGATTTCAATATTGTTGAATGGATTAGACAATGGCTGAGTGACAGGCAACAGAGGGTTGTAGTCAATGGAGTATTTTCGATGCAAGGTCTTGTTACTAATGGGGTACCTCAGGGATCTTTACCTGGACCCATTCTCTTTAATATTTTTTATTATTGATATTGTTGGTAAGGTATGTCTTTTTGCTGATGATACAAAGATTTGCAGCAGGGTTGATGCTCCTGGAGGGATAAGCCAAATGGCAAATGATTTAGCTAAACTAGAAAAATGGTCAGAGCTGTGGCAACTGACATTTAATGTAGACAAGTGCAAGATAATGCATATGCGTAAAAACCCAAAAGCAGAATATAGAATATTTGGTACAGTCCTAACCTCAACATCTGAGGAAAGGGATTTAGGAGTAATCATTTCAGAGAACTTAAAGGTAGGTAGGTAGGTAATGCAATAGAGCAGCAGGAAATGCTAGCAGAATGCTTGGTTGCATAGGGAGAGGTATTAGCAGTAGAAAGAGGGAAGTGCTCATGCCATTGTACAGAGCACTGGTGAGACCTCACTTGGAGTATTGTACGCAGTACTGGAGACAGTATCTCCAGAAGGATATTGATACTTTGGAGAAAGTTCATAAAAAGGCTACTAAAGTGGTTCATGGGTTGACTGTTAAAACTCACCAGGAAAGGTTAAAGCATCTTAACATGTATAGCTTGGAGGAAATACGTAACAGGGGGGATATGATAGAAACATTTAAATACATAAAGGGAATCAGCACAGTAATATATTTAAAAGAAGAAAAACTACCACAACTAGAGGACATAGTCTTAAATTAGAGAGGCAATGATTTAAAAGTAATATCAGGAAGTATTACTTTACTGAGAGGATAATGGATGTGTGGAATGGCCTTCCAGCAGAAGTGGTAGAGGTAAACACAGTCAAGGATTTTAAGCATGTGTGGGATAGACACAAGGCTATCCTAGCTATAAGCCCGGGAACGGGGGCTAATAAAAGTATTTAGAAAATTGGGCAGACTAGATGGACCGAATGGTTCTTATCTGCCGACACAGTCTATGTTTCTAGCTTATGACCTGTATGTATGGCATACAAACCTGGTCCTGAGTTTAATGCAAAAGTGTGTTATCTTACAAATTGAATACAACTGCCAAATGATTCATTCATAAGCTTTATGCAATAGAAAAATAAAAAAACATTTGAAAAAAATCACCCCTTAGGTAGCCCAAGATATAAAATGTGTCCCTGATGTCCTTAAACAGCAATAGATAGTTCGGTGATGTTCAGTGTCAGTGGGAAACTTTTGATAGAGGATTCAAGTAAGCCCTCTTGATACTGATATGCCAACTCAAGGATAGTCCTAACAAATCTTGAATATAGGCTGGTCAAGATAGGAGGTCTCCCACCTTAGTGAAGGATTTAAAGCATGTGTGGGATAGGCACAAAGCTATCCTAGATATAAGATAGGGAACCGGGGACTAATAAAAGTATTTAGAAAATTTGGCAGATTAGATGCACCAAATGGTTCTTATCTGCCGACACATTCTATGTTTCTAAATGTAAGCAGGATCTCACGGGGTTTAGACTTCTAGGTAAAATGCAGATAGTCACCAGTATGTTAGCCGCTAGGAGTAGAGAACACTCAAGGACATTGTAAACATGAGTGTGTAAGAGATGAGGAATGGGAAGCATTGTCTGGTTCCCATGGTTTATGGAGGTTTTTTTTTTTTAATAAAAGAAGAGTGTTTAGCTAGTATTGCTCTTGCGTTAGAGATTAGGATTTGCCAAACGTCACATAGTTTGGTCTCTTTATGATGTGGATGTCTAGAGCAGGATTTCACAGAGTAAAAACGCAAAGTATTTGTAATTTGTTTAAATAATGAATTGGTTGTAGATCAGGTCATTGAGTAGGAAAATAGTCTATTTTATTAATTGATCTTTTCTCTTTTTTTTAATGTCATCTCAGGTGCAGTGGTTGACTAGACAAACCTAACTGAAAAGCTATTCTCAAGAATTGTTTTTGTGTCAAATGCATAGAATACCACAAGTTCATTGGACAGACGTCACGTGTAAAGCTACATTAGGCCGTAACGTGGCATAAACAAGTTGCACTTCTTGATATTTTTATTATCTTTTTATTATTGTAATTGGTTTGTTGGGTATAATAATAATATATACACACAGGTATATAGTCACCTTTGTATTTGCATATGTCATGCATAGCATTACAGTAATAACAAAACAAACCACTGGCACTCAATCTCCCATAATGCCTCATGGAACTCATAGACCACAGCAATTGAAGTCGCAGAGGATGGCAATTCTTTTGTCTTACTTTCCATTTTTTTTTATTTTATTCAATGCACTGCAGACCTCAAATATTAATGACGAATGATGTGTGCAGATTCTAGTCCTCTTTGGCTCAGAAAATCATTGCTGGAAAATAAGAGGGAGGTGGCACGTATTTTTGGTTCTGGAAGAAGCCAGATTACAGAGAGAATGGCCTTCCTGCCGTCTGTCATGGACTGACATTCTCATGAGACCATTGTGCTGTCAGACGTAGAGTTATACAGCCTGTATGACAGGTCTCTTCTATACAGGCACAGAGGTCAAGATATCTGCAGTCAGTTGTACATACTCCTATGATAGAATGTCACCGGTATGTACATTCTCTTCAAAGAGCAGGAGATTTTGTGCATCATGAATTATTAAACTTCCAAACAGTAGAATTCATTATGGGTTTAAGCTCTCTCAAAAATAGAAGTGAAATTGGATGCTTGCTAACTCTTGATGTCTTTTGATGCTTCACAGAGGGGATTGCCCACTGTTATTGTCCGCAATGGGCTAATGAAGCTCAACAAATAAATATATAAATATGGGGGACAAATGAAAGTACACCCATATCAACCAGACATGACTCACGCTCCAATCAAAATGCATGGATTCTATGTGCTTTCTATGGCTTCTGATTCCTTGTCCTGTTCATGCATGGATGATGCTCTGTGCTCTTAGCAACCTAATGAAAAATTAACCTGTTTTTCATTTCGTGTGAGTCGTCTTGCAGGAACTGGGAAAATAAAGAAAGAGAAACAACAAAGACCACAGGAGACGTATTTTGTCTGGTTTCCGTCTCCATGGCAGTCGAATGTCTGCATGTAATTAACACCTTTAGCACAGCGCGGTAATCCTTACGTTTAGAATGATACAATGTGATAATGATGGTTCTGTCGTCTTGGAACACTGTTATTTGCCACAAATGTGAAATGGTGATTACCTATTCCACTGTGTGAAAAGGAACAGATAGATGGAGAGTGCTCATGCATCACTGAAAAAGGTAGTCTACAGGTTAAACCTAGGCTGCACACATCCAGTTGTTGGGGTGTTATTGCGATCATCATTTTCATTCAAATGTATTTTACCCAAAGCATGTTATGTTTACATTGTTGTGTGTCACTGCTCCTTTAAAGTTGCAGTCAAGCTTGGCACAATGGTTCTGAATGCACTAGGCAAGCCATGTCATCAACCTCTTTCCTTAAGATTCTTTGGATTTTAACAAATCCTAAGTTTGAAACAGTGTTATCCAACATGGATGGTCACATAACATGCATTAGACTAGATTGGTGCAATGTGCATTATAAACTGAGCCTATGGTCTTTTTAGCCAGGATAAGGGCTGCACAGCAACCCTTGAGGGCCACAACTGGTCCACAGATGGACAGTTGGATGTCAACGCTTTGGAGCATTGGAAGCTACAATGTTAGTACTTATAATTGGGCTGGTCAACCTGTGCAATAATGAAGAGAGAGCCACATTCTCAGTATCAAGCTGGCTTTAATATTATAATATGATTTAACATGCTGGGTGAAGAATCCCCAGAAGATGGAGTGAAACTGCCTATCTCTGAATATTAATCTCTACAAAAAAAATGTTTAGAAACGTATATCTCAATCTCTATCAATTCTTTGTAACACTGCTGTATGGAGGTAAGTAAATGTGGTGGTACCAAAGAATCTAACAGGCGAAAGGTTTTATTCCAAAGAAATACAATTGAATGATGGTTTTAACTTAGGCTAAAAACCCCAACTTATCAAAGAATTTATAAACACAATAAAATGTCATTATAAATGAAGAAAATGGTTATGGGTTTGCAAAGCCTTTTTTGGCTATGTCTGCAGGTGAGTCTATGTAGAGAATGGATACAAACACAATGGGCTCCCAGCACTCAATACAAATGTGAGAACTTTATTGGTCAGACGCAGGCTAATTAATAAAGTTATCACGTTTGTATCTAGTGCTGGCCATCCATTGAGGTTGCATGCTATTAAGATTTGGGTGGAGTCTTCGTCGTGGAGCAACGAGCAAGAACACGGCCAGAAACGAACAATTATTCGCATATGTAGAGAATGGATCACAGAATGTAGATCATGTAATATGATTTTTATGTAATATAAAAAGTGTTAACTAAATAACATGGACATAACATTGTATTAGCCAATATTTAAAATTGTATTATCTTCTAATGCAGGAACAGCTTGAGCAAGTGGACCCCAGGGGTCGGACTCCTCTTCATCTTGCTACCACCTTAGGACACCTAGAGTGTGCCAGGGTACTCCTGAAACATGGGGCTGACGTTAGTAAGGAGAATCGCAGCGGATGGACAGGTAGGCATTATTGACTTGATTGTTTTAAAAAAACATGTTTTGGATTTGTATACAGGGCCTAGTATACAATATTCTATAGTAAAAGGATATTATGTGAAAGCAGATTTACTCACATATCATTGTGAGCTGTTCTGTGATATCCTCAAACATACCTTATGTTCTGAATTATAGGAAACTAGCATTCCCCCCAGCATTGCAATTGTCAAAGATACTTTGGTGGCTATGGGCCTGATGAGGCACAGGGAACTTTTAGGTGACTTTAGAATCTATAGCTAGCAACTTAAATAAGAAGTGGGGACTACTCTATGTAATTGGATTACACAATGCTATGCATATGTCTTACAGCGCTGCATCTCTTTATTTTTCATTATCTTAATTATATTATTTACTAAAACTTACTCAAATTATTAGTGGGAATTAGAACATGCACAAGTAATTTATTTACACAACATATCAACCATATCTGTTTGTTCACTTATCCCTGTAATATAGAAACACAAGTAAAAAAGTGAGTGGCAGTGTATTTTTAAGGTACATGCTAATTTATCCTCTGACATGATGCCATGATTAGGGCTTTGTAATGGTCTGTGTGTGAAAGGAAACCCTTCAGTGGAGATGGTGACCCTCCTGGAACAAGGAAGTCACACCAGGAAACCATAGTGAAGTTATGCAACCTAAAACCACCTTCACAAAAGGCTAAGCCTGTAGGAGTGAGTAGTCCTGGCACATGCAAATGGGGTAACCCCAGAACCAGGAGAGCAGGTAAGTATCGAATTCAGGAATAGCAGCATCAGATACAAGAAATCAGAGTAGCCAGGAACCGAACAGAACAGGGTCAAGATAACAAGAAATCAGAGTATCAGGGCCATATTTCACATACAGCCAGTGGTGTATCTTAGTTTTGTGCTGCCCTAGGCAGACAGAATTCGTGCAGCCCCATCACCCACGTTGCACACCTACGACATGCCCCATCACCCACGTTGCACACCCACGACATGCCCCATCACCCGCATTGCATACAGATTAAATGCCCCATCACCCCCATTACATGTCACCATCACCCTCATTACATTCCCCCACCACGACCATTACATGCTCCCATCATCCCGATTAATTGGAATGAGCTACAGCTTGCTGAATGGTGGTGGGGGGGGGGGGGGGGGGGGGCGAGAAAAAAAAAATTAGCAGATTCAGTGATAAATGGCAGTATCTATATATTTTCTGTATAAAATAGCACTGTATTATAATATGAAATAAAAGTACTGTGTGATATAATATATACACGCCCTCAATAAAACACTATAACTGAAATATCAAATCTTAATATTTCATGTATAGATACGTCATGTGCTTTTGGCATTTATTAAATGCGAGGACTTGATGCAGGAGCCCTGGAGGCGTCCATATACTTACTTTTTCTATGAGTTTTTTGGAAGCCACAGAGCACTATCTGATGTCTGTTTAATGCTAATTAATACTAATGTAATTACTTTAACGTGATAAGTACAATGTAACGGTCTCTTTGAGAAGGAAAATAACCCATCTAAGGCTGGATTTTAATAAAGCCGGAGGCAGTTTGAGTTGGTGATAATGGCTTTAAATCACGAGTTACCTTTTCAGATACTATTCTTGTGGGATTGCTTTGTGTGTTAATATTACACATCAAGTGCAGCACCCCCTGAATTGAATGCAATGTGCTTCCAAATCAAGCAACTGGTAAAGTCACATGATAGTATTTTTGCTCATATGCATAGTGTCTGCTCAGAGCAGCCCTTAACCTATCATGACTAACTGTTTACTACATGTAATGAGCCTTACGCTAATGAGCAATGCTAATTAAACTCTTACATTAACCCTCTCATTGTCACAGGGGAGGGTAATGTGCTACTTTGCAGACTTGCATGATAAAAGCTAGATAAAACACATGTGTTGGGACCCTGGAGACCCCCAGCATATCTTACTTGATTCATTTTATAGTATTTTACACACTGATTAAGCACCATGGCATTTAAAATACAGCTGATCTATTATTTTAAGGGATCTAGTGCTCTGTCCATCATTCATGCACTTCAGGCAGCTATTCACTACAGTGAGGTGCTACATTTAATCTCACGATTTAGTTATGTGTTGTGCAGGTAAATACCTCATGAGTTTCTCGTGCTATATAAACTCACCATTTTGTATTCACCTGTACTATAAATAGCTAAATCAGTGAGATGAACAAGTTCATCTCACATCAACTCAACTGCACCTTACTTTTAGTGACTAGCTCCCTATATATATCCTTTGTGTAATTCTAATCCATTACCTCAGTGTCTACTCCACAGTCAGCACTGTTTGTTTCTGTTGTATTGTTATGTTGTACTCTAGTCATACTGTACATTCTATTCCCACCGCAGTGCTTCAGGAGGCAGTCAGCACACGTGACCTAGAACTAGTGCGTTTGGTATTACGGCATCGTGATTACCAGAGAACTATCAAACGACTGGCAGGAATACCCATCCTTCTGGAGAAACTGCGCAAGGTAAATGAAATCTCATTCATTTATTAATCATGTTATAATTCTGCTCCCATCGTACCCATCTCATTATCTTTCCAAATGACCTTCCAATGTTATACTATATAGTGTGAAAAGACAAACCTTTCCGAAAAATGTAATCCATTGGTTGTAGGGTTGCCACCCAGTCAGTAAAAAAATGGCATCAGGTCTATGGAAACAGTGGCAAGGTAGGTATTTTTCTGAAGAAAAGGTGGCAACCCTAATTGGTGGCCATGAACAAAAGTAAGTTCATTCACTTTTAGCAGAATGCAAAATGGCACATACCGCTCTTCAAATGCATATAATGGGAGTGTGACGAAGTGCCCTTCGCCACTTGGTCCTGGAGAGGCCTGCTTGCCAGCCTACTCCCCTGTGACTATGGCCCTGGGGTGTATGGCCCTTTAAAAGTGCTATTTGGGCCTATGGACTTGTATTCGTCTGTGTATGGCCCTTTAAGAAGCTGTATTGGGGCTTATGGACTTTTATGGGACTGGTGCTGGCCCTTTAAGCACATTTTTGGGGCATGGTGAAAATCGGAACAATGCCTCTTTAAGACGGTGTCTCCAGAGTCCCCAGACTAGGAAAATGTGCTTGCGGTCGGTCATAAACTACTGGGTGGAATTGTCTGATTTTTAGTTATGTTCATATTGAAAGTATGCTGATTCTGAAAATGTATGTTTTTATGTGAATGTGATGCATACTTTGAAAGTTATTAATATTGTGTAAAAACTGTATATTTACTGCCTGTGATAATTAAGTTAGTCTATTGTGTGGAGATAATGGTATCACAGGCAGAGGGGAGGATTTTGCTGTAATTGCTGGGAGTGTCTGAGTGTATTGTACGTATTGATTTGTTGTTCTTCAAAACCCTGTGGGTGGTCCTATGTGTGGAAAATGGGCATAAAAGCAGAGTGTTTGATTAAAATCCAGAGATCTTCTTGACCCTCAACATGTAGTCCTATCTCGTGATTGGAGGGGACAGCTATACTCACATTGGGGATTGCTATGTTCTGCATACTCCCTTGAGCTTTAATCACTTAGCTCTTTTAAGAGCTTGTTCCTGATACGCTCTCCTGGAGGAGAGGTCTTCCCCACACGGTCCTGGAGGACAGAAGCTGATCCAGGGTGGACAGAAGACGGCGAGACTCCAGTTAAGCTATGGCGGTTGTGGAGTCTGCGGTGGTTGTGATGTCCGGTGCGGTGCTTGTGGTCCTCGGCACAAGCTAGGAAGCGTCCATCAACGGAAGGTACTCGGTCGGAGTACGGGGAGTTCCGTTACACGGAGCAATTCATGAAAAAAGTATAATATGTTATTATGGCCACTTAAAATATAAAATAAGTTTACATCACTTCCTGTGTATTACAGCAAGGATCCAAATTACAGTCAAACACCGCAAATTCTCTAAAATGAATAATCAATGCATGCCAAGGTCTTGAGGAAACATTAATGTCTCATCATTCTTAAATACGCAACAGAATAAAAAAAAATATTATAACATGAAAAATCTCAACAGTGAGTTAATATAATGATTATACTCTCCTATGGGTCATATCAAAGTCGAGGTTTCATAAGAAATATAATTACCTGTGTTGGTATGAATGAAATCACAAGCATATGCAACAACGTAATGTTACCAGCCTTTGGCACCCTCCCTATCACAGTGTCACTGTCTGCTTTCATACTAATAATAACATTTTCATTTGTCCCATGTTGTGCCACATTGAATTCTGGGACCATTCTCTGTGAGAGAGCACAGGTTCATATACAGCTTACTGCAACTGCATAGACGAACGTAAATCAACAAAAAAAATCTAATTTTATTAATTCATTGACTTGCAATTTAAATGTAACAAAGACTGGCGCTGAATTATCAATCTACATGATGCTGCATGTTAAATCGAGAGTAAGAGACACTCCTGCACAGTGAGTCTCCTCTGCAACCATCAGTTAATTAGGTGGTGAGATTCCACTTTTGCTATGTGCAGGGGCTTTGCTAGGTGTCCAAATAATCTGGGCTCTGTCACACACGGCTCTGTCACACACACTCTCTCTCTTACACATACACACACACAGTCTCTCTCTCACACACACACTCCGTCTGTCTCTAACACACACTCCGCCTCTCTCTCACATACACTCAGTCTCTCTCTCAAACACACTCCGTCTATCTCTCTTTCTCACACACTCCGTCTTGCTCTCTCCCTTTCTCACATACACCGTCTATCTCTCTCTCTCTTTCTCACACACACACCGTCTCTTTCTCACACACTCCGTCCCTCTCTCTCTTTCACACACACTCCATCTCTCTCTCACACACACTCCGTCTCTCATTCTCTTTTTCACATACTCTGTCTCTCTCTCTTTCTCACAAAATCTGTCTCTCTCTTTCTCACACACACAGACACACTGACACACACCTATACACATTGACACACACACTCACACACATACACTTACGTAAACACCCATACACACACCCACACATAGACACCCTGACACACACACCTAGACACACACTGACACACACACATACACTTATGTAAAGTCCCTGATACACAAACCTAGGCACCCTGACACACACACCTACAAACATTGAGACACTCACACACAGTCACACTTTTCTTCTATTTTTTTTTTTTTTTACCAAAAACTGTTGATCCCCCTCCCTGCTTAGTTACCTTTATTTGCAGGGAGGAGGAGGTCAATGCAGAACACAGCCACACAGTTTCTTCTACCGAATGTCACCTGATATCCGGCGCGCAATCTCACAGCGCGATGGGGGATGGGGCTTGCCACCGTCGCGCTGTGCTCAGTATGGCCAGGAGGTGCGGTCACCACAGGCACATGCCTGTGGGCGCACCTCAAGGAGGAGGTGCTAGGAAGAGAGCTCCCAATAGCAGTGCCTCTCCTTCTCACCCCTGCGCAAGCATAAACCTCCGATTCTGGGACCATGTCCCAGAAGGAGGAAAGCTCAGCTGGGGAGAATTTTTTTTTACAATGATAGCCCTCGAGTCTAGAGTCTCCATTCGGGCTATGCACCAGGGATTCGGGGCTATAGACCCAGTAGCCCATCCCTAGCGACGCCACTGGCTATGTGATTGGGGTAGAAGGACCAGTCTTCCAGTCTTTATATGCTTGTGTGGTGACTAGCAATCTGCCTAGCTATAATTAAACCCTCTATAAAGTGACACCATGTCATTTTCAAAAAAAATCTCTTATTGTAAACAAGAGGCTACTAAAAATGGTCAGGTTCAGAAAACAAGCAACAGTCAATAGCTTTCACCATTGTTTGTAACCCACTGAGGGGACAGTGCACTGCACATATACAGGGGATAAATATCCTGCCATGACAGTACAATTCTCCAGTGAGCAAGAGATATAGGAAATCATAGATATGTATTTTGACCTCTCTCTCTTTCTCATTTTTTCATGTCCATGTAACAATCTCACGCCTTCAATTGTATCTACTCCAAATGTCCTCCAAGGCTTTTTATTCCTACCATAGTTTTCTTTTTTCCATCCAAACACTTCTGACAATGGTTATTGTAATAAATATTTTGTGATTGACAGTTGAAATCCTCAGGATCAATATGCAGGATTCCTATGTAGCCAGATTAATCAACTGATTTCCCAGGCAGCATGTAAAAGTTATATGTGTCCTGAAAAAATAATGGCCAATGTGGCAGTCCTAATTAAGCAGTCAACTTGTAGAAAAGCAGCATAATCGTCACTGTAGTAGCTCCTAAAAATTGCATTCATCCTATCACTATTGTAATGCAGTAATACCGACTCTCCAATTAAGCAAGCAGAAAGAGAAGAAATGAAAGTACACTTTCACACGAAAGATGATTCAACTGTTGACAACATCTTCTCAAATTGTGCTTGGCACATTTTGCACATATGGCAGTGGCTATTCTTAAGATAATTAGGTCTCAGCCAGGGGAGAGCTGGCAAGGGAGGCAGAGGGGTAAGTGCCCCTGGGCTGCCCATAACCCTAGCTTAATAGGCTGTGGCTGCAACACTTTTCACTTCTCAATGCCCTGGTGTCTAAGCATCCATCTGTGGCCCTCCAGCTGCTGCAGAACTACAAACCCCTTAAAGCCCCACCAGCTTTCTAGAATAACAGGGAATTATGGTAGTTTTTGAACAGAACCAGCTATAGGGCGGCAGTTAGACACCGAGGCCCTAGTGTGTACAGTTTATCTAATTGTCTATCAGTCTCTGTCAGTCCATCTGTCCTGCCTGTTTATCTGTGTTTGACACTGATGTAGGCTGATGAAATGTTGCCAGCCCTCCTCACCCTAATTAGAGTGTACATTGATGTTGCTTAATTATGGTCTGGCCAATATACAAGCACAAACCTTTCATTTCTATTATGTTTATACACTGCCAACTTTATAACGAGAAGCAGTTTGTTTTTGTTTGTTTTTATGTCTCGAGTCTCACCTACTATTTGGCACACAAAGCAATCAATACTGCTACCAAAACATTATTAAAGGGACTCTACCTCTTCAAGGTTGTTCTTACTGTGAATGTTCAGTTAACAAAATGAATAAAAATGATCTATACAGTGTAACAGCAAAATGACATTTAAATGCATCAAATAGGAGGAAATTGTTTTAAATGTATCTGTGATATCTCCCGTGTGGCTTGATATGCAAATTGACAGGTTTTCAAAGGGAGATGTAGAATTTACATATCAAGCCACAGGTGATGTCATAAGTAGGAGACTCCCCAGACACTTTTATAACACATTTTCTCCTAATGTAGGCATTTGCTTGCAGATTTACTAACACTGTGTATAGATTGTTTTGAATATTTTTTTATTTGCTACATGCACAGTAAAAACAATGTTTAGGTGATACAGTCCCTTTAAAGATTGAACCTGTCTTGGTTTTCCATGGTTTCCTTTAGCATGCAATGTGAGTCTAGTTAGTGGCTCCACTGAATTATTCACTAACTAATTTTCAATTTGAAATGTGTAATTTGCATATCAAGGCACAGGTAATGTCATAAGAAGCAGACACCTCAGATTTCTTGCAAATCTGCTAACACAATGTAATTTTGATCATTCTTTATTCTTTATATTCACAGTATATGTAATTGTTAGGTGATAGAGTCCCTTAATGGGATGCATATTCTTATTTATACTTTGAATGATTAAAATGATCTATGCATTGTGCTAAAAAAAAATTGCAAGCAAATTCATAAAGTAATAGCAAACCATCTCCTGTTTATGACATCACTTTGCGACTTTATATGCTAATTACAAGTGTTTGACGTTGTTCATTTGCACATCACACATGATGTAAGAAGAGACACCACAGATCCATTTAAAACACATTTGCCTCTGAATTCATGTGTTTCATTGCAATCCTGCAAGGACATGTATAGATAATGTTTGAGAATTTCTTATTCAGCCTGTTATTTTATAAAATGTATATGATCCATAGTGCTGCAAAGAAAAAATGGTGCAGCATACAATTTTGGGGGATGAACTAATGAAAAAACAGCTGTCACTTCTGTCTAAACCACACTATACTATACTAAATACTATATTTTTTTTTATATGTTGATCACATGAATGAAAACATTGTATTAAATGAAAATTACCGGTATCCACATATGTCGCAAGGTTCTTAGCAATCATCTTATATCAATCTCTCTACTTCTATTTTCTTTTGTCTGTATATTATTCCCAAGCATGTTATTCCATCTTTTTCTGAGTTTTCCTGCAAAAACCTGGTTTGATCCTTGGAGTATAGTTAGCCACTAAGTGCTAATGCATTTTCTTACGTGGATTAATCCCTTTAGTGCTGTAGGGTCTGGTTTCTTGTACTCTGGCAATAAATGGGTTACATTTCCCCAGAGAATACATGCAGAGGAAATACAAAAACGAAGATTCCTAGATCTCATTATAACAGCCATCTTTATCTACTTATATCACAGTGGAAACACGTAATTAACATTTCATCTGCCTGGTTAATGCCAAGTTAGCAATTTAATTGGTTAGTGTTTGCGCTTGTTGGATTTTATCCTCTTAGAAATGGTAGAATTTTTATTTAGAGAAAAAAAAAGGAAAAAAAACTATGTAGACGGTCACTTCGGATGAAAGCTTATGTCAAAGTACCTGAAAGCGTCTCGGGTAACGTGCTGCATGAACAGCGTTCTCAGCTGTGAGTGATCAATAAAAATACATTTCCAGCAAGCCACGATAGCGCACCATTTTATCCCTTCTCAGTAGATCAAAAAAAAAAAGTGTTTGTTTTAGAAAAGTAAAAAAGTGACGTTTATTAGCAAATGGTTAAAAGCATAACCGGAGAGACACAGTCTCACGCGTTTCGCCACGAGGCTTAATCATAGATTAAGTCAGAACTGTCATACAGGCATAGATGATTAAGCCTTGTGGCGAAACGCGTGAGACTGTGTCTCTCCGGTTATGCTTTTAACCATTTGCTAATAAACGTCACTTTTTTACTTTTCTAAAACAAACACTTTTTTTTTTTTGATCTACTGAGAAGGGATAAAATGGTGCGCTATCGTGGCTTGCTGGAAATGTATTTTTATTGAGAATTTTTATTTAGACAGCACATCATTTCCCCCTGGATTCTCGGGCCTGGAATTCCATCTGCCTGATTGAGAAAGGGTTAATCGTCTTGCTAGGTGTATTCCCAAAAGGGAGTAAAATAAAACTAGCATCAGCACACAGGACTGGAGAGAGCGACCACAAGCTGTTTTCCACTGTCCGTCCGCTTTAAATATTAATTCTGTATTTGAAACAGTGTAATAAATCATTCATTTAATTGAATCCCCTTCAAAGATGAACCTGATGGAGTCCAGAGGCTGACACTGAAGACTTGCACTGCATAGGCCAATATATTATGTTTCTGTTGTGTTATTACAATAAATAGAAATTTTACTGAGAGATTGCATCAAGTATAAACGCTATAAATTGAAATGCTTTAATGAAAGAATACTTTATGGAACCATCCGTGCCTGTATAAGCTCTATCAGGGGCCGGGCATGATTTCAGAAACTTGGGTCTGAAGAAGGAATATCTCAATCAGCTGCTTTATTTATTAGAAAACAGGTACAGACCTGCACCAGTAAGGGAAAGGCGAGGGGAGCTGCTGGAAGACACCAGGAGGGCTGTTCCCTAAGACCTCAAAGAGATAAGAATAAAATGACAATAGTACAGATATAGGGCTATTCACTAAAAGTTGAGTTTAGGTGAGTAGCAGGTGAGTTGAATAGAATAGCAGGTGAATTTAAGTGAATAGCAGGTGAATTGAAGTGAGGTGAACATTTCATCTCACCAATTCAGCTATACATTGTGCAGGAATAAACCTGATGAGTTCACTTAGTGGGGGAAACTCACCAAGTTGAGTTTAGGTGAGTAGCAGGTGAGTTGAATAGAATAGCAGGTGAATTTAAGTGAATAGCAGGTGAATTGAAGTGAGGTGAACATTTCATCTCACCAATTCAGCTATACATTGTGCAGGAATAAACCTGATGAGTTCACTTAGTGGGGGAAACTCACCATGTTTGTTCCTGCATAATGTATAGCTAAATTGGTGAGATACATTTTTCAAACTCACCTGCTGTTCACTTCAACTCACTTGCTACTCACCTCAACTCACCTTTTAGTGAATAGCCCCAAGAGATGTTAGTGCCTAAAAAAGATAAGACTACACACTAGATCAGGAAAACAATGAAAACATTTTAATGATTATAATAAAAATGTTTAAATAATAAGACACTTATTCAAACAATACAATAACACTTTTTCGGCACGAATATTCAACTTCTGATTGAAGACAACCTGACGTGTTTGCCACAACGCTTCTTCAGAGGTGTGCTTTATTTATATTCTTTCATTAAATAATTTAAATTTTTCAGTTAAACGTAACTCATTTTTTTTATTAGACTGTTGTGCTTTAAATGTCCAAGTGACCCTGTGTGTCAGATCAGCTCTGCCTTATGCGAGAGGCACAGCTTTGTGTAAACCTGTGTTTAAAGATACATGTCGGGTCTATTGCACCAGCATTTTAATGCCATATGTGACTTGAGTTACAACTTTAATTCACATACAGGTGGACCACACAGTACCCGAACCATTTTAACAATGTGCAGAAAAGTCCAGGTCTGTCAAATGATTTAAATATACTGGATAATAATGGATTTTACAGAATAAATCTTCTTGTTACAATTTGTACTTTGTAATGTTGTAATGTGTGTATTCTCTGTCTCCTTCCAATCAGGCACAGGACTTTTATGTAGAAATGAAGTGGGAGTTTACAAGCTGGGGTAAGTAGCCATATATGAAACACATAAATTATTAACCCGGCTTGTTACATAGAAAATGTCAAAGGAAAGCTTTTTGTATTGTAGTGGGCTTTTTTTTTTTTTTTAATTCATTTATTTTTTTATTTTTTAAAATTTGAAGAAGTGATGTTTATACTGTTTGTAATTAGGGGATTTACTCAATACTATTTACTATATAATGAATGGTTAATAACTGAGGAATTATTTGGTCAATTCACAACCATTTATAGTATAGTAAATAAAACTCCAAAATAATTTATTTAAGGATAATTAACCAACATTTTTTCAAATAGCATGTAATATTTTACCTCTACTGAGACAAACCAATAGACAGCTTTAAAATCGGAAAGATTGGAAATTTCCGGGTTAGGTAAAATTGATGTGCTCTTTAAGCAAATATTATTCCTAAATGGAGTTCATTCTTATGTATGCTATCATTGAAAGTTTCAACTCCCTGGTTAAAGCTCATCCAAATTTTAATAATATCGTTTGGAAAACTAAGACGCCTAGAACAAGCCTTCATATTCTATCACTTAAACCTGAAGATGGAGGACTAGGGATGACTAGGCTTCAGACTTATGCTTCCTGTATGCAGGTACACCTTCCTGAGACCCCATAAGGATAATGCGACAGAGGAAGCTTGGCTTCAGATTGAATCTACTAAATTGGATGTTAAATCTCTCTCTGAAATATTCTGAAATCTGGATCATAAATATGAAAAGCTAGTTACACGGAAATCTACGATAGTGGATCTTGTGATCCAAATGTGGAACATATTAAAGAATAAAACTTAGACATGAATAAAAAGGGATAGTTTAGTCCCAAAACTCACTTTGGTACATGTTGAAGACTACTGCTTTTATAGCGCACAGGCTTTTTTTCCAGTGTGATTTGATACAGGCATTCTGCATAAATCACATTTTTAATATGTGACTCAAGCCCTCCCCAGTGATTACTCTGCATATTTACTACAGGTGTGGTAGCACTGATTATATACACACTGAGGATATAAAATGTTGTTTCTTTTAGTCACTTCCTGTTCTCCTCGAATTGAATACATTGTGTGGACTTTAAGTGACCTTGCTCTTGTACACAGTAGGACCTCTTAACAGTGCAACACATTGTTTGATGACATCACAAGAGAGACAGGAAATTCGATTAATTTGAATGACATTATTACTCAGCTACTGTGGGCAGTCCTGGTTGCTTGCAAACTGCTGTAATTTCATAATTTCATGTAACTGTAACTATTTTATATTGTAAGCAATGAAAATTGTAAAACATGCATTTTAAAGTACTTTGAAGGCACATTAATATGCATTAATATTTGGAAGATGCATTTTGGGCACTAGACAGTCCCTTTATGATGCAAGAAAAAATTATTGATAACTTATTTTTATAAATATTAGGCTATAACATTGGAGATCTAAATGTAAAATCTTGGTTAAGCAATGTGATCATGCCTGTAGATTAACATACTGAAAATAGTTACATTAAATCATTTCATTAGATTCGATAAGACTATAATGCACAACGTATAGCTAAATTGGTGAGATTTAATGTTCAGCTCACCTTTTTGTGATTAGTGAGTTGCAGGTGAGTTGAGGTGAGACGAACCATTCTTCTCACCAGTTTAGCTATACATTATGCAGGGACATACCTGGTGATTCCCAACACCCATACCCCCCCGTTTTTACTACCAGGGCCTGAAGCCTGTCAAATGACTCCCAATCCCTTGGAAATTAATGGGCCAGGGACTTGTTCAAGGTCCATGGCCTGATAATAAATATACCTCCACGCCTTGCACACAGTGATGGAAACTACATTAATCCCCCATTCACTCTTAAAGATACTCTGTCAACCTAAACATTGCTTATATTGTGAATGGATAGAACAAAATGATGAAAAGTGATCTAAACATTGTGTTGGCTGAATTGCAGGCAAATGTATAAAATAAGAGAAAAAAATGTGTTTTAAAGATGTCTGTGGAGTCTCATGTTTATGATGTCTGACAACACAATGGATGACTCATTTGTATCATTTTTTTTATCCTCCACATTCATAGTAAAAGTTATGTTTAGATTGACAGTCCCTTTAAGTAATATTTTGGGGACTCCTGTAAGTAAAATTAATAATATTAACCCCCTCCTCCCAAAAATAACTTATCACACCTTAAAAAACAACAACTTTGAATGCCATGAAGGTGGGCAGGGAAAATCATTGCCCACCCCCGTGGTACACAAAAGGTGTTCTGTAAATAAGGTTTTACTGGAACCTTCTTCATTCCTCCATTGAATTTAATGGGAGTGCATTTCATCTCTCTCCTATTCATCTCGGCAGGCTTCACCTTAGTGAATACCATTTTGCAAGGTTGAGATGAGGCATCCGAGGGGGGAAGGGTGAGTCTGATTAAGGCCCCAGGTCAAGATTAGTGCTAATCTCAACCTTGATTCTTGACTTTTAGTGAACAGAGCCAAAAATGCAAGTAGAAAACTGGTGAGCTTCCCCTGATAAGCAAACTCACCAGGTTTATCACCTGCAACTCACCTTTTAGTGAATAGTCCCTATAGATTGAAAATGATTGTGTATTTTGAATAAGTGACAAAAGTAAAAGTGAGCATAAAATATATTGCAAAAAGTATCTGTTATATTGCACCTAGAGAATAATAAATTATATTTGCGGATTTACGTACATTAGCAGTGTATGGTCTTAGAAGGCTGTTATATTGCACCTAGAGAATAATAAAAATTATATTTGCCAATTTACGTACATGAGCAGTGTATGGTCTTAGAAGGCTGTTATTTTGCGCCTAGAGAATAATAAATTATGTTTGCCAATTTACGTACATGAGCAGTGTATGGTCTTAGAAGGCTGTTATATTGCACCTAGAGAATAATAAATTATATTTGCCGATTTACGTACATGAGCAGTATATGGTCTAAGAAGTCTGTTATATTGCACCTAGAGAATAATACATTATATTTGCCGATTGATGTACATGAGCAGTGTATGGTCTAAGAAGTCTGTTATATTGCACCTAGAGAATAATACATTATATTTGCCGATTGATGTACATGAGCAGTGTATGGTCTTAGAAGGCTGTTATATTGCACCTAGAGAATAATAAATTATATTTGTTGAATTACGCAGATGAGCAGTGTATGGTATAAGAAGTCTGTTATATTGCACCTAATGTATAATAAATTCTGTTTGCCGATTCACGTTCGCCTCCCTGTATATTACACTGCTAATGTACAGGGAGTCAAACGTGAATCGGCAAACAGTCTTAGAAGTTTTATATATTGCACCCAGCTAACTTCCCCTTTGTCCAGCCAAGTTGCACCAAAGTGCTGAATATTGCACATACTGTCACTTTATGAACTTGGAATTTGGCTCATGCAAAAATTAGTTGTAATCCAAGGGGGATTTGGGTCCTCCTAGAATTAATATCCATGCTTTATCAGCCTACACTATGTTGTGTTCCATTTTGTTTCTTTGCATATGAGAAAATTGCATCAAGAGCTGATGTCTCTATAGTACCGATTATCCATTGTTAAGAAAAGTCCGTATTGTATGTGCACCTTCACTTTTGTCACCCAGTTTCGTTTGGTGGTCTATTAAATGGTACACATTATGGATGGTCACAGCACTGCTCTTATTTTTGAGTGCCCAAGTTAACATTTTCCTTTAGTTGGACTTTCTACAAGTATGGGAATGAAACATCCTGCATTCACTGTGGAACTTTACTTTGAAGTTACAAAAAATATATATAAGGTGACTTGTCATCTGCTCATTATGCTATTCAAATTAATAACAAATGATTACATTAAATGACATACTTACTTGAACTAGTCTGCTCCTAAGGTGCACTGGCTGCATTTAAATATGGTACATCAATTATGTATTTGTCTCTATCCCTTAATGTATCATACATAATCAAACATGATGACTTCTGGGAGCATGATCAGTCCACTCTATACATCTGTATGCTGTGTTAGCCTCAAATGTCAGCTAAAAATGTATTCCGTTGCTGTAACCAGGGAGAGGTAAAGTGTCTGTGAAGGTCAGTACAATATCATTTAATTGTTCGGCACAAAGTCCAGTAAATGCTCACTAGGCACAATGTTGGCCCCTACCCCATAGCACAACATAGACATGAAATTCCTCTTTGCACAATGCTGTTATTCAGTGGCAGATGCCAGGGACAAGCTATGACAGTGTTTGAACTCCGTCTAGGAATTATTTGAAGTCAAATATTTATGGCTATTACAACTGAGTTTCCACTGTATCTGTAGTGCCCTTGGTGTCCAAGATCTGTCCCAGCGACACGTATAGAGTGTGGAAGAGTGGGCAGAACTTGCGTGTCGATACCACACTGCTGGGGTTTGACCACATGACCTGGCAACGAGGGAACCGTAGCTTCATCTTCAAGGGACAAGGTGAGAGGTTTAATTCATTTGTGATTAAGATAATCCTAAACTGATACAGTATCGTCACTATACTACTAATGTTAGCAATAATAGTAACTCAATAGTAACAAACAATGGTAGCGTAGTGGTGTGAGAAGTGAACTGTCGCAACTCATCATAGTAGAGTAGGGGTGTGTGAAATGTTCAGTATATCTGCTCAATGTGGATTAAAAGGCCGAACGTCTTCATCTGCTCTATTTAACATATTTTTCTGTTTATTATATCCCCCCATGTATAAGACGACCGCTATTTTTTGAGCCCAAAATTAAGAAATAAATATTTTAAACACCAAACAGAACAACTTTTTATATTTTATTAAATATGAAAAATTCAAAACACCGGTAGAGTGTTATTAAATTATTAAACTGAAGAGTATAAAATAATGATTTATTTGCAAGGTACAACTTGCAAAACTCAACTTACCCACGAGGATCAGGATCAAATACAGCCACTTGTGTCCGCTCCAGCCACCACAATTCAATCTGAGTGACAGCATTGCAATGACACCTGATGTGAACACACACACCCTTACACACACAGGCACACTTACACGCCCACATTTAAACACACATTGACACCCTAATACACATTGAAACCCTTACACACAAACACACCCTTACACACACACAGAGACACACTTACCACTCACACCCTTACACAGACACAGTGATACACTTACCACATACACACACACTGTGACATACACACACACCCTTACACAGTGAAACACACACACCTTTACACACAGTGACACCAGTGGTGTATCTTGATTTTGTGCTGCCCTAGGCAGACAAAATCTGGGCACCCCCCTACCCAAGCTGCACACCCACGTTACACACCTAACACATGCCCCATCATTCAGACTCACATCAAGCTCACACTCCCATCACACTCAGTCACACACTCCTACTCCCATCACACTCAGTCACACACTCCTACTCCCATCACACACACTCCAACTCCCATCACACTCCGTCACACACACTGTCTCCCATCACACACACACTCTGACTCCCATCACACTCAGTCACACACACTGTCTCCCATCACACACACTCTGACTCCCATCACACTCAGTCACACACACTGTCTCCCATCACACACACTCTGACTCCCATCACACTCAGCCACACACACTGTCTCCCATCACACACACTCTGACTCCCATCACACTCAGTCACACACACTGTCTCCCATCACACACACTCTGACTCCCATCACACTCAGTCACAGTCACACACACACACACACACACACACACACACACACACACACACATCCCATCAGCACTTACCTTTCCCTGGTGGCAGGCAGCATGGTCACTCCATGCTGCCTGTTCGGCTTCCCGGCGATTGTGCCGACAGGTCACGTGACCGGGCGCGCGTATGACGTCAGCGCGCCCGTCACGTGACTGTCGGCACTTCCGTGTCGGCATACTGCACGGGGAGCCGAGCAGGCAGCACGGAGGTTTCTCTGTGCTGCCTGTTCGGCTCCCCGTGCAGCCTGGCAGGCAGAGCGTTGGTGAGGGGGGATCTTCCGATCCCTTCTCACCTCCGTCTCTGCCTGCAAGCGCGGTGGGGTTTTTTTTTTTTAAAGGGCCGCGGTTTTTTTTTTTTCACTTTTTTTTTTTTTTACATTTTTTTTTTTTTCAGTGCTGGGGGGCGCTGCCGCCCCCCAAAATTTGCCGCCCTAGGCATCCGCCTAGGATGCCTCGCGGTAAATACAGCACTGAGTGACACACCCTTACACACAGTGACACCCATACACACATAACCTGAGACACACTTACCACTTACACAAAGACACTTGTTTCTCTTCTTTTTAACCCAAAAAAAAACTTTGCTGTTCTCCTCCTTGCTCTTCTACCTTTTTTTGAATAGAGGAAGATTGTTCAGATGGTGTCTGCCTTAGCTTTAAAGAGGCAGAACACCGGAACGCCACTTCTTCTGAGTGCCAGAAGTCACACGACATCCGGCACTCCGACAGTTTCACAGCGCGAGGGGGCGGAGCTCCAAGCGGCAGGTATGATTAAAGTGTCGGTGCTAGCAAGTGATTTATGCTTGCTGGCAGCGACTGCACTAAAATACTGCCGCCTGGGGCAATTGCACGGAGCCATTTCCTATCATGCTTAGCCAGCCAAACGCTACCTTAGCATCATAGGAAAATGTAGTCTATAGTAGGAAGTACAGATTGTTGCGGGCCCCTATCTACTGCTGAGGGCCTATGCAAAGCACTAGCAGTGTTTTAAAAAAAAAAAAAAAATCCCTAGAAGACCACAGACAGACATAACATGTCACTGGTCCTCTACAGAATAACTTCTTATTTTTATATATTTTATTATTATTATTTTAACATTTTTATTTATTTAATCTTATGTCACTTTTTATAATATTTTATAAATTTTATAAATTTCGATTTAACTGTCACCTTAACCCCAGGGTTAGGGTTAGTACAAACCTTAAATCTAACTCTAGGATTAGGGTTTTGATGAACTCTAACCCTAACCCAAGGGTAAGGATTTTCCCTAGATACACTGTATTTGCAGTGAGAGACTGTCGGCGACAGCACACAGTTGTCAGAGGTTAAAACAGCATGTACACTAACAAGTTTATCTATATGCTAGTTTATCCTCATACTAGTTTTTCCATTTGTGCGTCTATATTAGTGGTACAAGTAAAAAAAAAAGTTTAGTCACTCTTTAAGCTGTTTGTTGTTATAGATGTATTTAAAGTACCGTATTTGCTCGAATATTAGACAAGGTTTTTTTCAGAGCAAATGATGAAGTCCTTCCGGCTTCATCATAAAAGTCCCAGCGGAAGTGTCGGGCAGCATGGAGGATGTCTGCACGTATCGTGCAGACATCCCCCGGCTGCCCCCACTAGCCACCAGGGAGCAAGAAACAAGGTGAGGGGGAGTGAGGGGGGCAGAGAGACAAGGGGAGGGGGGAGAGAAAGACAAGGGGACGGAGGGTGAAGAGAAAGACAAGGGGAGGGAGGGGGAAGAGAAAGACAAGGGGAGGGGGAGAGAAAGACAAGGGGGGGGGGGAGAGAGGGGAAAAGAAAGACTAGGGGAGGGAGGGTCCTTCCGGCTTCATCATAAAAGTCCCAGCGGAAGTGCCGGGCAGCAGCAGAGGATGTCTGCGCATATCGTGCAGACATCCTCCGGCTGCCTCCACTAAGCATCAGGGATATCTGGTCAGCCGGGGGATGTCTGCACGATAGTGCAGACATCCTCCATGCTGCCCGACACTTCCGTCTATTATGATGGACCGTCTGTCCGTCACAATAGACGGAAGTGTCGGGCAGCATGGAGGATGTCTGCACGTATCGTGCAGACATCCCCCGGCTGCCCCCACTAGCCACCAGGGAACAAGAAACAAGGTGAGGGGGAGGGAGGGGGGAGAGAAAGACAAGGGGAGGGACGGGGAAGAGAAAGACAAGGGGAGGGAGGGGGAGAGAAAGACAAGGGGAGGGGGAAGAGAAAGATGGGTGGAGAGAGGGGAAGAGAAAGACAAGGGGGGGAGAGAGGGGGAGAGAAAGAGAAGGGGAGGGGTGAGAGAGAAAAACGTTTGGGGGGAGGGTGAGACAACATGGGAGGGGGAGAGAGATAACACTGGGGGAGAGAGAGGCAACATTGGCATATAAAAGGAAATAAAAACACTGGGGGAGAGAGAGGCAACATTGGCACATAAAAGGAAATAAAAACAAGAAATGCATTTGTTTAATATCATAATGTTTTATTAAATATTAAAAAGCAATTTACATGTGAATATATACAAGTTAAACTTTTTTCCTACAGGGTAGTCTTATATTCAGGCTTTTAGTTTTTTTTCCTAAAGGAATATCCAAAGTTTGGGGGGTTGTCTTATAATCAGGGTCGTCTTATATTCAAGCAAATACAGTAATCCTCAATAATCTAAACCTTTAAAGTGATTGTTTTAATGTAATTTTATTTTTTCTTTCTGCTCATACAAAAGGCGTGATGAACTCCCGCAGCTTTGCCTTTTTTTTTTTTTCAAAAACGCACAGTACTGCGTGCACTTCCTACTCTAAATGTAGTTCCCATGAATCTGCTGCAACAGGAAAAATAGTTAAATGTCTTAGTTTAAATAAATATATAAAATGCATTTGAGAACAATGCCTTGTACTTAAGAGAAAACTAGCTGTGTGGGTTCCAAACAAACATATAACACAGTTATGTCCTGCAGCTAAAATAGGTCACATTCATTTAACCCATAGGCAGCTAGAGGCTGCTAACAGTATAGCTAACTAAGAAGCTGAGTAAAAAAATAAATGATGTTTTGCACACATAAATCAAATAAACTACCTTGTGAATTCCTTATGCCTGGTATTAACACCATAAGCTAGAGCTGGAGCCCCAAAGCATTATATAGTTCTGGATTTTGCTGGAGCAAATCCAAATATGGATGGATCCTTGTGCCAGCACCCACAGATTAAAGCCAGCTAACAGGCGCTGTGTGTAACTGCTGTATAACCAGTAGACTTGGGTGCTGTCAAAATTTTTGTTGATAATTCATTTGAATTGAATTTTGACGTATTCATTTTCAGTCGTAATTCAGACATTATTTTCATTTTGAGAATTCCATTCGGAATTGAACAAAATTGCACCAAAGTTAATTTCAGAATAAGTTAGGTTATGTTTAGAGAATTTGGACGAAAAGGAATGCCCAATTCTAGCTAGGGGTTAGGTGTATTAGTGAGTGTTATGTGTAGGAGTGTCTTTGTGTTTGTGTGAGAGTGTATTTGTGTGCATTAGTGTGAGTGTGTATAAGGGAGCGTATTTGTGTGTACTGGCGTGAGTATGTATTAGTACATGTGTTTGTGTGTATTAATGACTATTATGTGTAAGAGTGTTTTTGTGATGAAAACGTGTTAGGCATCTGAACGGACGAATGAATGAAAGAGAAAGAGAAGGTTCTTTCGCTCAGCTTCACATCGGAATTTGGATGAGAAAGAGAGGACAAATTTGTCTGAAAACTAATGCCTAAGTCTAGTAATCAGATGCTATAGGGCTATAAAATTGTGCAGTAGATAATGAAGGGATGTAAAATGCCTGCTAGTGGAAGTCCTACGTAGATAAAACCTCCCAATGGGATAGTAACGTCTTCAAAGTGCTTCATACAAGAGTAAACACTAAACGGGTAAATAAAAAATAAAAAAACCACACCATAGATAACAGTCTGAAAGTATAGTAAAACAAAACGCAGCTTTCAAGACAAATAGACGACTAGACTCTTCCTCTGCTGTGGTTCCCCTTATCTTGTCTACCATAAAGAGGTGAGAGATAAAGCAGAGCCTGCATTGATGGGAGCTCTCATCTCTGGTTGGTTGGGGAATATGTTAGTGAAAGTCAGCCTAGCTACCAAGCTTGTATCCCCATGCCCAGAACCGTAAGGATCACGTGTGTTTCTGGTTGGCTGGATTAGATTTTGGACAAACTTGTTAGGCTTGGATGTGCGTGTGTACAATCCTCTGGTGGCCATCTTGAAATTACCTTCGGGACCCAACAGAGAGCTGGACAACAGAGACTTTACAAGCAGACTCAAAAGGGCGAATCGGGACCAGTGCTGTGGCCGACAGAATTCAGCCCTAACAACACCTAAGGGGTCAGCAAGTGGAAGGGGCAGGGTTAATAATGCATGCCATGTAAACTCATATTCATTTTATTTATCATGTTATATGGCGTTCAATGACATCGTATGCTGTGTTATTGTTGTAAACACTGACAAAAAAATGTAGTTCTGCTTTAATAGGTTAAAATTAAATTGAGACTGCTGCTGCTCTACTAGTTTTAATGAGAGTGATAAAGATTCTTAATGTACTTATTGATTAAGGGATATAGTGCATTCATGCAGCTAATTAGAATATAATTTGTCACCATGCACTTTTTTAAATTGTTTTCTGTTGCATAAGGTGTAAATAATCCTCCTATTAATTAACCAACAACCTCATGTATGTGTAAGTGAGGTTACAGGCAAATATTACGCACAAATAATACATATGAACCATTTGCAGGATCTTCTTCATATAAACACAATGGAATGATGAGCCATTGCTTATGTTATTCAGGCATAGCACAGTTATAAATGTCATGGACAAATCCCTAAACTCACCTCGTATCTTACAAAGCAAAGCGCCTTACTGTCAAACCCTTATTAACTGGCCGTACTAAGTAGTGTTGAGCGAACCCGAACCGCACTGTTCCGGTTCGTACCAAACATTACGGTTTTTGGACCCCGGACCTATTCTTATGAATGGGGACTCTATTTCGGTTTATAGAATGCCAATAACATTACATGTATTCAATAAACGGAAAGTCTATAAACCGAAAGACATTCGGTTTATAGACTTTCGGTTTATTGAATACATGTAATGTTATTGGCTTTCTATAAACCGAAATGGAGTCCCTATTCTTATGAATGGGGACTCTATTTCGGTTTATAGAAAGCCAATAGCATTACATGTATTCCATAAACGGAAAGTCTATAAACCGAGACATTCGGTTTATAGACTTTCATTCGGTTTAAAGAATTTCTCTTCGAGTACGGACCCAGACATTTTTTCTAAGTTCGGCCGAACCTGCCGAACCCAAACATCCAGGTGTCCGCTCAACTCTAGTACTAAGCTATTTTTTCCAAAAAAATTCTTGTACACTAAGCAGCCATCCTTTTGGTAAATGCTACCATTCATTTCCTACTATTAGCCTGAATACCAGGGGAATAACAATCATGGTTGCAGGGGTTGCGACTGTAACCGGGCCCAGTGACCCCTGCGACTATATGTCTGGCCGCCCCATTGAAGCCATTATCTGTGATCCACACCTAGCTGGTAAGCACTGTACACATTTCAAAAAAATGTGTAAAGTTTCTATTTACTTTTACGCAAGTCAATATACGGATTAGGCCCATATAGATTGCTACATAATGGGGGGTTTTCATGAAAGAAGGAATTGACAAGTATATGTCAAACGTAAGGCCAAAGTGGCCGAGTTGGAAAAATTCTCCCATTCAGCTGTACTTCAACTTTGGCCTTAAATCAGCTGAATGGGAGATTTTTTTCCAATTCAGCCTTTAGTTTGAAATCCATTTTCAATTACCTGGAATTCTCCCTTTCGTGAATAAAGGCCAATGTGTATTCCAACCCAACAGTCAAACAGTTATTTGATGCAGGATCAGAGTTATAAGCCCCACTATTCCAAACTCTCTGCCTTACTGAAGCCTCGACAGAATGAAGGTGATCTTTGGTGTGGCTTTGTCACCTGGATAAAAACATTAGATGAATCATTAGACATTAAATGCTGTATGTCAAATTTATAAGTTTCCTATATGGTGCAGCATTTTTTTTGCCAGTCTGCTTTGAGTGTCTCTAGGTTACAAGCATTTTGGTGACTCATCAACACACTGTTTTATCCCTTGTTTTGTACACTTTAGAAAAGATTGAAGAAAAATTGAAAGTGTGTAGCTGGTATTGAAGCACAGATCAGAAAAATGAGAACTGGGATGGGGGAGATTACATTGCTAGGCAGGAAATTAATAGATACTGCAATATCCACATGTATACAAGTGGAAGAGTTTGATATGCTCTGTAGGGTACAGTCATAGGTCATGGTGATTCTCCATTCAATGCCTCTAATTTGTTGGCATAATGGTAGTGTTAGTGATGAGGTAGATCCTTCTTTTGCATTTTAGCAGCCATCCTCTGACTTCTACAAAGGTTTTATCACCGGTAGAGCACATAAACCGATCAGCCATAACATTATGATCACATGCCTAATATTGTGTAGGCCCCTTTTGACTCCAAAACAGCCCTGACCTTTCGAAGCATGGACTCCACTAGACCTCTGAAGGTGTGCTGTGTTATCTGACACCAAGACGTTAGCAGAGGATCCTTTAAATCCTGTACGTAGAGAGGTGGGGCCTCCATGGATCTGACTTGTTTGTCCTGCACAGCCCACAGATGCTGGATGGATTGAGATCTGGGGAATTTGGAGGCCAAGTCAACACTTTGAACTCATTGTTGTATTCCTCAAATGAATCCTGAACCATTTTTGCATTGTGGCAGCGCATATTATCCTGCTTAAAGAGGCCATTCACCTTAGGAATATCATTTCCATGAACAATGCTTAGGTAGGAGGTACGTGTCAAAGTAACATCCACATGAATGGCAGGATCCAAGGTTTACCAGCAGAACATTGCCCAAAGCATTACGCTGCCTCCGTCGGCTTGCCATCTGGTCATAATGTTATGATGTTTTAGTTACAATACTGCAAATAGATTTTGCAGTATTGTTACTATGGATGTTATTTTTGCTCCTCGTGTGTAAGTGCCCCTTTAATGAGAAAATCCCAGCCCATAGCTGGCTTGACCAGTTTAGTTATTTTTCCCCTCTCCATCTGGAGTTATGCCCATATCCACCTTGAATGGTTTGTCAGAGAGCTTATTCATTGACTATAGTAGAACATAAGTAGATCACCAAGGCCCAGGCATAAAAAGCAAACGTCACATGCTTCTTTTACCCCCCTTCATACTGCTTTATTCCTTAATACAGTTCTTTGTCCCCCAGACACCAGCGCTGTAGTAATGGAGATTGATCACGACAGACGAGTGGTCTTCTCCGAAACTCTGACCTTAGGGTCCCAGGACCATGAAGTACTCCTGGCTGCTGTGCAGCCCACCGAAGAGCAGGCCATGAGTAGACTGACCGCCCCTGTGGTAACCACACAATTGGATACCAAGAACATTGCTTTTGAAAGGTAAGTGGGGAAGCGTAAAGAAGGTTTATCTCACTACGAATAATTAATTTTTTTAAGCCTCTGTCATCAGTGTAAAAACAAACAAAACAGTGGTTGGCAAAGCATGCATTTTAGTGACAATGGTAGTGTTGTAAAACAAGGACAACGGGTAGTGGCTATTTGAATACATTAGTCTAGACTTGTAACTAGATGACAAGGTTGCATGGTTCTGTTCACTACAAGAGAATGGCTCATTGATAATTCATTATGGCCAATGCTGCAAGAAAGAAAATGTGGTACATGCTATGGTGCCAATGGCAGGGATCTTCGAGAAGTAGCTCTCTAGCTGCTGTGGTCCTAGAACTGGCATTATACCCACAAACGGCAAAAGCTTATTGGGGGGGTGATTTTTTCAGCTGTTATAGCACTACATATTTGTTACCACTGCATAAGTCTATTCATGAGTATAGTGTCCTGTACCTTGCTGTCATCATCAGGCTGGAGGTATTGATTTGTGTTTGCATTTCTCTTAAAAGCACTTCCTAAACATTTTCTACGAAAGATAATGCATGGTGATGGATATGAAACAAAGAGTGTAACAAAAATCAACCTACATCATCCCACGGAGTATAAAGGGACCCCACAATAAAATGTTATTATTATACTTTTTAACTTTTAGAACAGTCTATACAATTGTAAACTGCTTACATAGAGATGTAAGATTTTATATAACTGGAATGTAAGATCTCTTGCTCTCTACTGAAATAAGCCATTAAAAATTGATCTAGCTATATTGCTGTTTTGTAATCATCAACAAATGTTTGATAGCATTGTGTGTCAGCCAATCCAACTCTCTCTATCACATTGTCATCAAGATAAAAACCTTTGCAGAATGAAATCCACAAAATTAGATCCTGACCTGTTTTTGCCTGTGAGGAATAGAGCAAGGGCTCTGAATATAAGCAATTTATAAAGTAAACAGCTTCTAAACAAAGTTGTGATTTTATGCTGGTTTATATGTGAAAATACTTTTCGATAAGTTCTGCATCATGTAAATAAAACAAAATGGAACTGATCTGTCGTGTTAGATTTTTCCTCACTATTTCCAGCTTTGTAAAAACTGCAAATAATATGTAAACAGGCCTGCTGTCTCTCCAAGCCTTTCTTATTGGATGTTATGGGAAATCATTTTCAGAGTAAAACTACAGGAGAACTGTAATGTGTTTTAAAGTCAAAATAAGTGCATTTAACATATATTAACAATATGTACAACATACATAGTCATGAACGAGGGAATTGCAAACGTCAGACCAAAATAGCAGAGTATGAAGTATGGCTGAATGGGAGAATTGCTCCAACTCATCTACCTTCGACTCCCATTTGCAATTCCCTTCTCAATGCACTTTTTCATGAAGAAAGACAACAGAATATAAGCTATGTGGAGTTGCTCCTTTAATTCAAGGAGGCATGCTGTTCTATAAATGAAGCAGTTGCTCTGTTTTATGTGGGTGGAAATCTATGAGGTTTTTTTTTTGGGGGGGGGGGGGGGGGGGTGTACAGAGCAGCAGCCTATGCACTAAAAGGTGAATAGTGGTGGACTGGCATATGGGATGTTTAATTTTAGATAATCCATGCAGTTGTAGATTGTGGTGTGTTAACCATGCAGTTGTAGATGTGGGTGTGTAATCCATGCAGTTGTAGATTGTGGTGTGTAATCCATGCAGTTGTAGATGTGGGTGTGTAATCCATGCAGTTATAGATGTTGGTGTGTAATCCATGCAGTTGTAGATGTGGGTGTGTTATCCATGCAGTTGTAGATGTTGGTGTGTAATCCATGCAGTTGTAGATAATGGTGTGTTATCCATGCAGTTGTAGATGTTGGTGTGTAATCCATGCACTTTTAGATGTGGGTGTGTAATCCATGCAGTTGTAGATGTTGGTGTGTAATCCATGCAGTTGTAGATTGTGGTGTGTTATCCATGCAGTTGTAGATGTGGGTGTGTAATCCATGCAGTTGTAGATGTTGGTGTGTAGTCCATGCAGTTGTAGATGTGGGTGTGTAATCCATGCAGTTGTAGATGTGGGTGTGTAATCCATGCAGTTGTAGATTGTGGTATGTTATCCATGCAGTTGTAGATGTTGGTGTGTAATCCATGCAGTTGTAGATGTGGGTGTGTAATCCATGCAGTTGTAGATGTGGGTGTGTAATCCATGCAGTTGTAGATGTGGGTGTGTAATCCATGCAGTTGTAGATGTGGGTGTGAAATCCATGCAGTTGTAGATGTGGGTGTGTAATCCATGCAGTTGTAGATGTTGGTGTGTAATCCATGCAGTTGTAGATGTGGGTGTGTAATCCATGCAGTTGTAGATGTTGGTGTGTAATCCATGCAGTTGTAGATGTGGGTGTGTAATCCATGCAGTTGTAGATGTGGGTGTGTAATCCATGCAGTTGTAGATGTGGGTGTGTAATCCATGCAGTTGTAGATGTGGGTGTGTAATCCATGCAGTTGTAGATGTGGGTGTGTAATCCATGCAGTTGTAGATGTGGGTGTGTAATCCATGCAGTTGTAGATGTGGGTGTGTAATCCATGCAGTTGTAGATGTGGGTGTGTAATCCATGCAGTTGCAGATGTGGGTGTGTAATCCATGCAGTTGTAGATGTGGGTGTGTAATCCATGCAGTTGTAGATGTGGGTGTGTAATCCATGCAGTTGTAGATGTGGGTGTGTAATCCATGCAGTTGTAGATGTGGGTGTGTAATCCATGCAGTTGTAGATGTGGGTGTGTAATCCATGCAGTTTTATATTGTCAAGAGATCGTTGGGATTTGAGGCGTTGACTTTGACAGTTATAAGATGTCTACCTGCCCCAGGCTGTTTCATATTTTCTCACAGATTCCCGCTCTGCACAAAATGTACTTGTAAATTAGGTTTATGAAACATTTTATACTCTCTGACATCCCTGTAGCACAATGTGAAAATGATCTCCTGTTTTAGGATATAGCAGTCATTCAATAGTAAGTTAGTGGCTATCCAGGCCCACAGTGCTTTCTAGATTAATGGAAGTATTTTATTGTTACAAGGTAAGTAAAGTGTGCAGCAAAATAACCATAAAAATGTATTTAGGCGTAAGCTATCTCTGGTCTACATGTGTTTCAATGTTTGAAAAGCCTTGACTTCCAACTTTATTTTCCTAGTACTGAAATATAAACAGAACAAGAATTTTTCTGCAATAATATTGGCTAGGAGACTACCAGCAAACAATTATCATATTGCACATGTGGTAGGAAATGCTTATGATTTATTTCAGTACTTTTATTCAAAGAGTTTTGGTATCCATTTTAATATAAAACATATGGTACAGGAGACTAACCTTCCACCACAAATAAATCACACGGGATCGTATTTATCAATACAAAATAGGCGGTATTTTAGGAAAAAGTGCTAAACTAGTAGTAGTAATCATGGAAACCAATGGAAAGTTATGGCAGTTAGCTCCAAATTTAGCACTTTTTTAATAGCACCTGTTTTACCTTCATAAATTTGGCACGCGGTGTTCTGTGAATAGAATCCTTGATCGTGTGGGCCTTCTGTCGAATCTCTTTGTTTTTACGTAAGTTAGAGCACATACTGAAATCCAGGATCCAGGAGACATGTATAAACCTCTCCGTTAAACCAACATACCTTTCTACTGCTTTTGAATATAAATTACATTACAATACAAACGTATCTTTACACTTCTATTTGCTGAATCTCTGCAGAGAGAGACAGTCCGACGACTGTCTTTGACTGTGATTGGTGTGTGCATGCACCACTTACGGGCAACACAGCCAATCAGTGGGGAGTAGATAATCATCTCCTTATTGACTGGATGTGTGCTCAGTGTCACGGTTGCCTCATACTAATCAGCGTTGCCAGGTTGCTGAATCTCCATAACATGGCAGCCTGGAAGTCAGTATATAACTTCTAAAATAAATATAAATTGCTTCTGAACGATGCTCCACAGAAACATCATTAAGTAGCCATTTTAATCACACAGCAGTTGCCTGACAGGAGGTTTTATTCCCTCTTGAAGGATTTATTATCAGTGGCCGAGGTGCCAGATTGTTTACAGTAGAACACACACTTGCCCAAACACAGCTCTTGATATGTGGATTATTTGTTATGACTCTTTAACTTACAGTAACCAGGTAGTTTCTGAATATCATCTCGTTAACTGAAATATATATTAAGGAAGTTAGGTATGTGCCTCTTATTGGTGGTTATAGGGTCTATAAAAT
This sequence comes from Pelodytes ibericus, assembly GCA_036172795.1. NCBI lineage: Eukaryota > Metazoa > Chordata > Amphibia > Anura > Pelodytidae > Pelodytes > Pelodytes ibericus. Next base: position 47,271,113 of record CM069857.1, on the reverse strand, counting down.
AAATGCCGAACTTTGGGCCTGCAGTCTGGAAAGTGATATCATGGTCATATAAAAAAATCTTAAATGTATTTATGGGGCTAGTGAAAATAAGCTCGCCCCAGGAAGGGGCTTTTACTTTTATCATATAACTTTTTAATTTCAATTCGCCTTCTCAAATATATATATATATATATATGTCTGTGTGTGTGTGTGTGTGTGTGTGTGTATGTGTAAATATATATATATATATGTGTGTGTGTGTGTGTGTGTGTGTATGTAAATATATATATACCGTATATGTGTGTGTGTGTATAAGACGTATATCGAGTCTGCACAGCAGTTCTAGCCTCATACCTGAACGTGACAGTTATCACAGGCCCGTGTCCTGCTCTGAGAGCTACCAGTCCTGTCTTTGTTCCAGTCTCTGCTACCAGTCCTGTCTCGGTCCCAGTCTCTGCTACCAGTCCTGTCTCGGTCCCAGTCTCTGCTACCAGTCCTGTCTCGGTCCCAGTCTCTGCTACCAGTCCTGTCTCGGTCCCAGTCTCTGCTACCAGTCCTGTCTCGGTCCCAGTCCCTGCTACCAGTCCAGTCCCAATTATGCATTGTGTTGTGCAGACAGACCCCACACCCTGCCCTGCAATGAGGCTCCTCCCTGGTTCTGTTATCCCAGGTTGTGACAGAATGCAAAGGCCATAATAAGGAGCCCGCAGGGATAACATCTGTGTTAGAATTCTTGGCTGAATGCATGTTGGAGATGTGTAAGTCTGTAAAGCTTGTGCTTGAGAGTAATGCTGTCGGTACTAGAGTTGTGAAGTCCAAGACTGTGACTGTGCATAAGAAAACCCCAAAGAAAAGCTTTAAAAGAGAACCCCTCACTAAAGAGGAAATGCAGAGGAGACTGGAGGGAAGTTTGTGTTTTTATTGTGGGGAAACGGCATAGAATATCATTTTGTCCTTTAAAACCACTTAAGCCTCCTGTACCTGCTAAAGCCAAAATGCAGGACCGGGAACCAGAATACAATACAGGTGCTGAATCCATAAGTGAAATAGCCAGTCTTTTTCTTAGATCAGTGAACCTGGGAGGGTAAATCTGAAACATCTGGGAACCCTTTAGAATCCGAAGCCTTGTCTAACGATCTGGAAATGGTTACTGCATCTGATCAGTGTTCTGATAGGGAAAGCATGTCTTTTTATGCCTCAGACCTCAGTGAGGAGGACATCACTGAGAAGGATTTTTCTAAGGCTGTTTGTGCTGTCAGGACTACTATTCCCACAACTCTCAGCAAACCTAAAGCTAAGAAAAAGAAAGCAGTTAATACAAGAAACTCTCTAGAAATTGGTGCAATGACCCAGAGAAGGCAAAAGAGTGACTCTAGAAAACAACAAACTGCAAAGCATTCTCTTGGTGCCCCAGGTCTTGTCTTGGCATCTGAATGGACAATCATAGGCAGAGAAAACCTTGCTCAATATGAGAACTATTTAAGTGAATAAAAGTCTCTTGAGAGTAACCGGCTAGCAGCTAGTTACCTCTGCTTAACCCCTTCTCTGTGGCACTGTTCTAGTTTCTGGTAAGGGGAAGGTAAAGAAAAAAGGACCGATTGCACGTCTGGAGAAATATATGACTGCATGTCTGGGTGAGTCACCTTGCAGTGAGTCCACAGCAGTATCTGTTAGTGCAGTGCTTGGTTCTGGTCCCTCTAACCCCTATAATACAGTACTGCAGGTGATCTGCCACCAGATTGTACCTTAGTTCCAGACTGTTACCTGTCCTGCCTCAGTCCCAGTCTCAGCGACCAGTCCTGTCTCAGACCCCACACCATGCCCTGCAACGAGGCTCCTCCCTGGTCTGTTATCCCAGGTTGTGACAGTGTGTATATATAAATATATATATATATATATGTGTGTGTATATATGTAAATATATATGTGTGTTTGTGTGTGTGTGTGTGTGTGTGTGTATATGTATCACACACACACACAAATCATCTGAGGTGAGAGATTACAAGTGCACCTTGGACACAGTTGAGAAGATCTTGCTGCACACTGGATAATTCAATTCCTGCCATGTTTGGCCCAATTAGGGTTCAACAGATTTTAGCTGTAATTTAGATCTGCAGTGTTCATTGGCTTTATCATTATGCTTGGGAGGGTTCCAAGTGACAGAGAGATGGAGATCCACAAGTTTATTTAGATTCACATAGCTGAATTGCATATTATCACTATTTAGTAAACCTTTTAACAGATCCATGGGCATATGGAGGGGGAAAGTCCCCACGGAAATTAAAACTGGCCTCTAGAGCAGCAGCATGGGAGGGGGAAGCAGTAGGCAGTTTAAGGTAGGTTAACTAGACATGGAGAGCAGAAAAAAAACAAATGACAGGCAGAAGATTGCAGCAAAAATATGTTTTTATTTAATTTTATACACCCCCTTGCTGCCAGTGCCAGAGTGGTTTGGTTTGCGCTCTCCCTCTAGCCACAAACATAGAGTCCCTGCCTGGCCAGAGATACCTTCAGCTGAATGGAAGAATTTGGCCCTAAGTTATAAATTCCCATCTCAACTCCCTGCAATCCTCTCTTTTATAAATAAAGCCCTAACTTTTGTGGACCTCATCTATAATAATATCCATCCAGTCATATTGCTCAACTGGATTTTGTGGGACCTGTAGTTATAGATTGGGGTTGTGGTGGCCTACGCTACACTACACACTAATTATGTTGTTTTTGACTGCAGTTCCCGTATTGTACAGGCAGCCATTACTGGTTGACAAAATAGGAATTGTAGACTGGGGTTGTTGTGGTCAATCTTTAGCCCCCCGGCTATTCTTAACTAAAGTTCTCATGTTACGCAGGTACATGCTGATGTGTTGGCTACCACTACCACAGTCATATCATTTATATAACATCTGCTCCCACCAGGAAACCCCTCTCCTGAGCCAACAATGGTAGGCAATGGGGAGGAGGTAAGGAGGTATTGGGCTGGTAGAGGGGAAAGGTGGGGACGATAATTGGCACCCCCTGCGAACGCCCATGTACTAATGTAACATATCACCCACATTATTGAGAATTGTGCATCAAACCAGATCATGATACAGAGAGGAGATGATAGTTGTTGCAGTTTGCAATTATAACAGACATCAGTATTTTTATCATCAGAGCCTGTGTCTTTCCTTCTATAGGAACAAATCAGGAATCCTTGGATGGAGAAGTGAGAAGACGGAAGTAATCAATGGCTATGAGTCAAAGGTTGGATGAGATTTATTTCCAGGACCATTAAGGTCAAAGAGAATATTTAAAGTGAAAACTAAAAAAAAGATATGTTTTCTGATGTAAATTTTATAAAACTAATAAATCTTATAAACTACATTTCAACAAATTGCTTTGTGCAAAATAGCAATATTTGTGGATGCTTTAAGGTTGTCGCTCTGTTCGGAATATTTTTTTGAAGATCAGTAACTCCCAAACAAGCTTTGCAATGAAAAACATTAACTCAACAATGATTCATTAATCCATTTTGTATGATTTCCAGCGAGGTTTTAAAATACTACATAGGTTCTACTCTTTGTCTGATACACTAGGATTGTCCCTGTAGTTAAATTGCTGGGATGAAATGTTCATGTCACCTTAACCCAACTGCAACTCACCTTTTAGTAAATGGACCACAAAATGTTCATCTCTTTTTGACTCACCTGCACTTCACTTTTAGTGAATAGGTCCCACAGTTAACTAGGGGTTGCTATTCACTAAACGTGTGGGGGCTATTCACCAAAGGTTGAGTTGCTGGTGAGATGAACACAACATCTCACTAATCTAGCTATACATTGAGCAGTGACAAACTAGGTTTGTCCCTGCCCAATGTCTAGCTCAATTGGTGAGAATAAATATTCATCTCAACATAAGTGAAAAGTAATTAAGATCTGCTCCATAAGAAAGGAAGGAGAAAGAAAGAACTAAAAGGAAAAATTTGGAAAAAATTGCTGCTAAAAAATACCAATTAGACTATGCATCTTCTCTCTTGATTTCTAGTTCCATTTGCATCTTCTCTCTTGAGTTCTAGTTCCATTTGCATCTTCTCTCTTGAGTTCTGGTTCCATTTGCATCTTCTCTCTTGAGTTCTAGTTCCATTTGCATCTTCTCTCTTGAGTTCTAGTTCCATTTGCATCTTCTCTCTTGAGTTCTCGTTCCATTTCCATCTTCTCTCTTGAGTTCTGGTTCCATTTGCATCCTCTCTCTTAAGTTCTGTATTCAACTGCCTCTTCTTTCTTGAGTTCTTGGTCCATTTGCATCATCTCATCATAAGTAAGGATTTCTACGGGATGGTTGTAAAGATGGATCAATCATCATGAAAATTCCCACTGAATTGCACTTGATAAATTTCACCTTAAGTGTTTTTGGACCACTTAAAAACTTTCTCCCTGGTAGGAAGAACAGTTAAAGGGTTTCTGTCAACCTCAACATTGCTTATATTGTGAATGTAGAAAATAAAAAATTATGAGGAAGAATTGCATGTGAATGCATAAATTAGAAGAATATGTTTTAAACATGTCTGTGGTGTCTCATGTCTATGATGTCACCTGTGGCTTGATATGCAAATTAATGACTTTTTAATGGGAAATGTGTAATTTGCATATGAAGCCACAAGGTGATGTCATAAGCTGGATACACCACAGTCACATTTTTGGATTAATTTATGCATTTTCATGCAAATTTGCTATCCCAAAGTATAGACCATGTTTCATATTTTTTTATTCTCTACAGTTACATTATAGGAAATGTTGAGGTTCACAGAGTTGCTGTAAATATATCAATATTTACTACATCAGAGCCGGCTGCTAGAGGATCTGACGAATAGGCCTCTGAGTTGGCAGGTGAAACCTATGTGCGCACTTATCGATTTCATGGCATAATGACATTTGAAAGATGATCAACCTTTTTCTTATTTTTAGGTGTATGGAGCTTCAAATGTAGAATTAATTACTAGAACTCGCACAGAACATCTATCAGACCAGCACAAAGGAAAGAGCAAAGGTATTGTCAATAGTATAAGAAGAAAACCAATTGGCAGTGTATGGATTGACTTACTTTTCAGAGTAAACAATGTCAGATTGGTGTATATAATATTAAGCTTGTGCAGTAATAAGTGAATTAGCTCATCAATGATGATGTGATAGAGTGGTAAAGGTGGGAGTTTTGATGGTAATATGTATGTTAAAAGGGCACATCAACTGCTAAATTTACAATATCAAACATTGCTAATAACATTTATTCGCAAATTATAGAGAGATTATCTTGAATAAATAAAAAAACTATTTGTTAATGTAATAAGTCTACTATATGGTTACGCTGGGATGTAAAACATTACTTTAACATTCACTTCTCCAGGAGAAAATTATACCCTTCTGTTTGATAACCACTGGACATTAGATAGTCTACCCAATATAGACCGCTCTGGCCCGAAACTGAGCCAGATTGGACATGGTCGCGAAATATCTGAAATTTGGCTACTCAATAATAACCGAAACCTCAGAAGCATTCGGATTGGGACAGTTTTGCTATGACAAAACATTAATTTTCGGCTAACCAGTATCACTCCTGAGCACACACCGAATTTGGGAAATATACACAAAATTCGCCCAATAGCAGTTCTCCAGATTTTAGTTCAAATGAACAGAAATGCATGGAAGAATTAAAGTAACATATTTCAAATACAAAATATTTTAAAAGAATAAAATATTAATGCTATATATTATAATTGTATATTTACATTAATGTAAGCATATTACATTTTAATAAAAATGTTTTATATTACCGTACTTTATGTTAATTTGCTTTATTTCTTTGTAGTTAATGTATGATTTTTTTAAAATTCTTATTTTTTAATTATTTTTATTTTATCACACTTTGGGACCATTTCTTCAGGACTTCTGCTATTTCAGCTATAACAATGTGAGGCATTTGCTTATATTCATAATAGCTGAGGTCCTCCCAAAATGCACACGAAATAAGCCAAAGTCATCCCCATAGAAGTCTATGGGCAGGGTCTAGGCTACCGCTATGTTTCGGCCCATTTTGGCTCATTTTGGTGTTGGGTGGGATTGCCTGTGACTTCCAAATCGCGCTCGCATTTGGAGGCCCATTGCAGTGGTGTATCTTGGTTTTGTGCTGCCCTAGGCAGACAAATTTGGGCACCCTCCCTACCCACGATGCACACACACGACATGACCCATAACCCACGTTGCACACCAAGGACATGCCCCATCACCCCATTTACATGCCTCCATCACCCCATTACATACACATTGCCAATATTATTTGCCATTAATATGTCCCTGCTAATTTGCCCAATAATATGCCAGTGTTAATTGCCATTTAATATGACCCAGCCAATTTGCCCAATAATATGCCAGTGTTATTTGCCATTTAATAAGCCCCAGCCAATGTGCCCAAATCCCCCCATCTCCCCAGCACTTACCTTTTTCCCTGGTGGCTAGTGGCAAGCAGCATGGTCTCCTCCATGCCGCCTGTACGGCTCCCAGACGGTTGTGCCGACAGGTCACGGGACCCGGCGCGCGTATAACGGCAGCGCACTAGTCACGTGACTGTCGCAACTTCCGTGCCACACTGCACGGGGAGCCGAACAGGCAGCACGGAGGTCTCTCTGTGCTGCCTGTTTGGCTCCCCGTGCAGCCTGCCGGCAGAGGGAAGGTGAGGAGGGATCTTTTTTTTTTAAAGGCTCAGATTTTTTTTTTCTTCATTTTTCTTCATTTTTTTTTTCTTGGGGGGGGGGCGCTGCCAAAATTTGCCACCCTATGCATCCACCTAGGATGCCTCGCAGTAAATACAGCACTGGCCCATTGGAGCTACCTGAGTATCACAAAAATTGTGTGTTCTCTTCTTGCCAATGTGCTCCGAACACACCCGGAATTTGGCGGTACAATTTCAGAGCTACCTGACTATACCCTTACGCAGTACCGGTGCCTGTAGGCAAACCTTATTTACACGTGTTTTGCATTCACTCGCAGACAGAGATTTGCTTTTTGAATGATCAGAGTGATAATGTATCAGTCAATAAAGTAGAGCTGATTGTGAGAACCAGAAAGGGAGATGTTTCTAATCACAGGCTCAGGAGCAAACGACAACCTTTTAATTCTAACATGTACCTATAATACTGTACTATAGCTTGTGTACAAGCCTGGAGAGTTTATCCTGCCAGAAGAGTTCAATTGGCCTTTCATAATGCCTAGTACAATCTTTGTGGATTTAATAATGCATTCAGAGGATTCTAGTACTTCTAGCAGGAATCCAGCTTCTCCGACCCCTATAACCATTAATTTTCCCGTAGGAGGCCATATAATATATGACTTTTTGCAGGGTGCTGTGACGATACGTCTAAATATTATCATCATCTCTATCTATACTTATTTCTCAATCACCTTACAGGCAATAAAACTCCGTTGCAATCATTCCTGGGGATAGCTGAACAGCATGTGGGACCAAACAATGGAGTGAGTATGGTTATTACCAGCTTATTTATAAAGAACAAAATATATAGCGGATTCTGCTCCAAATAGCCATAGGGCATGCCAAACAGTATTTAGTTGCGTTGAAAGATAAGAGGGACCACACTAAGAAAGAGAGCTCTAGATCTAAGAGAGAACGTGTGACTTCAGAAGGACACTTGAAACCACAGTCAAGGAAATAGATCTTGGTCAAGAATTTAAGCCAAGACCAAGTGTTTCTGAAGTGGGCGGCTTAATCAGAAATGCATATGTCTATTGGACCATATTACCTTTTAAATACGAAGAATATCTTGTCAGCCATAAATAAACGTGTGTTCATTGCTATGTATATCAGTCCAAAAAACAGTTTAAATCAACTCTATCTAAAACAAATAAGACATTTTAAAGTACTAAAAAGAATATGTATAGTTAAGACACTTGGCCAAAGGACTGCACGTTGGATGCCAGTAGTGTATGCTATGGTGACCACATCTCCTTTTTAATTAAGGGATGACTGCAAAAAACACATACTACAAGCTGCTTTGGTTGGATTAAAGAACACAGACTGATCACAGCCCCGTAGCATAGATTTCCATAAGCATCCCTGAATAAAATAGCAATGATGTCACCCTTGTCTCACTTTCTCACTTTGCCCAATCTGACAGATTGCATGTGAGTACAATTTATGGCCATCTTCTGGATATAACCATGTTTCAGGGCACAGAGAGATTTGCAGTAATGTTATAATGCTACAATAGCTTCAAATGAATTAGAATGCAGTTATTTTAGCTGAGAGGGTGAATAGAATGGAAAGACCCCCCTTATGGGTATTTTAGAGGTGTTATGAATGGAGGGATTCACAAGAGTCTTGAATAAAAGGCACCCACTACAAATGTAGGCATTACCTTTCACTTGTGTTTTGCAGCAAATCAATGGTCAATAAAATGTTCTTTTATACACTTTGGCAATTTCAGCAGACATTAATCACACAGACCTTCAGCCAGACAAACCCCACGTCCATCACACCCGATGAATACTTCGACCCCAACTTTGACCTGGGACATCGGGATATGGGACGACCCATGGAGCTCACGACCAAAACTCAGAAGTGAGAAATGTCAGCAACTGTAGCCTCAGTTGGCAGGGTTCATCCAGTCCAACTGTGTATACCAAAATATGTGTACTTATATTGTCTAGTACTGCAGGGAAAGCCAAATTAGATTGAACTGCAAGTAGTCAGCGGTTATTAAAAATATTTACTATGGAGCTGCATTGAAATCCGGTTATATTATTTTTTAAGGATCATTAAAGTAGGTAGTAACAGAGATGTAAAGGATATTTTATAGAATAACAAAAGGAATGAAGACAGGAAAGAATGCATTTTATTACAAGGATGCTTTTTTAAATGTGTATTTAGGTGATTTTTGTTTTTTTGATTGAGCAGGAATCAAATAATTTTACTTACTAACTACAGAATGATATTTCTTTACCTACAATACCTGGAAATTATGCACATCTGTTACAGTGAAGGAGAGACCATGGTGTGAAATTCACAATCCTTTGGGTAACTGGACAAAAAATGTGTGAAGTCATTACATTCTTTGCAGTGCCTCTTGTGGATGTATGTCATTAAATTAAAGATACATAGTCATCTACCAGACAGGAACCAATTGCAAACCTTCTGATAGTTCAACAAGCTAGAGGGGCCTGTTTTATTTTAATGTAATGGATCGCGCTACACTTTAACAGTCCCCTTGTGTAGCTAAACTATTATAATAACTCTGCTTGATATTCCCAGTGACTATACCATCAATATATGTATTTTTTTTTTCAGTACAGTATCTTGATTAGTAGCCTATTGTATAGACAGGAAAAGCAATTGGACACTAGCCAGCAGTGATCCACTGGATTCGTCTAACATATTCTCTAGGTGTATGTTGCTCAGTTTTCACATCACTTTCTACACTATATGGGTTTTTACTTATTTAATTGATTGCATTTGTTTGGATATGAAAAGTAAGGTTTTAAAGAATTATTGGAGGATGGCTACCTCTCTATTTCATACCACTTGTATTTTAGGATGGATCGGAGGAGATACTATGACCTAACAATGTGATAGGATCCAGCATTCAGTGCAGATGAGATAAAACAGGATTGATGGCTAAAACATGTGCCAAAATATTTATAACTAATCCCAAAAAATGATTTCTTTTTACATTTAAAATGTGGAGCAGTTTATAAAAAATTTGAATTTTTACTATTATGAAATACGGTACTCTTCACTAGAGTATACTAGACTTTGCTAATGGATCTGTTCCCCATATGTTCCTTGTTTTTTTTCCTGGCCTCTAGGTTTAAAGCCAAGCTGTGGCTGTGTGAAGATCATCCCCTTTCTTTGTCAGAACAGGTGGCTCCAATCATTGACCTCATGGCAATTAGCAATGCACTTTTTGCAAAACTTCGTGATTTTATTACTCTCAGGCTACCACCGGGTTTCCCTGTAAAAATTGGTGAGTGAAATCAGATATGAAATTGTATTTTCGGGTTTGTCTTTATTATTTTGCAGCCAGTGTTTGTGTATTTATGTATGTATCACACATACACAATATCAGACACACTGGGATCAATTATTGTTGAACTAATTTTTATATACTTATATATAGAAACATAGAATGTGTCGGCAGATAAGAACCATTCGGTCCATCTAGTCTGCCCAATTTTTTTGAATACTTTTATTAGTCCCCCGTTCCCGGTCTTATAGCTAGGATAGCCTTGTGTCTATCCCACACATGCTTCAAATCCTTGACTGTGTTTACCTCTACCACTTCTGCTGGAAGGCTATTCCATACATCCACTACCCTCTCAGTAAAGTAATACTTCCTGATATTACTTTTAAATCGTTGCCCCTCTAATTTAAAACTATGTCCTCTAGTTGTGGTAGTTTTTCTTCTTTTAAATATACTCTCTTCCTTTACTGTGTTGATTCCCTTTATGTATTTAAATGTTTCTATGAATACCCCCTGTTACATTTATAAATATATATCTTCAGTATTGCCTAAGGTTTTTTTATTATCTATATGTTATATATGTGGTTTTTTTTTTTAGTAAGTGTCCACTGTGCTTGATTCCCACTGTTTTCTAGAATAAGGACTAGTGTGAGAGAGCTCAGTGGACTAATGCACCAACTACAGAATCTGTTCAATCATAAGGGTCACAGGATCTATTCCTCAACCCTCCATCCTTCCCAGATTAATAAAAATGAGGGCCATTCAGTTGGGTATTAATAGCATCACCAGGATGTACTTGAAAACAACACATTATCTCAATATGCTGTCCTGGTTAAACACTTTGGGGGCTTTTCACTAAAAGGTCAGGTGAGTTAAGGAGGGAAGAACATTTCAACACACCAATTTAGCCTTAGGCGTGAAGTGTTTCTTTGTTTGCACATCACATGTACTGTGGCTTTTTGTGAATTTTAAGATTTTTTTCTACTGTCGAACATATCCCTGGAGTGCCGGTTCTTTTCTTTCTTGGATTTACACTGTGCAGGGACAAACCTGCGTAGTTTGCCAAGTGGCCGAACTCACCAGGTTTGTCTGTGCACAATGTATAGCTAAACTGGTGAAATGAAATGTTCACCTCTGTTATAATAATAATTGAACTAATCATTGTAACATGTCTGACTCTGTGCAGAAATTCCCATTTTTCATATCCTGAATGCTCGCATCACATTCGGCAACCTAAATGGATGCGACGAGCCGGTGTCGTCCCTACGCCAGAGCCCCAGCAGTGAAGCACCATCTCCAAGCAGTGACTCCTGCAGTGTTAGCAGCACCAGCTCTATAAGTATGATGCCACACCAGGGGGACACGGGACAGAGGGCTCCCAACAGTATGTGTCAGACCTCAGCAGGGCATTGCACAGGGAAGTCCTTGGCTGGGGTGAGGGCTACCATTAGCCATGCCTCATGTCTCCCTCAGAGTTATGGTTGGGGAAGCATGATCCATATCAACATTTCAGATGGGTCAGCCAGACCTCCACCATCACTGCTTTGCCAAAATATACACACAGAGCTTGCCACATTCGTAACTATTTGTTGTGTGGTACACGCAATGGAACGTTACCATCTGGAACTGCTACATATTATTAAATATTAAAAGTGATTATCCCATTCCTTTTTTTTTCCACACGTGGAGTGAGGGTTGTATGTGTTTTTGTTGGATTTGCAGCTTCTGGACGTGGTTGTGATATGGACCAGTCATTGTTCGAAGCACCTCGTGGATACAGTGTGGTCGGGAGCTATCGAGAGAGCATCCGTGAGGAGGAAGATGACCTCCTTCAGTTTGCCATCCAGCAGAGTTTGTTAGAAGCTGGCAGTGAATATGACCAGGTGAGATTGTGGTAACACTCCCACGCCTACATGATCATAAATATGTATACATATTGTAACCACAAAGAATTGAGCTGCAGACACTTGTATCGGATAGACTGGAGTCTTGCAGAATTATATAACATTGCGTAATGTTGCATAACCCCACCCTTTTTTTATTCCTCCCCACCAGGATTGGGTCCTGGGATGTTGGCAGCTATGCACTGGTAGTCATTTTCAAAGTATTATATCCATATTATTTATGATATAAATTAATATATATGCTTATAAATTAATATATGAAATATCAATCTACTTTTAAATATAACTATTTTAACTTGAGTACTACAGCTACAACTTGTTTTTCAAGATTTTCAAAAGTATGGCAAGCAATTGCTGCATGCTTTAAGGGTTACGGCTTTGATAGCTTTCATCTAACTTTATCGTAAGGAATTTCTAAAGATTTTTTTTCTACTGAAAGAAATGAAATGTATGTTTTAAAAGATTTTCAGTTAATAAATACTTCACCCCACATTTGTGCTAATTGACATGAAAAACAATGACTAGGCATATTTTGATACATTACAGTAACACCATCATGCTCTCTAGGAAGGGTTGGTCAAAGTGTATACAGTTCTACAATAGGTCACCGTTTGCAGCAGCCATAAAGCATTATATTGTTCCCATCATTCAATGCTGGCAACTGTACATTACAAGTACATTTATAAAAGGATGAGGAGGGCTTGCAATAAGAAATGGTAAGTATAATAACTTCTTTATCTGTAATGATCCTGTAGGTAACAATTTGGGAAGCTCTGACAAACAGCAAGCCAGGAACACACCCAATGTCCAATGAAAGCCGGAAAGGAGAAAGGTGTGTATGACCTATGTATTCGGGCTTTAAGCAATATAAAGAGATATAACATACAGTATTAGTAATACTCTGTCTGTGCAAAATTAGGAATCTATGTGTGATTTTAGTATTACATTACAGGACCCTCCAGCACACCCTGCCCTGCAGTCCTCCTCACACAGGTTCCAGCAATGCATTCACCACCTATCAAGAGCAGCTGAGACTGGCCATGGAGCTGTCCGCTAAGGAACAAGAGGAAGAGATAAAGTTGAAGCAGCAGGAGGATGAAGAGCTGGAGAGGATCCTACAACTCTCCTTGACTGAAAAATAAGATGACTTTCACTTCACAATACGTGCAACCCAGGAAGTCTACTGAGCCTTCTCAAGGCTAGTCTGGGAAGCCATAGATCTAGACAAGTCCAAGGAAGATTGGTCAAAATGGTGTTGTTCGAAGACTGGGCTTCCTGTTACACACAATGCATTGCAGCATAAGCCAGTGAAAGGGGTTAAACACGGCTCAGTCCCTTTTTTTGATCTTTGTCCTCATCTACTTTATTAAGATAAAGGTCACCTGAAGTTATTCTGATGTGAGTGTAGTCACTGTAAGTGGCTTAGTATATCCTGAGTGGCAAACAAGTGACAGCGGTACTTTGAAGACCAAAGAATTACAGGTCGAACTAGCCATGGTGTCTATTAGGGCACAGCAGGGCTCAAGATTATTGACCTACAAAAAAATACTTACCAGACACCCTTGTATCTAAAAGCAAATTGTTATCTGGGCAGAATTCACTAGTAAAAGTTATGAAAGTTATAAGAAGGTGTTTGGCCAGTAGCTGCTAATATCCATTGCATTGTTATTATTATTATTATTTGTTTGGATGTCGATGATTAGAAATTAATAGTAGTGTTGATTATTTGAAAGCTAGAGGGCTACGTGTGTGCATAATAATGAAGAAAGAATGATCCAACACTGCATATTAATCTGCCTTTATTGGGATTGAGGTTAAAAACACTATAAAAGTATACTTAATACAGGAATGCTACTTATTCCAGACTAAACACAGACCCTGAATCTCGTGTAAAGCATACTTTGTTAAAGACCATATTCACACCATGATCAAATGGTGGGGCTATTTTATTAATTGACTTCTATTCTTAATTACAGCGGCTGCCATACAGTCTGAAGTCCCCTTCTTCAGTGGCTATAGTTTGATGGGAAGATTTCTGAATTATCATATAGACAATATATGCAAATTGTGTAATAAGGGTTAAGTCATTCTGATAATTAAGTCTAAATAAAGATATGACATCACATGGTGAAGGGTGAGTCCTAGGAACTACTAAGTACGTTAATACATTTTCTGTAGGCAAGGAGGTTAACTTTCAAAGCCATAAATTCTTGCTAAATGTTTGTAAACAATGAGGGTCTTTTTTATTTACACTTCATAAACTACAGAAGTTAGGCAACGGCTAACATTTAGGATAACATTTCCCAGAATCCTCAGCTGGACAATAGACTGAACTCCCTGCTAAGGAAGTTGGGAGGGGTTATACATCTATACTGGGGGATTCCAATTTTTTTTTTTTTTTTAGTAAACCTGCAACAAATCCAATTGTTGTATTTGCTGAAAGCTACTTTATTATTACTATATTATATTTATGAACTTCCCCCATAACAGCCCCCGTTATTTCTAAAGACTGTCACTGCGGTTACAAAGACGTGACACATTCACAAGACTTAGCACCCTAAAATGTGTGACATTTGCCACTAAAATAGATACGGAGGTGTTTCTGGCACTAAAAAAGAGACTGAAGTAATCACTGCTGTAGCCCCCCTGTGATCTTTTACATGGTTTTGGCTCTAAGACTCTTTCAAATATCAAATTAAAGGTTTCCCAGCTCGTTTTATACAATGAGCCACAATGTGTTATAAAAAAAAAAAAAATAACATATGTGTAGTTGGTTTGTCTTATTAAACACTGTCAGCCTCAATATCAGCATTTTGAGACATTTGTGCTTGGCTTAAGCGAAGTTTCAACACATTTTTTCGGTCCCTATAACATTTGTTTAGGAGAAGTGTGCAGAGCCTACACATTAACTTTCTGGTGTAATTTCAGTATTGCACTAGTGTATTTATTGGTCAAATAAAATCTACTGGATTACTGTCTCCTCAGCCGGGTGACCAATTATCTTTGCAGTCATTATCCAATGAGTAAATTGAAACTGCATGTTATAGAACCATGCACATGTAGGAATCTCATAGTAATATTTGTAACAGACTAACATTCCAAGTTTCTGGTTTAACCAATGAGGTGACTGCCAATGTTCCTGGCCAATCAGAATTTTTCGGGGCAAATCAGGCAAAAGTTGCATTCAGAGAACAAAAGCAATATATCCATGCCTTAACATATAACATATACATTGCAGTGTTGACTATTGTTCAGATACAGAGACTTGCATTTCTAAAGCACATGAAATGAGAACATTTACAAATGACAGCATACACAAAGTTTTTCTAGTAATCTGTCACAAAAAATGTTTGTTTTACACACTTATTTTTAGCATAGTTTATTTATTTAGTTGTCCACAATAACAAATTTTGGTGAGAGGCACGTTATCAGTAGAGATTCTCTGTGAAATGTTATGTAATAAAATATGTATACATATTTTTTTTTAATGGCTGTGACAAATGCACAATTAATGTAAGGGTTTATCTAACATATGACCCCCAAAAAGCACCAACTGATGATTCTACCTCACTGCCAATCAGGAATTGGATATATTTCAAACACTGTTGTTGATGGAACTGTGACTATTTACTTTATGGGGTGTAGGATAAACGCAGCCTGTTACAGCCAGCAATGATATACCATAGGGAGCAACTCATGTGCAACAGTTTATAGCAACACAATATGGCTGGAGCAATGAATGGAACATTCCATACTTTTTTTTTAATTTTTTTTTTTTATGGTTACTTTTTACAAGATCAGCTTATATTCTTCGATTTTATTTTTTTTTTCTTTGTAGTTTGCTCAAAAATGTTTAGCACCTGTTATTTTCTATGAAGGCGGGTAACTCTCGCTATAAAGTGCATAAGGCGACGGAACAGCTGGTTTAAGGGAATAATAATACATCTGCTCGCCCGTTACAGTATATTTACAGTGGCAACCCTATATTTAAAGGATACTAAAGCTGAGAAAATAATTTACAATCTCAAGTGGGATTCTTCACTTACTAACGTCTTTAAGAAATTCTTTAAAAATATTTGACATTTTTGGCTTTTGAGCGTGTCTGGTAATATGGCTGGTCATTTTTCCAGACCTTCCAGCTGTCCTTCCAGTGTCTCAGTTCCCGGGAATACCAGAGGGGAAAATAGAGGTTATGCACAAACAACGCAAACATGCATGCACACATTCATTAATCAGCGCTGGATGCACGTCAGCGCTGTGCAAGACACTCTGCCTGGCAGTGCAGCCATGCATGCACAGATTCTCATACCCTCATTCTCATTTTAGGACCCCCGTGGGAATTACATGTTGGGAGATATAGTATTTCTACTTTAATTGAATTGTCTGAATTTAAAGAGCCCTCAACACTTTACCATTTTCTAAACTGCTCATGTAGAGAATTGGTGTTAGCATTATTGCCAGCAAACAAATAGATTTAGATGAACTGTTATTTAAGATGTGTCTGTGGTATCACCTATTTATGATAGCACCTTGTTGCTTGAGCAAATAGATGTTGGCACACCAGTAAAATATATAAATACAATATGTCAGCAGGTGTATGGGCCTGAAAAACATCCTCAGGTGTAAACATGTAAGAAAAATAGGAAACTCGGCACTCAAAATGATTAAAAGGAAAATAATGTTTTACTATAACATGATGGTTGGCCTCACGGTTCTACCCCTGAAAGCTTGGTTTTAATCAGTGGCAGGATGTGGCTGTGTCTTTTGTAGTGTATGTCATATGTCATGGGTCACAACCTCAGGCCAACCATCGCGCAGGGCCGGCGCATCCAATAGGCAAAGTTGGCACCGGCCTAGAGTGCATTTTCACAAGGGGCGCCCTCGCGCTCCTATTTTTCAAGCCACAATGTGGCGGGGTTGAGGTGAAGGTCCGCCCCCTCCTTCCATTGGAGTGCAGTATTTTTACTGGGGTGCAGCAGCACACAGATGTCAGACAGTGCTGCGTGCGCTCCCCGCACAGAGGGATCATTCAGAGAATTCAGAAATACAATGCTCTGAATGATCAGTGTGTGTGGCATTTAACACACAGAACTAGTACTGCCCGCAGCTCCCCAGTAAAAATAATGCGCTCCGATGGAAGGAGGAGAGGAGAGGTACCGGCATGGGAAGGGAGAGAGACAGGCATGAGGGGGGAGAGGAGAGGGACAGGCATGAGGACAGAGAGGAGAGTGAACAGCATGAGGAGGGAGAGGAGAGAGAGACAGGCATGAGGAGGAAGAGGAGACAGACGGGGACACATTAAAAATTGTACTTTTTCTTTAACAAGAAAAAAAACTGCTTGATTCTGTAAATGTGACTGTGTGTGTGACTGTCTCTGTGTGTATGTGTGAGATTGTGTTTATGATTGCATGATTGATGTGCTGTTATCTGGATGTTAGAAGTTGGAGGGGCAAGCGGTGGAGCCAGGAGGCTGCAAAATGAGGGTTCTTCTAGGGTGGCAAAAATCCTTGCATTGGCCCTGCCATCCCATTATTTTGAAACTTTATTTTTTATTTAACCCTTTGAGTGCCGGGTTCTCTATTTGTCTTGCGTGCTATGCAGAAATATGAAATTGCATATAAAGCCACAAGTCAGGCACAGGAGATCACAGGTGAACATGTAGCACACAATGTGTCTCTTAATCCATGCATTTGTTTGCAAATATGCTAATACATTGTCACACCTCCCAACCTCTGCCTCCGGTGAATTGGGATGCCAGGGTTGGAGCTTGAGAGGTCAAGTGTCAGCACTACTGCATATGCGCACAATACTGTGAATCCACACTACACATTGCAGTCCCAAATTCTGCTGTATGGCCAAGATTTACCTGTGTCCTAACAAGCAGGACAGAAGTAGTGCTCGGCAGGAGAGGGCCTCAAATCCAGAAGTGCCTCACATAAAGTGACAGTTGTGATGCATACAATGTGTAGATATTTTTTAATCTCCACATACACAGTATAAACAATGTTTTCGTGATTGAGTCCAATTAAGGAGCAGCTTCAACGGCCTCTGTTCAGACAGACGCATTGGACCGATATCTTGAAACTGATACTAAATGAGCATTATACGTAGTTTTACATTCAGGAGTGGATTAATGATTAGGTAATATAGGCATTTTTAACGCAGGTGCTTGATGTGACTCTACAATAAATGGAGATTTAATTACCATCACCTTTTTATTGAATTGTGCAAATAAGCATTAAGATATAATGTCTTTGTTGTGTCGGGATTCTTCTGGTTCTTAAAATGCGTCTTTAATCATTTAAAATAGGCACCTCCCATTCATAAAAATAGTACAAGAAACAAGCGTTTCTTGCATTTTCAAGATGGCGACAACCTCTGGGGAAAAATGTAAATTTCCGATTAAAAAAAACTTGATAATATGTAATTCCAAGTTGTAAAAAAATAAGAAAATAATAATAATAATTAAAATCCAAATTTTGTTATGTTAAGAATGTCACCTTTACGATAATTTTTTTTTTCACGTTATTGATCATTTAACACATTAGTGTTCATATTAGTCTGTTACAAGGGTAGTACTGTGTTAGCTGAGGAAAAATAGGAAACAATTAGAGTTAGAATCATACCATTTATTGACATGAATTTCAAATGTAGGTTAAAAATTCTCTATTATTATTCAAATTCAGCTGGAATTTTTTAAAATTCCGTTTACTGAATAAATGAAACATGAATTTAGCCCTATTACTTATCAAATGGTGCTGGTCTTAGTTTAATAATGAATTCCCATAAAACAGAGTGGGATTTGATAAGGATTTTCTAAGATGGAAATATTGTTTTCTGGGCGATATATTTAGACTGTTATGTTAAATCAAACATCAAAAAAGGTGAAAAATGTATTTAACACATCCTGATTGCACAAGATGGCTGGGTTCAATAACTCAACTGTCTGGTGTTTAGAATGACACATCATTGATACAAGTCTGAATTCTATACGGTTAGGCTTTGTTATTATTCTTTATAGCACTGTCAGGATACTTTATACATAATGAATTACATGGGTTTATGTTTTCTCCTTTCTCTGTGAGTGACCATGAAAAAGAAAGTAATGCCAGGGCATTAAAATATCAGGATGAATATTGAAGAACAAAACTTTTGCATTCCCTCTTGTTACAAATGAAAGAGGGACATTGTATGGCCAGAACCTTGGGAAATGTCTTTTAATGATCAGGGAGATCACCTGATTTTAACCTCAATAAAGCATAATTTATCCTCTGTGTGTGATGACTTCGCTAGTTGTTGGTTGGGTTGATCTGTTTGTTTTGTTCTATTTACTCTAACACTACTGGCATCTAGGCCTAGAACACTTGCCATCTTAATTATCACATACAAAATTGGGTCATGTCCATTGACCATGATGAGTTGTCCTCTTGTTCCTTTTTAGGATCAGAACCTCTGGTATTTGATAAATGTGCCATTTTCTTTAAAGCTGGTCATATTTGAAATTTGGAACCTGTGCAAAAAGTTTTTGGCAGGTGGGCTGTACAGTAAGAATGCTTTTAGACACACACATGTGAACAGCTCAATAATCTAAATCAAATCAATATTTGGTGTGACCACCCTTTGTCTTCAAAGCAACATCAATTCTTGTAGGTACACCATTGGTGCCCTCCTCCCCCCATCTCCCTCCCCAAGCAGAGCATATACTCTGCTCCATATGGCATCACAAATCCAGTTCCTATTGGCATCACAAATGATGCAGCTCTCCCCTCCTATTCCTCTCACTGCACTGACAACTGTGCAGAGTTCCATGTAGAGAGGAGGAAGAGGTCAGAACTGGACCCTGAAACTGATAGAGTGAATGAGGCAGCTCATCGCCTGCCCCGCCCCCTGTGCACTCTGCACACATGCATAACACAGACAGTGGGGTAGATTCAGTGACGGTCATTAAGGCTGTCGAAAAAAGGTTTTATTTCTATTCTTGAATGTGCCATTCAACGTCAATGGAATCTGCAAATATCCAGTGCGTTAAAGCCACCTCCGGTTCCCTAGTGTTCCTCCCATTTAACTGGCCCCATGAAATAATAAATGGGTCCCCTAGTTACCGTGGGCCTTCACAAAGCCCACGGTCACTAAATATAACAGGCCGGCGCAATGGCCCATGGCCACAGGCCGGCTGTCCTCAATATAAATAAATAAGACTAATTCTTCTGCACGTTCCTATTCAAGTCTCCAACTAAAATCTGGAGAACTGAAATGGTGAATATCGTCTATGTTTCCTGAATTTGGAGTGTGTTTGGGGATGATCAGCACATGTTGGGTAGCTGAAATTGTCTTAGAGCAAAATTGGCCCGAGCCGAATGTTCATGATGCTTCAGTTTCCGAACAGTCCGAATAGCCGAGTCAGACACAAATTTAGGGATCTGCATTTCAAAGATTTGTGAAATTCGGCTATCTTGCCTGATCCGAATCCATTTCAGGAGAGATTGGACTATATTGAGTCGACCCTTACGTGTCATAGTTATTGCTGTTTCAGGATATAGAAATCCTGCATATGTCCAGGTGCCCTCCTTCTTGCGTTAAATTACAACTCGGGGGGCTATTCATAGAACATAGTACAGTATTCATACAACATAATATGTGTTGGCAGATAAGAACCATTCGGTCCATCTAGTCTCCCCAATTTTCTAAATACATTTATTAGTCCCCAGTTCTCTATCTTATATCTAGGATAGCCTTGTGTCTATCCCACGCATGCTTAAACTTCTTCACTGTGTCTACCTCTACCACTTGCACTCGAAAGCTATTCCATGCATCCACCACCCTCTCAGTAAAGTAAAACTTTCTGATATTACTTTTAAATCTTTTCCCCTAATTTAACGCTATGTCCTCTAGTTGTGGTAGTTTTTCTTCTTTTAAATATACTCTCTTCCTTTACTGTGTTGATTCCCTTTATGTCTTTAAATGTTTCTATCATATCCCCCCTGTTACGTCTTTCCTCCAAACTATACATGTTAAGATGCTTTAACCTTTCTTGGTAACATTTATCTGTCAACCCATGAACCAGTTTAGTAGCCCTTCTCTGAACTCTCTCCAAAGTATCAATATCCTTCTGGAGATACGGTCTCCAGTATTGTGTACAATACTCCAAGTGAGGTCTCACCAATGCTCTGTACAATGGCACAAGCATTTCCCTCTTTCTACTGCTAATACCTCTCCCTATGCAACCAAGCATTCTGCTAGCATCTACCTTTAAGTCATCTGAAATTATTATTCCTAAATCTCTTTCCGCAGATGTTGAGATTAGGTCTCAGATATTCTAAATTCTGATTTTGCGTTTTTAAGCCCAAAGGCGCATAATCTTGCAATTATCCACATTAAATGTCAGTGGCCACAGCTCTGACCATTTTTATAATTTAGCTAAATAATTTGCCATTTGGCAACAACCCTGCTGCAAATCTTTGTGTCCTCAGAAAAAAAACATACCTTACCAACAAGACCTTCTGCAATATCACTAATAAAACTATTAAAGAGAATAGGTCCAAGTACAGATCCCTGAGGTACCCCACTAGTAACAAGACCTTACATTGAATATACTCCATTGACTACAACCCTCTGTTGCCTGTCACTCAGCCATTGTCTAATGCATTCAACAATATTGAAATCCAAACTTAAAGACTGCAGTTTCTTGATAAGCCTCCTATGTGCGACAGTGTCAGAAGCCTTACTGAAATCTAGGTAAGCAATGTCTACTATGTCACCTAATCAAAAAATCAGTAAGATTAGTTTGGCATGATCTCCCTGAAGTAAACCCACGTTGTCTCTGATCTTGAAATCATTGTGATTTTAGATGTTCAACAATCCTATTATTTAACACACTTTCCATTATTTTCCCCACTGCTGAAGTAAGACTTACTGGTCTATAGTCGCCTGCCACAACTTTCTTGTGAAAGAGAAACATTTGCTATGTCCAATCCTTTGGGACTACTGCTGTTACTAATGATTGGTTAAATAAATCAGTTAACAGTTTTTCTGGTACACCACTAAATTATTTTTATAACTTTGGGTGTATCCCATCAGGGTCCATCGGCTTATTTGTCTTTTCTTTAGACAGCTGATCTAGAACCTCTTCCTCTTTAAACGGACGTGTATCAAATGATTCATTAGTCTTTTTTCCTAAATGAGGTCCCTTTCCCTCATTTTCATTTGTAAACACTGAACAAAAATATTTATTGAGGCAGTCTGCTAGACCTTTATCCTCTTCTACATAGCATCCTTCTTTTGTTTTTAATCTAACTAATGCTTGTTTTATTTGACTTTTCTCGTTTATGTATGTAAAAATGTTTTATCCCCTTGTTTTACTAACTGCTATTTTCTTTTCTGTA
Organism: Pelodytes ibericus; assembly: GCA_036172795.1. Lineage (NCBI taxonomy): Eukaryota > Metazoa > Chordata > Amphibia > Anura > Pelodytidae > Pelodytes > Pelodytes ibericus. The sequence goes on along the minus strand of CM069857.1, from coordinate 47,248,846 downwards.
TGTGCTTTGGAAGCTATTATAGTTTTTTTTTTTGCCTCTTTCTGCCAACTCTTAAAGATCTTTCTATATTTCTCCCTCTAAGTTTTTTATAATTACTAAATGCTAATTTTTTGGTTTTTACTATTTTGGTCACAGTGGTTTCTTACATTTTTTGCTTTAACTGATGAGCCTAATGCAATTTTTTGTTGCTGTCAGTAGTACTTTAAAATAATCCCGTTTCCCCTGGACTCCATTTAAACTGCTTCAGTCTGATATTGACTCCTTTACACATAATCTAATTATAGAATTAGAGTCCTTTTTTCGAAAATCTAGAACTTTTGTTTCTAGATTTTTTGTTGTTGATGATCACTAGATCCTAAACTTTAACCTACAGTAATATCTGATACGATGTGTGAACAGCGAATCTAATATGGCCTGCTTTCGAGTTGGCTGCTAAACCACTTGCTTCAGAGATAATCCCAGTAGGGCGTTTAGGATATGCGTACTCCTGGCACAAGTACTAATAAAAAAAAACAATAAAAAAGTAAAACCTTAAACAATTTAACAAGATTTAAATGTATCTGGTGTAGAAGAAAGATCATGCAACCTAGAAGGAAGAGGCTAAGTAAATGAGGGGAGTTCCAGAGTATAGTCAGGCCTAGTCAATGTCCTGTCTGCTTCCAGTCAGAGGATAAACTAGCATGTACTAATTATTAAAAGTACATGCCCATTTATCCGCATCACAGGAACACTCATTTTGTTTCGTTTGGGAATAAAAATTTGGTGTCATATTAATAAAGAATCCACCTGGTACGCCACCTATAGAACAAAAATAGAACAATAGAAAAAAAATCCAAAATGTTGTGCTGTGTGGCAATGCTAGTTTACTTTAGGGAAAAGCTATTGATAATAAACTTAGCATGAAAATGTAGTCATTCTTTGGTCCTGAAAAAGAATATACACCTGTTATTGTTTGAATACTGCCTCTGTCGCATTTGTCCTGTTAGGTACGATACCAATGTGACAACTCAGTAATTTGCACCTTGGATTACGCAAGGCCCCAGCACCTAACACTTTATAGATCTCTGCAAAACACCTGCCTTGGTTAATCCTTTACTGATACAAAGAGCCGCAGTTGTTTCACAAACAAATTTGTCAGAATGTACCACCGAGAACTGAAATGCCGAGTAACAGTTTTTCTGTCTCATGGGGTCACTGATATACTTGTAAGGGTTGAAAAGAGATTCAATGGTGCTGAAAACAAGTTAGGAGTTAATGGAAACAGCAGGGATAGTAGAAATACATTTATTTATGGTATAGTAAAGATTGTGCTTCCTTTGACCTTTATAGTCCCCCATTGCCTCAGAACTGGGGCCATTTTCTATGGATGTAACAAACCAGTTATTTTGGTTGAACTTGACAGAAATATCTCTGCTTATTAGCATTTCCTCCTTATTTTTCACCCCCTTGACCCATATTGGTTATTTTTTTTTTTTTTTTTTTTAACTTGGGATTCTTGATACTGGTCCATACATTATGTGAAGACTCACTTCCATGACAAGGAATTTATGGCTTCAAAACATTTTCCCACTTTTTCCTCTTTCATTATGCTTGAGTATGCTTCATTATGCTTGAGTAGATCCATTGAAAATAACTTACATTTCTTAAGAATGTAAGAGCTAGAACAAATAAGCGCAACACTGGAACAGCAAAGTGTGGTATTTATTGTCAGTAATAAAGCCCCTGTGCAGGGGGAGGTCTGAAGAGTCCAATAACACCACTGAATAAGATCCACAACCAGCCTGGAACTCAAATGTCCGAAGCGCCAGATACTGGAACCAAAATGTCTGAAGCGCCAGACACTGGAACCCAACTGTCCGAAGCACCAGATACTGGAACCCAAATGTCTGAAGCACCAGATACTGGAACCCAAATGTCTGAAGCACCAGATACTGGAACCCAAATGTCTGAAGCACCAGACACTGGAACCCAACTGTCCGAAGCACCAGATACTGGAACCCAAATGTCAGAAGCACCAGATACTGGAACCCAAAAGTGATGTGTTGGAAGAAGAGATGACTAGTACTGTGTCCTCACAGAAGATAGATCCGTTTCATAGTTTGTTGCTTACTTTGTCAGGGAAAGGCAGTAACCATGAAACTAGGCACATTTATGCCACAACAGAATATTGAAATACATGCATTAAACAAATAGAGAAACACTAAAAGAAAACATACTTAGTGATGGCATGCTTAGTGTACCACACAAATACATATCATATACTCACTATAGGCCGAACTTCGAGGTGCCTCCAAAGTCCGAGATGATTTGGAGCACATCAGACATTTTCGGGGGCAGAATTTTGAGCTACCCGGTATGGCCCGATGTGGCCCAGAATAGCGGCACAATTCAGCCATTATGACCGATTACACATCGATAGCCTCCGAAAGCGAAAGCTGCCTGAAACACGCTGAACCGAAAAATATCTTTATCATCCCCATTTTATGTAAATTTAAAAAATGTTTTAAATAAATAACAATTAACCTTCGTGGGGCCTCTTAAATAACCATAGGGTGCCAGCAGAGGCGTAACTAGAAACCACCGGGCCCCGGTGCAAAAATTGCCCTGGGGCCCCCCGAAGCCACATGCAACGCCTATTTGGCTGTTTTTTTTATATTTATATAACACATTATATATATATATAGTTGGTTTTATATATATATAAATATTATAAAAGCAGCCATATATATTATATAAATATTACATAAACCTGAACCATATATATGAACCATATATATATATATATAAAACATGGCTTAGGTTTATTTAATATGTGTATAACATATCTGGCTGGTTTTATATCATATTTATTATAATATTATGGTTACATACACACATACATACAGTCAGACTTACACACAGTCAGACTTAGTTACATACATCCACACAGTAAGAATTAGAGTTACATATATACACACAGTCAGACTTACATTTACATATACACACACAGTCAGTCTTACACTTACATACATACACATACAGTCAGACTTACTTACATATACACACAGTCAGACTTACATACACACAGTCAGACTTACACTTACATACACACACAGTCAGACTTACACTTACATCCATACATACATACCCACAGATATTCCCCCCCCCCCCCTCCCTGCAATGAAAGGTAACAGGGAGGGGGGGGGGGGGGGTTGATTCAGCCTCTGTTATCTTCTGAGCGCCAGGATTTCACAGACATCCGGTGCTATAGGAGGCTCAAAGCGCGAGGGGGCGGAGCTTTCACCCCTTCGCGCTATACCAACGGAGCTGCGGCTACCGGTAACAATGTCACACGGGCCGCATCTATCTCTCCGGAGGGCCTGTACTATGCGATCAGTTCAGTACAGGTTTTTATCTGTCATAATCGCAGGGGTCGACAAGGCAGCAGGGCTTGGTGTGACGGGCCCGGACGCAGCTGCGACCCCTGCAATAATGATAGTTCCGCCACTGGGTGCCAGGAAACGTAGCCCTGACCCCCCTATTAACAAAAACGGTCAGGGAGCTGACCAAATTACTCTGCACAATACGTGCAGACATCCTCCATCCTGCCCGACACGGCAGTCTATTATGACGGACAGCTGGTCCGTCATATTAGACTGCCGTGTCGGGCAGCATGGAGGATGTCTGCACGTATCGTGCAGACATCCCCCAGCTGCCCGATTCTCCCTGGTTGCTAGCGGGGCAGCGGAGGATGTCTGCGCGATGAGCGCAGACCTCCCCTGCTGCCGCCCGGCACGACCGCCGGGACTTTTATGAAGAAGCCGGAAGTACCCGGCTTCATCATAGAAGTCCTGGCGGTCGTGCCGGGCGGCAGCAGGGGGAGTCTGCCCTCATCGCGCAGACATCCCCTGCTGTTAGAGAGGGGGATCCAGGTCCCCTGCAGCTCTGCTGGGGACCTGGATCCCTGTTTTATAATCTGACCTCAATTTGAGGTCAGATTATAAGACGAGGGTTACGGTATGTACTTCTTAGTGTTTTGATATTTATTTACTGAGTGTATTTTACTTTTTGGTTGTTGTAAAAATGTGCTTAGTTTCATGGTCACTGCCATTTCCTGATGAAGTAGACAGCAATCTATGAAACGAGTGGGATCTATCTTCAGTCAGGACACCTTAGTAGCAATCTCTGCTTCCACTGCCTCACTTCTGGTTTCCAGTATCCGGTGCTTCCGACTTTTGCATTCTATCTGCCTTCCAGGCTGATTGTGGTGGATCTCAGTCAGTGGTATTCTTGGACTCTGAGGACCTCATCCTGCATTATATTGCTCTTTTAAGACTTTTATATACAAGTCTTCCTGTAAGTAGCCCATTGTGTGTGTTAGAATTGGGGGGGAAACTATAGGGAAAAAAATCCAGGTTAAATGCTGGTGGTTTGCGGATTACTGACAATCCTTGACTGGTGTCCACTGTATTGTGTCATTTACTAAGACATAACAGTCTGCACAAAGCACATTCACAACCAGCTGACATATATGTTATACACCCACATCTATGGGAGTGACAAACTGCTATGCAAAATATTTGTTTCAGCCACGAGGATCTTTGTTCCCTGTGAAGTTTGAACAGATGCGATGAGATATGAAACGTTTTATTATTACCAAGGATCGGACAGACTGAGTTGGAATAATTGATTTTTAAAATCCTCTTCTCAGCTGGAGGGGCCTACACCAGATTGCAAAACATAAGGCCAATATGATACTTTGAAATGCCCTGGAGACTAACAAAAGTTACAGCAGCAAAGCATTTTCCAGATACAATGTAATTACAGAACAAAAAGTCATGCCATATATCTGTCGAACAAGTCAATGGAGAATTAAAAAAAATAAATGTTTGTGCTATAAAAGGAAAGCAGTAGTCTATAGGAGAAAATAAAACAGACAACACAAAAATAAAGTGTTTGCGGATGAGATTTTTCACCAGCTGGAGAAATAGACACATTGGCCTAAATACTATGTCCCCCGCTAATTAGCGTACCTCGGACAGTTAAACTGAAATGGGGACCGCAGAAATACTGTTAAAGCACAGGTACTCTCGTAAGAGGGGTTCATTTGTTCATTAATATACAGTGTTATTTTAACCATTAATGTGCCACTAATAATTTGACCATTAATATGTCACTGATAGAGTTGAGCGGACACCTGGATGTTCGGGTACGACCGAACTTCGGAAAAAAGTCCGGGTTCGGGGTCGAACTTTTGGCCACTAAAATGCCTCTAAAAAAGTCCTGGAAAGGGCTAGAGGGCTGCAAAATGAAGTAAAATGTGGGTGAGTGTCCCCATTCATATGAATAGCATTACATGGCTATTGGTTTTTTATAAACCGAAATAGAGTCCCCATTCATACGAATAGGTTAATTGACCTATTCGTATGAATGGGGATACTCACCCACATTTTACTTCATTTTGCAGCCCTCTAGCCCTTTCCAGGACTTTTTTAGAGGCATTTTAGTGGCCAAAAGTTCGGGTCCCCATTGACTTCAATGGGGTTCGGGGTCAAGTTCTACCCCGAACCCGGACTTTTTTCCGAAGTTCGGCCGAACCCAAACATTCAGGTGTCCGCTCAACTCTAGTCACTGATAATGTGTCCATTAATTTGCCACTGATAATGTGATCCTTAATATGTCACTGATAATGTGGCCCTTAATATGCCAGTGTTAGTTTATCCATTAATATGCCACTGATAATTTGACCATTAATATGCCACAGACAATTTGCCCAATAAAAAATGTCTTGATTTTATACCAATTTTTACTCCAGGGTTCATATGTTAAGTTCACATGGCTTACTTATTTTTGATACCACATTGAATGTTCTGATTTTTATTATTTTATATTTATTTTGATTTACAAATTAAAAGTTAGGTTTTATTAAAATCTTGAGTCTTACCCTTGTATGGAGTTTATTTGTTAAAATAATTTGTTAATTTACAATATGTTTCAGGCAAGCTTAATTTGTGAAATTGTAGGTAACTCTCTAAGAATGTCATCTATTGATTAATTATTTAAATACTGATCCAACCAACAGTGATCAGAGTTACACGTGGTACAAAGTGTAATAACAGCACATTGAGTGCAGTCAATAAAGAGAGAATAGAATATCACTGAGCCAAAATAAAAATCAAACCAGTTAAATGAAATACTGTATAAAGCAGTCTGCACAGTCTTTTCAAAATGTGTTTACCTTTCATTTAAAAAATAATAATAAACAACAGCCCAGAATGACCATATCTTCAAATGATTCAATATTCAACTGTTACAGAAGACAGTTTTGTAGCCAAAAAGTTTTAATAAACAGCCGGAAACAAGTAGAGCTAAAATGATACCATTTATTGGCTAACAGAGTTTGATTGCAAGCTCCAAGTCCAAGTTATTAGGTCCCTTCCTCAGGTATTAATGACACTAAAACCAAATATCCTAAATTGCCAAGCAAGGTTCAACCAAACCCTGTAGTAATGTTTTATCGCCCTCTTCTGGTTATCCAGTGCATAGGTTCTACAAGAGCTCTAAAGCCTTTTTCATTCTAATTCGGTTATTAGTCAAAAATGAAATGGTTATAGTTAGCATTGTATAACAATTGTGGTTTTTGGCTGCTAAACCTAGAAATTAAAAATGAAAGGAACACTATGAGTTATTACACACTAATGGAAATTAGGGGATAACGACAGTCTGCCTTGCTAGTCATGTGTTCCCTTGATGTATATACCCAGGGCCGGCCTTAAGTGTTCCGGCGCCCTGTGCGGGATTCCCCGTTGGCGCCCCCACCCCCATGTATGTATTTCTCTCCCTTCCCTCTTCATTGCCCTGTCTGTCTCTCTCTAACTCCCCCATACCTGTTCTCTCTCTCCCTCTGTTCTGTCTCTCTCCTCCCCTTCCTCTGTGCTGTCTCTCTCTCTCCCCCCTGTTCTGTCTCTTCCCCCCCCGTTATGTTTCTCTCTCTCCCCCCCCCCGTTATGTCTCTCTCTCTCCCCCCCCCCCCCCCGTTCTGTCTCTCTCCCCCCCTGTTCTGTCTCTCTCTCCCCATTCCCCCTGTTCTGTCTTTCTCTCCCTCCCTCCCCCTGTCTGTCTCTCTCTCTCCCTCCCTCTGTTCTTTCTCTCTCCCACCCTGTTCTGTCTCCCTCCCCCTTATGTCTCTCTCTCCCCCCTGTTCTGTCTGTCTCTCTCTCCCCATTCCCCCTGTTCTGTCTTTCTCTACCTCCCTCCCCCTGTCTGTCTCTCTCCCCCTTCCCACTGTTCTGTCTCTCCCCCCTGCCCCTGTCTCTCCCCCCCCCCCCCTCTTGCCTTCAAAGGTGGATCCAGGGAGGGGGCGGGGCGAACCGACTGAGCGGTGTAGCTCCGCCCCCACCCTGTGAAGCAGAGCAGCGTCTGCTTCACTGGGAGCCCAGGTCAGAAAGAGAAGGTGCTGCTCGGCTCCCCATGCTTAATGCAGGCATGGGGAGCCGAGCAGCACTTTCTCAGGCTGCCAGTGGCTCCACGTGAAGCAGACGCTGCTCTGCTTCACAGGGTGGGGGCGGAGCGACACCGCTCAGCCAGTTAGCTCCGCCCCCTCCCCGGACCCAGCACAGCATGCCGAGCAGAGGGCTGGTGAGGGGGGATCTTTTGATCTCCCCCACCCAGTGCCTCTACCGGCTTTTTTTTTTTTTTTTTTTACTTTTTTTTCTTTGGGCTGGAGGGCTCCCCCTGGGGTGTTGCACCCTGTGCGCTCGCACAGGTCGCACACCCCTAAGGCCGGCCCTGTATATACCAGTTTGATTTATTTCACTTTGAAACCAATAAGAGCTATACGCTAAATGTCATTTGCAGGTGAGTTGAGATGAACATTTCACCCCACTGAATTAAATAGAGAGTAAATGTCAAAATGTTTTGGGTTTTTTTGTTTGTTAAATGGCTCAGTTCTGCTTATTTAGTAATTTCTATCATGTTTCGTTTAGAAGATAATATTTGTTACATAGAGTAAAAGCCAAGTAGGAAGGAGCTTTTCTTCCTGTATGAGCTGTAACACACACCTGTATTGGTCTAGCAAACGGTTAGTTTGACAGATATGCCTTTGCTCTTGTCTCTATTGGTCTGGCAGAGTATCACTCCAACAGACCGCAATCAGACATTGTCAAAAAGCCCGTTCTGATTAGTAATTTCTTCTAAACAAAACATGACAGAAAGATCATTTAAAAAGCGAGAAAGTCATCAAAACTGAGACAATATAATAATAGTTCAAATATTTTGGCATTACTATCTCTTTAACAATGCATTGTGCAGGAAAATTCTTTGTAAGTTTCTCTTGCTACAAAAGGTCAATTGGTCCAACATAATGCTTAGTTAAATCTTTGAAGATCTGATCAAAATCTTTTATACATAGTTAATTATTTTATACTTGCAGGAGAAACTCACCCTGAATAATGCATAGTTAAGTCAGTGAGGTAAAATGCAACAATGTATCTTGGAATAGGCAGGTACTCTATAGGCCATGGTATAAAGTATTGAGCCTGCCCTCTATTTTATTCTGGATAGATCCACAGAAAGCATAATGTGTAACCAATGTCATGTGCTGCAGGGAACAAGGCACAGAGTGACGAGCCACAAAACAGAGATAGCACTGGGAAGCTGTTTGGGCACAAAGTTGTCACTGGGAAGCTGTATGGTGACATATATGAAACTGGGAAACCGGGGACAACGATGGCACTGGCAAGTTGTTTCTGCACAGAGATGAAACTGGGAAACAATTTTGGGACAAAGTTGACACTGGCAAGCTGTTTAGGGACAGTTATTGCACTAGGAAGCTGGGGACAGTTGTCACTGATTAGCTGCTTGAGGACAGAGATAGCACTGGAAAGCTGTTTGGGGACAAATTTGGCACTGAGAATCTGTTTGGGGACAATGGTGGCACTGGCAAATAGTTTGAGGACAAAGTTGGTACTGGGAAGCTATTTGGGGGAAATGATGCACTAGTAAGCTGGGAACAAAGTTGGCACTGGCAAGCAGTTTGGGGACAGATATGACACGAAGAAGCTGTGGACAGTTGGCAGTTTGGGGGCAGAGACGGCACTGGCAAGCTGTTTAGGCACAGATATGACACAGGCTTGCTATTTGGGGACAGAGATGGTACTGACAAGCTTTTTCGGGGCACAAATGAACCTAAAGAAGGGGCATGGAAATTGAACACGCTTCTCCTGCTAAAAAAAAGGGTCAATTTGCCCTGCATAATCCATAGTTAAATCTTTGAAAATGTTATAAAAATCTGTTTTTCTTTGCCAATTCTGTACTACTTGCAGGGGAAACTCACCAGCTTTGTCTGTGCATAATTAAGTCAGTTATGTGAAATGCAACTATGTATCTTGGCCTAGGCTGATTAGACCTATGCCTATGATGGCACTTTACAGGCAATAAAAAGACCCACCCACCTTCTCAAATTGAAAAAGCCACCCCACACGCACATAAAGTATAGCACCTGACTGCTAAGTATTCCTGGACTGTGCTGCGGCAAGCAGCATGCAAAGGCAACATCATCTGCTGCAGGAAACAAGGCAATGCTCCTGCCAGGTGAGCTAAGACTCAGGAACCGGTAACCTGTTTGGGGACAGCGATGGCTCTGGCAAGCTGTTTGGGGACAGAGATGGAGGTGATAATCTGAGGACAGCAATGGGAATAGCAAGCTGTTTGGGGACAATGATGGCACCGTCAAGCCGTTTGGGGACAGAGATGGCAGTGGGACCTAAAGAAAAAGGGTTGAGGGGGTGGCTGCACAAGTTTAGTCAGGCTGAGGTCAGCACGAAACCTAATTGCACCACTGATGAAATGTTAATTTTAACTCACCTGCATCTCACCTCTATTGAATAGCTCCCACTAAATCATTAGTTAGGACTAAAGTCACCCAATGGATTTTAACCCTTTAAGAGTCAGATCGCCCTTAAAGAGTTTTCCAGAAAACACGGATGATGAAACACACAAAATAGAAAAGACTTCAGGTATTGCTGTAAATGTTGATTTGTCATGTAGTTTTTTTTTAAGGTAAGGCAACAGTAAATAAGTTTTAAAAAAAAATGTTTTCTAGCATCAGTATTCTCTTGACAGTGCAGGTTTTCACCAACTAAGAATGTTTCTAATCAACAGAGAGTCACATCAGAAATGCCTATCATCTTCCGATACACCTGTGAAAAGCAACAATGGGGGTGCTCTGGTTCAGCAATATTTTGTCCCTCTCATCCAGCCTTTTACTGTACTAAACTGATGTCGTACACAAATAGGCAATGGAGATCTGTGCCAAAAGAGGAGTAGATCTCTGAACCAGATCTATCACAATGCTGCAATTCCTCTCTTTTTAGGAAATAAAAGTCTGAAAATATGTCAATTGGGACTCTATTGAAATATACAGAATCAAAAAAATGCTATAAACTTTATAGATTCATATATATGACATTAAAAACACAGCACTCCTTCTACACAAAATGTGTCAGGGAATTTCTCTGCACTGTGGGAACTCTGTGGTATTGTCCTGTAATTTGTCTCAGTACAGTATTTAGTAGACATGTGCATTCGTTTTCGGACGAATGCATTTTCGGACGAAAATAGCATTTTCGTCCATTCGTCCGAAAAACGAATAACGAAAATATTAACTAACAAAATCCGAATGAACGAATGGTTAATAAACGAAAATCATTCGTTCATTCGTCCATTCGTCCATTCGTGCTATTGGCATTCTAAACCGAAATAGAGTCGGTTTATACAATACCAATAGCATTGTACAAATGTACATTCCATAAACCGACATGAATGACTTTCGGTTTATGGAATGCATGTAATGCTATTGGCTTTCTATAAACCGAAATTGAGTTCCCATTCATACGAATAGGTCAATTGACCTATTCGTATGAATGGGGACTCTTTCAGTTTATAGAAAGCCAATAGCATTGCATGTATTCTATAAGCCGAAAGTCTTTAAAACGAACGACGTTCGGTTTATAGAATACATGTAATGCTATTGCTGTTCTATAAGCCGAAAGTCTATAGACTTTCGGCTTATAGAACAGCAATAGCATTACATGTATTCTATAAACCGAACGTCGTTCGTTTTAAAGACTTTCGGCTTATAGAATACTATTGGCATTCTATAAACCTAACTAGAGTCGAGTTCCCATTCATAAGAATTTCTTATGAATGGGGACTCGACTCTAGTTCGGTTTATAGAAAGCCAATAGTATTCTATAAGCCGAAAGTCTTTAAAACGAACGACGTTCGGTTTATAGAATACATGTAATGCTATTGCTGTTCTATAAGCCGAAAGTCTATAAACCGAACGACGTTCGGTTTATAGACTTTCGGTTTATAGAATAGCAATAGGATTACATGTAATCCATAAGCCGACAGCCTATAAACCGAACTTCGGTTTATAGACTTTCGGCATTTGTATTGTAATGATGAATCGTAGTACTACTATTGGCTTTCACTACACGGAGACAGAGTCTCCATTCATAAATTTATGAATGGAGACTCTGTCTCCGTGTAGTGAAAGCCAATAGTACTACAATTACATGCATTCTAAATGACGAAAGTCTATAAACCGAACGTTGTTCGGTTTATAGATTTTCGGTTTATGTTTAAGTCAAACTCAATTCATTTATTAGTAATAATTACATGCATTCTAAATGACGAAAGTCTATAAACCGAACGTTGTTCGGTTTATAGATTTTCGGTTTATGTTTAAGTCAAACTCAATTCATTTATTAGTAATAAATGAATTGAGTTTGACTTAAACATAAACCGAAAATCTATAAACCGAACAACGTTCGGTTTATAGACTTTCGTCATTTAGAATGCATGTAATTGTAGTACTATTGGCTTTCACTACACGGAGACAGAGTCTCCATTCATAAATTTATGAATGGAGACTCTGTCTCCGTGTAGTGAAAGCCAATAGTAGTACTACGATTCATCATTACAATACAAATGCCGAAAGTCTATAAACCGAAGTTCGGTTTATAGGCTGTCGGCTTATGGAATACATGTAATCCTATTGCTATTCTATAAGTCGAAAGTCTATAAACCGACGGTCGTTCGGTTTATAGACTTTCGGCTTATAGAACAGTCAGCAATAGCATTACATGTATTCTATAAGCCGAACGTCGTCGGCTTATGCAGTACATGGAATACTATTGGCTTTGTAAACCGAACTAGAGTGCCCATTCATAAGAATTTCTTATGAATGGGGACTCTAGTTCGGTTTATACAAAGCCAATAGCATTACTCCATAAGCCGAAAGTCTATAAACCGAACGATCTTCGGTTTATAGACTTTCTGCTTATGGAGTAATGCTATTGGCTTTGTATAAACCGAACTAGAGTCCCCATTCATACGAATAGGTCAATTGACCTATTCGTATTAATGGGGAGTAGTTAAAACGAAACGAATGTAACGAAACGAAAATGTTAAACGAATTTCGTCCGAAACGAATGTAGTTATGAACGAAATTCGTTTTAGACGAAATAAATATAATTTTCGTCCGAATGAACGAAAACGAAACGAAATTTTTAGTTTTGCACATGTCTAGTATTTAGCATTGCAATTGACTGTTTAATACTTCACATGGTAAACTATCATCTAATTTTAAACACAGGAAATCTGCAAGCACCACATATAGTCTTTCACTTTAATAGTGTTTATAGTAAATTGGCCAGATGACCGGCAAAATACTAAAAAAGGATGCATCGATGGCAATGCTATCTTACAGGGGACTTTTTTTAATGATAATAAAATCAGGAACATTTAATACTTTTATAGGCTAATTAAGGATTAAGAGTATGGTATTGGAATTTAATTGAATTGGCATCAAATCTCTGGAACAAATGGGCATGCGTTTTAACTGATGATTTATGCATCCATTCAAACAAATAAATCAATTTCGGTTTAACTACTTCCTTAAAACATCAGAACTTTTTTTGTGGTGTGATCCAGTCTGTCCCATTTTAAGGCACCTGTGGTCAGATCTTTTAGTAGCGGGTCCTCTCTTCTAAATAGCACATATGGTTAATAGAAATTAAAGCATTCTAAAAATATATATGTATATATATATATATATATATTGGTAGAAGAAACATATTGCATATTTGCCTCTATTTTCCTCTCAATAGAAATCTGGGAAGTTCTGTCTTCATACTACTTGGTTCCACACCTGGCCACTAGGAAGCCTTAGTAAAGGAATAGTTGCATCCCCTAACACACCTGAAGCACTTTTAATGTCACTTTCCCAAGCTTTTTTTTTTAATGTAAGTTGTACCCTTACTGGAAGCAAACATAACGTATCAGTGGGACCCATTTCATGGTGGGCCCTGGGCAAATGGCCAAATAGCCTACTGGATAAGATAGCCATATTTATAATATATACTGTAAGACACTGTATCATCCTCTGATATAAACATGGACAGATATCCATATTGGCTGGGACTTGGGAATGGTAAAAGTAACCAGTTAAAAGTATCAGAGATAGCTAACACCAGGCGTATTGTGGCCCTGAGTGACAGGTGTATTGCCAGTCCGGATCACACCGATCACAATGTATTTTGTGTATTTCCTGGGGTTTGTGTGCTCCGAACTGACAGCACACAAACGTCAGCTGCAAATTCGGCATCTGAGTCACTCTGATGTATACTTTACGTGTTGGTAGAATTGGCAACAGAGTGAGAGACTCTTATGCCGATTTAGCAGCTGCCGTCTGTCTCCCGGATGTATTTCCGAGGTCTGTGTGCTCTCTGTTCGGAGTACACAAACTCTGTAAATATACAGCACGGCTACGTGATAGGTGTGCGATATGGAGCATCTGCGCTTGGTCTTTGAGTACCCCCAAAAGAACAGGTTGCTTGTGTCTACTTAAAAGAGCAGGTTATATTTGGATTGGTATCAGTCATTCTGATACTTCTGGGCTAGAGAACGAATTACTTTTGTACATGGCAGAGCAAGAGTCCAGGATTTGCCAACATTTCGTCATTTAGGAGATGATAATACCATCAGTGTTAACCATTGTAAATAGTGTCACATCACTGCTTAGTCCAAATATGCTGTGATTTATAAGTAAAAATCACAGTTACAATACTGGTGGTAGAGTGTTACTGCCAATAGTAGCAAGCAAGCTTACAGTTCTCAGTCAGAAGAATGGATCTGGAAGTACCTGGACCCTTGCTGGGCCTGATGGGTTAAAATTAAAATGGGAGTAAAGAAAAAAAATTTTTATAAAATAAAATGAATGGCCACATTAAGTTGAATGAAATGCGTTTTGAAGGAGGGGTTTATATAATTTACCAGTCACAAGATATCAATGCTATATATGTAAGTTCTTATTTTTAATGGCAAGCTCCATGTTAATGGTTTTTTTCTTGCTTCAATATATTTCTGATCCCTTGGTTATCTTGTAGTGTTTTACTCACAGGCATATTTGCATCTCAAAGTTTGTTACAATGCATCATGAATAAAAAAGGCAAACAAGCAATCTTTGAGATACAAATGTACCGCCAGCTAAAGTTAGCACTTTCTGAGGGCACTGGGTGTGAAACGCAGTCAATTGAGAGACACTCTCTACAAAGCACAGCTGCCAGACCAGTCATGTAAAACCCTCCAAGCAGAAGAACCAATGCAGTAAAAGTTGGATCAATCAGCACAGAAAGGCATTTAAAAAAACAGTTTACTCATCTTAAAGTGGTCATTTATCTAAGCAAATTAGTTGCTGGTCTTACTCATTGGTCTTACTCATTAAATAAAAAGAAATGTAACTCATTAAAGCCAAATTAATTTATCATCATGTATACAATGTATATAATAGAGCTGAAAGTGACTTTTGATTCTCCCACCACCATTTAGCTCTATGGCTGTGTAAAAAACCTGCATACAATTTCCATACTATCTTTTTGTTGTAACAAACCAGGTTTTTCGAAAACCAGATTTCCTTGTGTCATTACTGGCTTGTGGGTCACATGTGTCAATGAAAGTCAATTCACAGATCCTAGATTCATAGTTCATTGTTTTTGTATTTCCTTTGCTTGGGATCAGCCCAAATGACAACAATTCTCAGTCCCACTGAGGTTCCCAGAAAAATAAATTGCCTATAACCAATTAAATAAATGTGACAATCTTTTAAAATAACAGATTATTAAACAAACAAGGCAAACATAAAATGTAGAGAGAATATAAATCATCGTAATGAACGGTAGTGCAGAGTTGTCTGCCTCATAATCACTGCAAGTCCTGTTTAAGAAACCAGTTGATTAAAAAGAGTCTAGGGATTTTTATGGAACTCAAACCTCTTCGAGGGAGGTTCTATAGGACAAAATTAAACCATTCATCAGTCATGAAAAAAAAAATACTGCAACGGATGTTAAAATAATGTGAAACAAATACTGTCGGAACACATCACAAATTGAGGAACCTAGATGGCGTTTAGTTGAAAAACCTGAAGTGAACATTAGGGAACCTCAATATGTGTCAACCTCTAAAAAAATCTATCATAGTCATCTAGAAGAAACTGGGGAAGAATTTAAAACCACATTATAATGACTGTATTTTGGCATTTATCTTGTACAGGTACATGGCCTACGTGTATATTTCAAAGTATAACGTATACCGGTGTATGAATATAAGTCGAGATTATGTGGCTTTCTTTACCGGGAGACCCAAAAACGAAATGATTTTGTAGCAAATGGATAAAAGCTTTAGCTGTGCATCTACCTTACACATGTCATCTAGTGTCCTTTGTCCGACCATTAATTTAAAGCATTGGCACAATGTAGGAAAGCCCCTACCACTAAACAAATAACAGCAATGAACGAGAGAGAGAGTTGTGTGTGCTTCTAATACATGGGAAGTATAATGTTCCAATGCTCTCTCCATAGGAGCTTGTATGATAGATGGAGTAGTTTGGCTGCTTCATCTTCTCGCTCATCATGCAAAGCCTCCACATGTGGATGAAGCTGGAATAATTTACTGGTGCTTGAATTTTTTTTGTATTTTTACCCCAGTCTCTGTGGCTGACACGTAACGCTTTCCATTGCACAGGGTCTCTGGAAGTGTTTGGGATGGGGGCGTTCTTATAGAGTCCTTGTATTGGCTCCAGCCCCTTCAGCCGTAGGTAATCAGGGTTTGGTTGTTGGAAGGGGAAGGAGTGTGGGTCTCGTAGTGCATTCTGGGTAGGATGGTGTAACTTTATACCATCAGGGGCTCAGGCTGTGCCATTGGATAGTTCATGCAGCTGGTTTTCCAGACTAGAGATCCGTTTCTCCTGAGACTCGACAGTCATCCTCAAGCTCTTAATTTCTTCTAAAAGTTCTTCCAAGGTGACACGCTAGTGGGAAAGAGTAAGTCAATATGTAATTAGTCTGTGAACTATCTGCACTTGCATGAATGAAGATATTTCAGTCAACATCACGTTTGTGCCGACATCTAAATATTAAGTAATTGAATTGCTCTTAAAGTAACTGCCATCATTATTTATTTAGGACATTGTTAATATAATAGTTGAAACTATCTGCTGTGAAAATGCATAGCATGGATTTTGCACAAGTGATATTTTACAAGAGCCATTTGCCATTAAAAACATCCTTAAAAAAAATAAACTTTAAAAAAAATATGCTGCACAAAAAATGTATTTGTGGGTTCTGTGGAATAACATAGTTCACAGATCATAGATCTAAATTATAATAATAAATTATTATGATTCAACAGTCTTATTTGGTAGGAAAATATTTGATATTTTCCAGCTCCAAAGATGTCAGTTTGTATCAGCTGTTAATTTTTTTATTGTATTTCTTCAATTGCTAAAAATGAGAGAAATTCAACATATATTTGCTGCAAAACAGTTTTAAATTAGGTTTATTATACTAAAAATACATATATATTTTCATTTGTTTCCCCTATTTTTGGTTTATTTTACCCAGAACAAGCTTTAATTCCCCAGGACAAATGAAAAGGGTGTCCAGATTACTTAACTAGATGGTACGGACATTTAAAAAAATATATATATATATATTTTAATGTAAATAGCCACTGGAAAGCCATAGGCAGTACTACCTCCTGAAACAGAGCTTCATAAGTAGAGATAACCTAGATCTCTCTACTGTATATAGCAACAGCTACCTGCTGGAAAGACATGATATTGTGGTCTCTCCTATGAGGTTAGACACTGAGAAATATTTGCTAAAAGATGAAGAGTTTGAAGAGTGCATACACCAATAAAAACCTTCTATCTCCCTTGCATAGGCTATATTTATTGGAAATATTTCAAATTTTCCAGCTGGGTTTAGGCCTGAGCATGAGCAAATGTATTTAACAAACAAAATGGAATCAAATACCCCCTTTGATAGATAGAGTGTGTCATTCACTGATGCCAATTTAGAAAATAAAATAGAACAATGGTGTTCTACTTATTGTAGACCCTAACAAGTATACACATTTATCTACACTGTTTTCACGTTCCGTGTTTATGGAAAGTTGTGTTTAGGAGACGCTAAGCATTTGAGCAAGTGTAAAGCTCTAGGTTATCAGATGATGGGCTTATACTGGTTGTACGTCAAACTCACTGAGAAGCCGGAATCACAGGAAGAGTAGCTTCGCCTTGGCCCAGATGGAGGTTTGTTGTCCAGAATGTTTTTCTTGGTAACCTTAAGCTCCCTATTCTTTGTGGGAACATAGCCATCTCTTAGGGACACCAGCAAAGGGTCAGCATCCTGGCCAGAAAACCACTCGTCAGCTTCAAGGGCCGGCTCAAGTCCTGGTGTGTCCGGGTATAGATCATCCTGGAAGAGGTCGGACTAGAAGAACAAAGAATAGCACAAATGGTAGGGCAATGTGAAAAAAAAAACATTTAGTCCAAGCAAAATAAGACGGGGTGGAGAGGCAAGTAGACCAACAAGGCAACAGGTTTGAGAGAAACTTGTGATTAATACAGAAGAGTAGAGAGAAACATAAACCAGCAAGAGGTAAGGACAACAAGTCAACGAGAGTAGAAGATTAATGTATAATCCGAATTAAAGCAAATGTGTAAAAGCTCAAAAACATGATGGATGAGACAGGAAAACATCAGTGAAACAGAATGACACGTACAGATCAGCAATGAAAGATTAGGCATGTGACAGGAGATCATGAAAATTTAGTCCATACCTTTCGTGGCACAGTCATCACAATGGGTTCACATTTCCTCTCGTGAAGCTTGTAAAACCTGCAGAAATCAATAAGATAGATCATAATCTACAAGGGAAGCAGGCAGAGGTGGCACATCTGTGTCTGTTAATGATGCGACTTAAATAGACCACGAGCCAACAAAGCAGAGAGAGTAATGGGTTGTGAGAGGGGGATGACTGAAACGAGAAGTGGTTGGTAAAAAGAGGGATAAAAATGAAGGGATATGTAAAAGGAGAAAGCAGAAAAAAAGAGGATTAAGAGCCGATGTACAGGGGGGGAAAACAGGGAGGAGGGAGAGAGAAAATGTAAAGAAAGGGGCAGTATCCAGAGCCTGTAGAGAGCCTGAAGATTTCTGATGGTAGTTCCTGAGAGTGGTACAGTGCAAGCTAATTTTTCTTTGGATAATTAAATTTAAAAGAACTGTACTCCAATTTTTCTTTTTTCAATAAATCTTTTATATGTATGTCACAATTTCTAAACCAAACAAAAATGCATCAGTTGTTTTTGTGAAAAAGCTCCCTCCCTGTCAGGGTGACCAGAGCGCCACAGCAACTGAAACGCACCAACAGTTTAATGCAACCGTCCATGGA
This sequence comes from Pelodytes ibericus, assembly GCA_036172795.1. Classification (NCBI taxonomy): domain Eukaryota; kingdom Metazoa; phylum Chordata; class Amphibia; order Anura; family Pelodytidae; genus Pelodytes; species Pelodytes ibericus. The sequence goes on along the minus strand of CM069857.1, from coordinate 47,230,070 downwards.
CATATAATGTCTGCTAATGACATAGTCATAAGGGAAACATGTACTGTCTAATCTTCAGTAGAAAGATCGGAGATCCAAGTGCATGAAACATGTGTGATGCTAAAGGATGCCTTAAACATGTACATTGTTACATATCCTTTGGTTTACAAACTTTATTATAACAACATCCATAATGATAAAAGGGACTATGTAAACCAAAACATTGTTTATAATGTGAATATGGAGAATAACAAATAGTGAACAATTATCTATACTTTGTGTTATCAAAATTGCATAAAATAAGAGAAAGATATGTTTTAAATGTGGTTTTTCCGGTTGACCCAGTGTGTGTCAATGCTTTAAATACAGTTTACGTATAAATGTTTATGGAGTAATGCCCGATACTTTCAAACAAAAGTAGAGGAAAACATACACGCACTGGTCTACTAACTAAACAGTCAACAGCGCATAGGTGCACCAGGGGACAGAGCTTGGGAGGTCACTCAACCTGCATATGCCTTACACCTTCTCTGGTGTGGACAAGGGCAAAAGGGGTGGCCAACAAAGAAAGGTCACTGATGGTGCAGGGGTTGTGAATACCACACAAAACTACTGTATCTTGACAGAGAAAAAAGAATAAACCCCACAGAAAGATGACCCACAAAGCCACACACTGGAGTATAAGATTGTGACTGAAGGACTGCAGATCTGAACCCAGCTGAACTCTACCTCTGCTCTGAAAAGCAGGACAGAGCCTTCAATCCAGGACTGTCCTGAGTAAAAGGACATGGAATAAATTATATAGTTCTTTGAACTCCTGACTCACCTGGCTATTTCACATTTACTGACATCCAAGCCTCTCTTCGGCATGAAGCCCATTCCTCTCTGAGGTTCTTTGCTGCTGTAAGTGCTTAAGTAATGGACATAAGGTGCCTCATCTGTTATCTCAAAGTATCGGATACTGCTATCACCCTGTAATATTAATACAGCATCAGAACTGCAGTGCACTTTAAAATACATGCAATTTGACCCTCTGGCCAGCAGTTTGCATCAGGGCCGTCAGTTACTCCTGGGGGGCCCAAAGCAGCCATTGGGCGTCCTGTTTTTATTTATTTGTTTATTCATTTTCAAATACAAAGGACATCCATTACAATGACTATAAATATATAAAATCCACAGCACATACAAAAAAATACAAACATAACATAACATTGAGCCCAAGATCTCAAAACCCTGCCATAACTCTGTCTAAGAGCTATTCTGGAAGCCCTTCTGGAAACCTTTCTGGAAAACTCGCGGAGGTCATTTAGTCACCTATAGAATCAAATATGTGTTCCGATTTAGCCCCAATCGAGTCCTATGCCTATGAGTTGTACCATACCCCTCAGATCCCCAAGGAGTCTATGACATTAGGCTTATCCAGGGGTCCCATATGCTATGATATGAGGCCAATGCAAATCTGCTACATAGTATCCCCTTTCCATTGTATTTTGTACCTCTATTTGGTTCCTCACTACGGGCCATCTCACCTCCTCAGAGTTTTTCCAATTTCTCGCAATGATTAGCTTCATTGCCATGTATAACTGTATACTTAATGTCCTGCTATTCCTGGGGTGATTATCTAGTTCCATATAAAAAAGTGCCTTTTCTGAGATGGGGGTATCAATGTCCCTGTCTTAGCCGAGAGAAGACCAAATACTCTCTGCCAACATTCTGAGATTTTATCACAGGCCCACCATATGTGTAGGAGGTCTCCTGTCTCTTTCCCGTACCTCCAACATAGGGGTGATACTCTCGTATCCATTTTATTTAATCTATATGGGACGTAGTGCCACCTGAACATGATCTTATAATGTAATTCTTGAATTGTAAGACAATGAGATGCTTTACAGATGGAGGTCCAACTAAGGTGCCAGTCTTCCTCTTCAATGATATTCGCCAGGTCCCTCCCCCATTTATCTCTTGACGCCTCCTTTTTTTCCCATCTTAAAAAACCCCAGGACGTTATAACATTTACTTAGAAGTTTCAGTTTAGGTTTATGATCGAAATTCTCTCCATAACAGCAATCAGTTTTGAGGGTTTGGCTACATTTACTTTAACGTGGTGTTTCAATCTGATCAGTAAAAATCTGTCTTTTATTGACAATGTATTATCCAGTTATATCTTGTGAAGTACTAATAAGATGGTCTACTCTAATCCCTCTTCCTCTTATCCATTGTGGCAGTCTCATTTCTAATATATTCATTTCGATGGCCTTGACCGGTGTAGTTAATACATATCCATCTATCCTATGCATCCTTCTCTTAATCTTTAGCCAAGCAGGCATCAAGAGGTTCAAAATGTCTGATCTGGTATTTTTCAAGAGAACCGTCAGGTCTTTTTTTGTTTTGCCACAGGATGTGTTCTAAATTGCCTAACCCGGTTCTTGATTCTTCTATCTTATACCAGTCCTCCCTTTTACTTGTATTACTTTGCATTATGGAAGCGCATCCTGTTTTTAAATCACGATTTTCATATTTCCCTGATAATTTGGGACTGCATTAACAATTATACATTGATCTGGTGGGTTGTTTTGCTTTTATCCTTACACGGCTTATGTGGTGAAAGTTAAATCAGTTACATTTTACTAGTTGGCTCTTTGTTCTAATAATGAACTCTCTTCTAGGCTCATTTGCTACATCGCTTGGAGCGCTGGAGCATCCAGGAACTCACAACAAGTGTGTACATTGGCGTAGAGACGGAAAGAGCCATTAATCCTTATTCTAGTGCGTGCTTCGTTTATACTCAACCCCCAATGTATTGATAAATGTTTAAACTATTTAACGTGACATCATACTATTACCTTTCCACAGAGGTAGACAATGCTGGAGTCCGGATCATAAAAGGGGAGAAGTACTCCATTACTGGTGTCCATTTCTTGTAAGGCAATAGGCTCATCAAAGTTGCTCTACATACCAGCAGAAAGGAAGAAAGTTAAGAGGAAGAATTCTCCAATGGAAAGTCAGTAATACGAGAGTTAGCTGCACACAACACACCACTCATATAGAGTTATGTTAAGTATCCGTGCAGGATTGTTCACACCTTAAACTCTTCGGCTACCCTGACTACTAGTGCTGAAAGGGCCACACAAAATACTTCACACTACTGTTTTAGGAGATGAAATGGATGTATAATAATAAAGTGTTCACCAATAACAATACTTTGAGATTTAGAAAAATGGAGCAGACGTTCACTTTGTGCATCAGTTCCCTTTTCTCTGTCAGACTTTCATCCGACAGAAAGGATCCTGCTACAGATCCTTGCACTTCATCGTGGGGGGCCGCGATGAGCTGCAGAAGAGATGGACGCATCAGGAACGTTCTTTGTGGAATCCTGTGACAGTACATCCTTTGTCCAGAGGGGGTTAAAATTCAAACAGTAAACAACTGTTAATTAGAATACTTAATACAACTTGAAAAATTCTATTATGCTACACTAGTCAGATAGTTAGAGAGGGAGTAATGGCAACATTTTAAAACCATCAAAAAGAAATTGGCCTTCCTTTGCTAATTTACTTAAAACATTTTTTTTTATTTTTTTTACTAAGTCAGTTTTTAAGCCAAGGAGATACTAAGCACTAGCTTCCTACCACACCTTCCTGCGGGCATGGTATCTAGTGAAGCTCTGTGGTTGGTCTGTCAAACTATTAGTCTCACACACTATAAAGCACTTGTTCACAATGCTCTATTAAGGCTGGATTTTTTTGACTGACATTCTGGGGGCTATTCACTAAAAGGTGAGTTGCAGGTGAGATAAACATACCATTTCACCAATTTAGCAATACATTGTACAGGGACAATCCTGGTGAGTTTGCTTACCTTAAGTCACCTTTTAGTGAATAGCTCCTATTGACAAATAGCTTTAAACTATTGGTAATAGCAATGCTCAGGCTACTTGTATTGAAACTCATTATTCCTCTAGCCATGTGAAGCACATATCTGATCATCTCTCTTTGCAATGTCTTGCTGGATCATCTGGCAAACTAAGTCTAAAACACAATTTAAAATATGCAAGGAGTAGGCAGGTTTCTCAATCAGTCAGATGTTTTGCAGTTATATGTATTAATGGGAACTTTTTTGTGTGGCCCCCAGTTTGATTTGAACAAACATACTGTATTATACATTGAAGTTAATACATTCAATACTTTATAGCTCTATACTTTGTTTTGGTTAAATAGTATATGGTCATCTCACTAAAATGTATATAAATAGTTTGAAACATGTTTACATTGATGACTTTGTTCGTCACTAAATTTCTTATGAACATAAATAATTAGTACTGTGGTTTTGCAACATCACATTTACTATCTACAATGTTACAGTCACTCCCATCATGCACACTGCAGGAGACTGCGTGAAATGCATTTTTTTTTCTGTTCCATGGCAGCATCACATATGGCCTTGCCTGTCCCCTCTCAGCTAATAGGGCATGAAGTAATTTAAAAAAACATTCTGCTTAGAAGGCAGTTTAGAATTATGTTCACAGTCATTATGTTTGGCTCTTGTCCCGCTCTTTTGCCTCTTCACCATGCTGCGATCTTGAGCCGATTCCGATAAGGTGAGATAGGCTTCCCAGCTGGTCAGCTCTAAGGTGTTCTTCAAGATGACACAATCGTCACACGGCTAAGAGAAGCAGAGATGAGCACTGTGTGCTTTCTGCTCTTTGAGCATTTTTGGGATGTGACTGTCGTCTCATAACTTTGAGAAGGGTTACATGCCATTCTGATGTTTGTAATTCAGGCCTTTTCTATCAATATATACTATTATATGAGTACTGTACCGTTATACTGTACACTTGTGTTTTACAGTACAATAGCATTTAGTACTAAAATTAGAAAAGTCTCTTACTTTAGATGCCAGGTTAGATATAAGGTGAGCAAGGCATGCCTATGGCCGTCAGTTAGATTTGGCTCGCCAAACTAGTGAACACTTGTTACAGTTGTGTACAATAAGGAGACGTAAATAAAAAAAAAAAATTGCTACACCAAGAATATAAGGATATGGGATTGACTCGTTGCTGACATGGAAAAACTTTTACTGGTGTGGATTGACATTCATTCCAGTCACTATATGCCTTTAAGCCGAGCCATAAAGCCCTAAGCCTCTTCAATGCTATGAAGGTTGATAGAGGAAGCTGCTGACGATAAATCTGAACATAGCAGAGGCTAGTCTAATAAGGTTAAAGAAAGGAGCAATCTCCACAACATCAAAGTGCAGAGTGAAGCAGCAAGTGCTGATACAATAGCTGCAAAAGGCTATCTATGTGAGCTTTCTAGTATCATAGAAGATGCTGGCTATACTGAGCAGCAGATAATCAATGTAGATGAAATAGTCTATACTGAAATAAGATGCCATCTCGTACTTTTATAGCTAAAGAGAAGAGGTCAATGCCTGACTTTAAAGTTGCAAAAGACTCTCTTGTTAGGTGTGAATGCAGCGGATGATGCTAAAACCTATCATAATTTATCAGTCTGAAGAAATCTCTAAAGAACTAGCCAAACAGTAGCCTCCCTGTTTATAAATCCAATTAAGAAGCTTGGATGATTGGCAAATCTGTTATTAAAATGAATATTATTTTGCTTGTAGTAAGCCTCTACAGTTTTCTTTAAAATTGTCAGACAGTTTTGCTCTCTTTCTGCTGCCAGGGTTTGTTCTGGCTGTGAACTTTCTTTTCCTCTCATTTTTTAATTAGCTACCCACATGTGATGCTGCCATGGAATATAACCATGAAATGAAAAAAATGGTAAATATGGATGTATTTTCTATCATTTCTCCATTTGTTGGTGGACTACAATACCAGTAGTCTCAGCAATTTGTGAATTATGGAAGTTGTAATCCTACAGTAACTCTATGGTAAACAGTCCATTACTTGCACTAGACCTCTGACTTATATACACTCCATGCTTAAACACTGCATTTCAGACACAGGAATTGTATTATTGCCACAGTATCCACAATGGGAAAAACAGATTTAGAAAAATGCGCTATTTGTAATCCCTCTAGGTGTAGGGTTTACTGGCTGTACGATCTAAAGGAAAACTGTCTGCAAAAAAATATGTTATGTTTAATTAAAAGGTTGCTCCATACAGCTCTATCACGGAGAAGACATGTTGTCTAGAAACTTGGGTCAGATAGGTCAGCTATTCTTTCATCTGACCCAAGACTCTAAACAACATGTCTGCCTCCTGATAAAGCTGTAATGGGCAAAGAGGGCTCAATAAAAGGTATTTTATTTATATTCTTTTAATAAAGCATTTCTATTTAAAATGCCAACACTTGATAAAATCATTCAAATAAATATAAAACTTCATTTTTGCTGACCGTAGTCCTTTTTTAAGAGTAGTAGTTTTTTGGGGCTATAGTTACACCAGTGATCAGAAGATTGGCCATTTGTTGATGTTGTACTTTACAGCAGTTTCAGTGCTAGGGATTAATGTGCTACATGATATGAGTTTTTTAAATTAACAGCCCACCCAACTACATATAGTCCACAATGTCTTACAATGATCCCTGTATCTCACACTGTACTGATTTATACTTTTACCATAACTGCCTTGATTGTATAATTTAAATACAACTTTAAATAGTGTATTCAAAGCTACATCCAGCCATAAGACATACATGGAAATTATGGATGATTTCCCAAATGCTACTGGGAATCAGTAGTTTTCTTATTGTATTTGTTTTCCATTAAAGACCTGAGTTACGATTTTCCAACATAGAGTTAAAATACTGTAAGCTCTATCTAGGTACAGAAACATTTAGTAATAGTGAGATCTGTCCTGTAAGAAGTGTGGTCAGTCTCAAGCCATAGCAGGCAACCTGTAGCTTCCCAGTTTCAGTGGACTACAATTCCCAGATTTCTTAACTTGCTGAGAAGCCAGGGATGCTGGTTTTTATAGCCCTCTAAGGCTCCCCGGTTACACCTGCTCTAAGAGGATGCCATATTAACACTGCCATCCTCAAAATAGGTTTGGTAGTTAGGCTTTCAAAGGATAACATTTTATTACGGCTTTGTAGTTTGTTTGGTTGCTTGTTTGTTTTTGTTCATTTCTATTTTGGAATCGGACAAATGCAGCATAAATAGATATCTGATCCTATTCTCCAGCATGATAATTCTAGCACTGTTCTCTCATTCTGTGTTTCATGCCCTTTGTTTACAGAACACTTCAGCTGGCGGGAGCCACAGTCTTGACCCTGTGCTTTGGAAACAGTGACAATAATATACAAATTCCTTGGGCTAAGCATGCCTGCCATTACCGGGTCCCATAAGCCCAGCTCTCTCTGACTCATCCGTGAAAAACCAGTAGTAAAGATATTTCCATCTCTGGTAAAGATTGCTCTCATAGGTCTCATCCCCTCATGGGGGGCACATTTCTCCTGTGAGGGCGAGGAGGAGGAAAACAAACTGGTCATGACACGATAATAGACACAAAAGCTCTCTGTCCTGGCAGGATGCAACAGACATAGTGTAACTGGCTTGTAGATCTTTGCAGCTATGGTTACCAAGGTGACCCTGGATGGGGAGTTCGGAAAAGGCCTATCAAACGTTTAACCTGATGAGATATGTATCTACAAATACAGTACAGGCCGCTGTCTATGCAACTGACCTTTGAACAATTTGAGAACGTATTAACACAGCTAAAAGAAGGAATTGGACAGGCATATAGTGGTGCCTGGTATCCCAAGCTGTGACAAACAATTGCTGTGGCCCTGTAGACAACCTGGCCAAATTTATGCTGCCTCATGCCATGAAAAAAATACTGAAAAAAATAATGAGATAGCTAATAAAAGGAATTGCTTTTAAACTCATTCTGTATCCCCACTTCCATTAAACAGACTATCATAACTGCTTTACCACAATGACTATGTCAATGTAGGCCTAACAAATATGTCTGTGGTTGTCGTGTTTCTCATGCAGAGGAGTCATGAATTTCAGATCTGCACTTCCCTTATGGGTGGAGGCAGGCAAAAAACAGCAACAAACTTGCTCTTTTGCACAGTGGAATACAGTCAGCTCAGGTGAGGAAATCCTGGGTTCTGATTGGCTACTGACCGATGCAGACAGCCATAGAGATATCCACATCTAGAATTCACTTCAATATTTCAGGATAACTACCAATGTAGTAAGTGGTAACCTTTGTAGCGATATCTCCTGGAACTCAACAGCACTGCTAGTACCTAGTGTTTGGCATAGGAATGAGTATTACAGCGGTTTGTTAAAAAGAAACCTTGACGAGAGTAAAAAAAAAAAATTCAACAAAATAAAGATTTCTCCAACAACTAATTTAATAATTAAGCTCCTTTCCGACTCCCCAGCTCCAGGTAAAAGGTATTCCTTTGCCACAATTGGAACCCTATAAGTCTTATAATTATAAAGTGAAAGATAGATAGAATAAAATAAACATGCAGAACACCTTCTCATACCGGATCCCACAGCGCCAACTGCCGCTCGCTCATCTTGCTGAAGCCGGTGGTGAATATTTTGCCATCAGACAGAAAGATGGATTTGATTGGTCGGGCCCCTTCATGCGCCCCGCTTTTCTCCTATTTTAGTTTGGTTAGCAGATTAAGTCGACCACAGCAAGTGAAAACACAAACACACACACTGGTTAATGTCACACTGGTAAGTAATCCACACCTCTGTTCTATTACATAACACTACAAGAAAAACTTCTCAGGGAATCTTGACAATGTGCTTTTGAACTGTTGTCAAGGGTCCATGTAACCCTTACAAATCCTGATACCACACAGTGTATGCATGTATCACAACAGAAAATACTAAGGACCTAATAACATTTGCAAAAAAAAAAAAATATTAATTAAAAGAAATTATAATAAATGATACTGTGTGCAGTAAGGGGGCTTAGGAAATTTACAGTAGCTTTCAAGCAAGCATTTTTCCTTTGGTCACCAGGGGGCTTATAAATAATGCTGTCTGTGTTAGAGACTTTCACAAATTAATCTATACAGTTGAACTAGCAAACCTTATATAGCAGAAATTCTATGCGTGAATGCAGCATAGTGAACTATCTAGGTAATTACATTTTTTTCTGTGAATAGTCAGAGGCTTAAACCGCGCTCCAGTGTGCTAAATTTGGCTAGTCCTTCGAGCTAGGGTGACACTGTCAGCATATTATTTAGGAAGCCTATGTAAAATTCATAGTTAGTTCTGAATTAGGTAACATAAAAATTGTATACTGATCTACAGTTTATTCTGTTACTATAACTGGCCCTTATACCTTCCCAACGTTTTCCTCCATCAAATCAAGATGCTGAGTGGGCTAGGCCTCAGATGGGCATGTCCATGAACCTCCATATACACTGATGCATGCCATATTTATTTTTAACTTACTGCACATGCGCACTCTCTTTGCAGAACTGTCTGGAACTCCCTTCCACAGAGCATCCAGCTTTCTCATTTTTAATCTACAAAAAATATCCCCTAAAAACTCAACTCTTTAAGGAAGCTTACTATTCATCCCACTAGAACACACATCTAGCCTCTAGCCAAACCCAACTATCTCCCATTGTCCCCCAATATGGTACTTCTTTGCCTTTGACCTTTTTCGCTCACCTTATGCATCTCCTGCCCGCCACTCCCTCTAGATTGTAATATTGCGAGCAGGGCTCTGTACATCATGTATCAGTCTGTGTCTGTTTGTCTAATGTAGTATGAAGTTCCCTTCTATGTACCAAGCTCTACGTAAATTGTTGGCACTATATAAAGAAAATATTAATGACGCAGTCCGCCTCTGGTATAGTAAAAAACTGTTTCATGTTCAAAACCCTCGCAATCTTCCCAGGCCACCTATTCCTGAACGTTTTTCAACACTCCACTTGTTTAAATTAGGGAAAATGCAATGAATGTTACAAACTAAATAAATCTAATTTATCTGAAATAACTTTAGATTTATTTTTTATTATTATTTATTTAGCATGTAAGCATTATGTGCTATAAAAAAAACTCAATAAGGAATCATTTAAGGGAAAATGATGAATTGTCTAGCGTTTCAAATAAAATTAACAGTTTCAGGGCCTTAGGGCTGTACGACACCCCAGGGAGGAGCCAGCCCACCCGCTTAAAAAAACAAAAATACAAACAAAAAAAAAAAAAACAGTAGAGGCACTGGATGGGGGAGATCAAAAGATTCCCCTTCACCAGCCCTCTGCTCGGCAAGCTCTGCTTTCTCTTGCTGCCCGTGGCTCCACGGGAAGCAGACGCTGCTCTTCTTCACAGGGTGGGGGCGGAGCTACACCTCTCAGCCGGTTAGCTCCTTCTCCTCCCTGGATCCACTTTTGCAGGCAAAGGAATGGGGGGTGGGTGGAAGAGGCAGAACAGGGGGATGGGGGGAGAGAGAGGCAGAACAGGGGGATGGGGGGAGAGAGAGGCAGAACACGGGGAGGGAGGAGAGAGAGGCAGAACAGGGGAATGGGGGGACAGAGAGACAGAACAGGGAGGGAGAGAGACAGAACAGGGGGAAGGGGGGAGAGACAGAACAGGGGAAGGGGAGTAGAGAGAGAACAGGTATGGGGGAGTTAGAGAGAGACAGACATGGCAAGGAAGAGAAAAGTGCCAAACATGGGAAGGGAGAGAGACACATACATCGGGGGGTAAAAGAGACGGGGGCGACACAGGGGGGAGGGGGGCACGGGGAACCCCGCACAGGGCGCCGGAACACTTAAGGCTGGCCCTGAACAGTTTCATCTTAATATCCCCACTGGTAAAAAAAAATAAAAATCTAATTGGCAATATTCAATTTTTTCTATAAAAAATCTACCACATCATGCAGTTTACTTTATTTCCACGTAGGCCCAAAATAATGATATTCAAACAGAAAACTACTTAGGTATAGGACTATGAAAAGCAAGTAAAGCAAAACCTTTACAATTTGCTACAGGTAAGGGAGAAACCATGCAAGAAAATAAATAATGGGAGAGATTTATCAATACAGGGTCGCCAAATACAATGAAAGTATAACCCACTGGACAGGGTAATAATTAATATAATTCATGGTAATAATATTGTAAACAGCAAGTGTTTATATTTAATTATAAAAGTATTAAATTCAAAAGACTAACAGAAATAAATGTGTACAGTAGAAGAAAATGTAGCTTATTGATTGGCTTTTCCTCTAAATAATAGTATCTTATTACCAGTGCCATTCTTGGTAAATCTCCCCCAGCTGTTCATATTGCCCAACATGCTTCTTGCAGTCTAGCACAAGGAGATACTTCAATTGATGTCTCCTTGAGCTAGAATAAGACATTTATATTCCACAGTTTTTAATGAACGTTACTGTAAGTGAATAAATAAATAAGTAAATATCTTGGGTTTGTGGTACTGCACTTAATCGAATTAAAAGTGATCGGAATAAAGAGGTATTATAAAAAAATTTTTAAAAAAGGAGGTAGGATGGTCGCTTACAGCCACTATTTCTTGCTTCCGAGGGTCAATGACCCGTACTTTCTTATCCTTACAGGTAGTGGTGATAAGGCTTCCGTTGTAGTTCCAGCATATATTGTAAATGAGGTCACTGTGAAGCTCGTCCAATGTAATTAGAGCTTCGCCTGTCCCCACGTTCCAGATGATGATTACATTATCACTACCTAACAGCAGGTAGACAGGGCAAAAGTTAAAAACAAAAATCAGAAGAAATAGTGATTTAGCAATTCAAGGCACACTCTTGCTTAGCTGTAGAAATGTCCACTGCATATATACACTGATCAGCTGTAACGGTGGCAAGTTAGGAAGAACTGAATCCAACTGTATATTATTTTGTGCAGAATATTTTCTATTAAACAGACAGTGGGAGTTTTGCACATCAGAGTAAGGTTCTGTCTTAAATAGGGAGAATCTATCAAAACTATAGTGTAGAATGCTACAAATAGACTTCATAGTGCCTTAGAAATGCTCAACTGCTTTTGTCTATACCAGTTTTTCAAATACAATAAATTATTCAGAGACTTAAATCATTTATCTGCGAGTGGCCTTACTCATAAAACTGATACATGCTAACAAGCCTACAAAATGCCTACTAGAATCAGATTAAATCTTTTTTACAGTGTAATAACTTTTTGTCTCTTTAATAGAATAGATGAAGTAAAAATGACACTTGTGGTTTGTAAACTTGACAAATACAAATCAACCCAAAATGTGTCTCTCTTCCTATTAATAACTTAATAATATTCAATGACCAAAACTTCAGTAAAACAAGACATGAGTGGTACGGTGGAGAATGATATCTACCAGCTAATTTTCGGACAGTTTTTTTCAGAATAATGAAATTATAAATGGTTTGGCCGGACTGTGAAGAGAATTTTTTCTGTACCTTACAGAAACCATGTGAATTATTCCTTTTGAATAATGTTGACGTGTAATCCACTCTCTGCTCTGGGTGAGATTATTACCTGCACTAAGTAATATGTTTCTGGCTGATGGATGCCATGTGATTATTCCTACTCTCTTGGAGTGACCTTCGAGCGTTACAATTGGCTCAGTGATTGACCGTACTGGAGTATAATCTGGAATTTGCCAAACCTGAAAACAAAAAAACAACAGATTAACAGAGCAGCATAGACAGAGTGATTCTGTCCAGAAACAGATAAAGAAAATATTCCTTAGACATCTATAAACAAACAAAGCTATGTTCACTTTCAGGAGACATTTATCTCAGACACTGATTGTCACTGATTCTGGCCTAAACCAGCTTAGTTATTACATTACAGAAAGGCTATAGGTTGCTGACTAAGCACTAAGCACCTCACCTTGGTTGGAAGACGCTCTTAAAATAATTACCGTATTTATCGGCGTATAACACGCACTTTTTCTCCCTGAAAATAGGGGGGAAATGATGGGAAATGATGTGTGCGTGTTATACGCCGATCGGTGGCAAAAATAAAAAAAATCTAAAACTTACCTCGTTCCTGCTCTGTCCCCCGGTGCTCTGAAGCTGCGTGGCTGTGAGGGAAGCGTTGTGAGCTTCCCTCCAGCCGCGCGGTCAACAAAGTGTGGTTTTTTTAAACAAACTTTATTGTTCCGCACAGCTGGAGGGGAGCTCACAACGCTTCCCTCACAGCCACGCACCTTCAGAGCACCGGGGGACAGAGCAGGAACGAGGTAAGTACTGGGGTCTAGGGAAGGGGGGGAGGAGGGTGGCATAACGAGCATACTAAGGGGCAATATCCTGGCATATTAAAATGGCATATTGGGGGCAAAATCCTGGCATATTAAATGGCATATTGGGGGCAAAATCCTGGCATATTAAATGGCATATTGGGGGCAAAATCCTGGCATATTAAATGGCATATTGGGGGCAATATCCTGGCATATTAAATGGCAATATCCTGGCATATTAAATGGCATATTGGGGGCAATATCCTGGCATATTAAAATGGCAATATCCTGGCATATTAAATGGCATATTGGGGGCAATATCCTGGCATATTAAAATGGAATATTGGGCTTCAAAGTTCTTTAATTGAAATTGAAATTTTTTTCCTGAAATTTCCTTCTTAAAATTAGGTGCGTGTTATACGCCAATAAATACTGTAGTACCCAGAAAGGCATGTCTTCGTCAGCTAGGAGAGCTGAATTAGGAGTGGGATATTTACCACTTAAAATACCTCTAGGGGATTCCTTTTTTTGAAAAGGGATCCCCTAGATAACTAGCATAAATAACTGTCAAACTCTCCAGGAACAACTGGATAGGTCAATACAGGAGAAACCACTCGCTGCAAATACTTTAAAGTATATATTATTACCACCTGGCGCACAATTGGGGAGATGGCATCAAATCTAGCGTGAAAGATGTGGCATAACAAAAGTACACATCATATGCATACACCACAAGAAAGAGCTTTTTTGCAGCACTTCTAGTAAAGTGCGCTAATTGTAAGATATATTCAAATTGACACCAAAAGACTCATGAAAGAATGAGTTATTAATAGTTAATAAACAGCATCAGTAAACTATCTAGAATTTTGATATGGTACAATATACTTTTTTACCATATTTTATCAGTAATCAGTGAATGATGTAAAGATAAATACAGAATACTTTAAAGCAGGGCTCGACAAACCCCGGGCGCCAGGTCGCCATGGCGACCAGGAAATCAGACCTGGCGCCCGGGTATCGTGAGCCATGCGTGGTGCCCTCGGCAATGGGATCGGGTTTTTTTTTCTTTATTCCTGCAGCGGTGCGCGAGGGAGCAGAGTGAGTGCACCGGCTGCACAGACTTCCTGCTCCGCCCCCTCGCGCACCGCGTTCTAGCGCTGATCACTGGGGAGCATAGCATGGAAGCTGCTCTGTGCCACCGGGCTGCAACGGATACCGCCCCCTTCTCTCTGCATTGAGGTGTAATCGCAGGGAGGGGGGACACTGATAGGTGAACTTTTTTTTTTCTTTTAAAAAAAAAAAACGACAACCAAAAAAAACACTGCTGTCTTGTGTATGTCTGCGTGGATGTGTTTGTGTGTGTATATATGTGTGCCTGGATGTGTTTGTGTGTGTGTGTGTATATGTGTGTGCCTGGATGTGTTTGTGTGTGTGTGTATATGTGTGTGCCTGGATGTGTTTGTGTATGTGTATATATGTGTGTGACTGGATGTGTTTGTGTATGTGTATATATATGTGTGACTGGATGTGTTTGTGTGTGTATATTTGTGTGTGACTGGATGTGTTTGTGTGTGTATATATGTGTGTGCCTGGATGTGTTTGTGTGTATATATGTGTGTGGCTGGATGTGTTTGTGTGTATATTTGTGTGTGGCTGGATGTGTTTGTGTGTATATATGTGTGTGGCTGGATGTGTTTGTGTGTATGTATGTGTGGGACTGGCTGGATGTGTTTGTGTGTATGTATGTGTGGGACTGGCTGGATGTGTTTGTGTGTATGTATGTGTGGGACTGACTGGATGTGTTTGTGTGTATATATGTGTGTATATATGTGACTGGATGCGTTTTGTGTGTGTATATATGTGTCTGGATGCGTTTTGTGTGTATATATGTGTCTGACTGACTGGATGCGTTTTGTGTGTATATATGTGTCTGACTAGATGTGTTTGTGTGTATGTATGTGTCTAACTGGATGTGTTTGTGTGTATATATGTGTCTGACTGGATGTGTTTGTGTGTATGTATGTGTCTAATAGGGTGTGTGTGTATGTATGTATGTATGTATGTGACTGACTGGATGTGTGTGTGTGTATATATATGTGTGACTGGATGTGTGTGTGGGGGGGTGTTTTGTATGTATATGTAGAAAAACAAGGTGTAACAGGTTTCGCGTTCAGAAGTGGAGGGTGCACAGAGAGGACTTTCACCCTAGTCCTCCAAATCAGAATAAAGGATCCTTTATTCTGTATGTATATGTGACAGACTATGTGTCTGTGTGTGACTGCGTGTGTTTGTGTTTATGTGCCGTTGTCTGGCTCCTAGATTTTTTAGCTGGCTCCTAAAACTCAGATCAATTTGTCAAGCCCTGCTTTAAAGCCATGGGCATAACATATAATTTATAAAAAGACATGGAAACAACCAAGAGTGAAATGTAAAATCAATACACTGTATATAGAACGGATACATAAAGTAAGGTAAAGATATAACCTTGTCACAAACAATTAATAAACCACATTTGTATGACTTCTAAGAGAAGTCAATCATTGGGTGGCGCAATTTTTCTTTCTTTTAGACTACAAATACAAATATTAAATAAAATGGAATGGATGCAGGGCCGGCCTTAAGTGTTCTGGCGCCCTGTGCGGGATTCCCCCATGGCGCGTCCCCCCCCCATGTGTGTATCTCTCTCCCTTCCCATGTTTGTCCCTTTCCTCTTCATTGCCCTTTCTGTCTCTCTCTAACTCCCCATACCTGTTCTATCTACCCCCTGTTCTGTCTCTCCCCCCCCTGTTCTGTCTCTCTCTCTCCCCCTTCCCCCTGTTCTGTCACTCTCTCTCCCCCTTCCCCCTGTTCTGTCTCTCTCTCCCCCCTTGTTCTGTATTTCTCTCCCCCTTCCCCCTGTTCTGTCTCTCTCCCCCCCACCGTTCTGTATTTCTCTCCCCCTTCCCCCTGTTCTGTCTCTCTCCCCCCCCACCGTTCTGTCTCTCTCTCTCCCCATTCCCCCTGTTCTGTCTTTCTCTCCCTCCCTCTGTTCTGTCTCTCTCTCCCCCCCTGATCTGTCTGTCTCTCTCTCTCTCTCTCTCTCTCTCTCTCCCCCTTCCCCCTGTTCTGTCTCTCTCTTCCTCCCTCTGTTCTTTCTCTCTACCCCCCTGTTCTGTATCTCTTTCCCTCCCTCTGTTCTCTCTCTACCCCCCGGTTCTGTATCTCTCTCTCCCCCTTCCAGCTGTTCTGTCTCTCCCCCCTGCCCCTCTCTCCCACCCTTCCCCTACCTCTGCCTTCAAAAGTGGATACAGGGAGGGGGCGGAGATAACCGGCTGAGTGGTGTAGCTCCGCCCCCACCCTGTGAAGCAGAGCAGCGTCTGCTTCACTGGGAGCCCAGGTCAGCAAGAGAAGGTGCTGCTCGGCTCCCCATGCTTAATGCAGGCATGGGGAGCCGAGCCGCACCTTCTCATGCTGCCAGTGCCTCCCCGTGAAGCAGACGCTGCTCTGCTTCACAGGGTGGGGGCGGAGCTACACCGCTCAGCCGGTTAGCTCCGCCCCCTCCCCGGATCTAGAAGAGCCTGCCGAGCAGAGGGCTGGTGAGGGGGGGGTTCTTTTGATCTCCCCCAGCCAGTGCCTCTACCGGCTTTTTTTTTCATCGGGCGGGAGGGCGCCCCCTGGGCCCCTAAGGCCGGCCCTGAATGGATGTATATATAATTTAGAATATAGCCAATGTTACGTGCACCATGTGGGTGATCTGGCAGGTCCTGGGTGTGCCATGTCGGTGCTCTAGCAAGACATATGGGTGTAATCTAGGTGCAATCTATGTGATGTGGAAAGACCCTGTAGATGAAATCTTGGCGCTCTGGCAAGACACGGGGGTACAAACTGGGTGTGGTTTTAAATGACTGGATGCTGCAAGGTGGTGCTATGGCAAGTGATGCGGGGTCAATAATGAAAAAGGGTGCAGGAGAAATAGAGAGGGGGTTGGGTGACACAGACAGACCATTTGTTAAGTAAGGGGCCCAAACATTTCTTACAGCAGCCCTGTCTGAGCTCATCGCAATACACCAAAGTAAGCAGGCCTGACATTTTAAGATTCAAATATGGTCTTTATAATAAGCAGAGAACAGAAACCTTTTTCTGACAGGCACAGACATTCCACAACAGGAATTACAAGATACATTATAGTTTAAAAATCGGAATTCCATCACAAACTGTAAACTTAAATGGTCAGCGCAAAGCTCATCTATTTAAATGACTTACCCTTTTTACTAGTTTTCATCATGTATAGCTCTGTGATGTGTTTTAGATGGGACAAATTCCCCCAAATATTGAGCAGGGAGACAAAGTAAGAGTTATTTCCTCCACATCCACTCAAATTTGAGCCGTCCCAGCGCACTACTACAAACAAGCATGAGTCATAAGGGTATTGTAGATATGGGATAAGGCCAGGGACTAATGAAAATGTTCAGGTTTCATTTTTATTAGGCCGAAATTGGGCAGACCATCACGGTCTCATAGGAACTGCAGTGAACAGCAAATGGAGTGACATCATCATGGCATTTGAGCATCATTCAATAGCATGATTTTCATACTGATGACAGTATGACATCTGTGGGTGATTAACTATATATCAATCGGAGCTATAAAGTATAACATCTGTGTGTGGCTACTAATAAGAGCATTACTGTATTACTATGCAAAGCTAACTATATAGTGATGGTCACTGTGATGTAGCACGTGTATCTGGCAAACTGTATACTTGTGGAAGCTATGATGTAGCATGTTTTTTTAGGGCAATTATGTTCTGAGGGAAGCTATGAGGTACCACATCTTTGTCTAGCAAACTGCATGCTAACGGCATCTGTTATGTATCATGTCTCTAGCTTGCTGGCTATCTATATATTAATGGGAAATATACTGCACAATTTCTGCGCCTGAGAAAATAATTGTGATGAGAGTTACGTTGTACCAAGTCATTGATGCAGATCATTTTCCCTATATTTCCATTAGGACGTCTACTCATGATTCAAAAGGTTTCTGTTGGATGAAATAAATTGTTACTTTAAAATAAAGCAGTAAAGAATGGGCGCTTTTTTTTCGACCTACACACATGAAGGAGTCTGTAGAGGTTCTGTGTCTGAGCTTCAGATTGTTATTTAGGTGATGTAGGTATGTGGTTTAGGGGAATAATCTACTGATGATTTGTCTCGACCGTACTCTCCTTTGGCACTTTTATGGCCATCACATCTTTGTGCCAAACCATTGTTTAATTCCTGCAGAATTTAGAGTGTGTAAAACATTTAATAAGTCTATCTCAGGAATTATATGACATATGATACCATCACCATCATACTGGCTTTCCTTCTATGGTCTGCAAGGAAAAATAAAAGTACTTCTGAGCACATTTATTGAACTAAAAAATTTTTGGTACTTTTTAAAAAAAAAAAAAAAAAAAAAGGTCTTTTTAACCAAAAAGGGAGTGTTTCCATTAGAAATTGTAATTATTATAGCAATACTGAAATGAGAAGACCCATAGACTATTACATGTATGTTTTACTTTCTAACTCATATTTCACCCAGTATAGCTGTGTTTTGTGTCTGGTATGTGGACCCATTCCAGCTACATGCAGTAGTAATCAGAAACAAACCTCATGCTGACAAGACATAAAAGGGCAAAGCAGCTGTGTATCAGGGGGTTTCTGATACTGCCCTTTAAGCATTTACTGCTCTCAAAAATTGTGTCACTAGGCAGGAATAGCATAGCTAGCACACATCCCTCTTTTGGACCCACATACCCCTGTCTTTTTTTCTACCTTAACTTCCATTTTAAAAAAATAAATATTTTTTTTTTAAGAAACTCAGAATGCCTTATGTGTATAGATGCAGCTTCAGTGCAATACAACTCTGAGGAATGCATGGACAAACTACAATTAATGTGCTTATAAATTAATTGGTTTGTGTAAATACTTTGTTCATCTGGTGATAATTATTTAACCCAGCAAGCCGTCTACCAGTTATGACATCACCTGAAAGACTGTGGCATTGGCCTGCTCCTGGTCACACCCTGCCCTAAAACCAAAGTGTCACTGTTTGGCCATCTGAAATGTTGGGAGCCAAGAAACATACCAAATGTGGAATTTATTCACCTCATATCAGCATTTCATTCAGAGATCAAATTCTATAATCTCTTTAAAAAATGCAATAAATACCAATCCAAAGCTATATTTATCCACAGCAACACACCCACAATTCTACATTCATTTAAAAAGACAGTCCTTGTTAACTGTAACCCTCTCAGCGTTGTGTATTCACTGACATGTCTGATCAAGCAAGTGAACCGTGCATGTGTGTCAGGGCCGGCCTTAAGTGTTCCGGCGCCCTGTGCGGGCTTCCCCCATGGCGCCCCCCCCCCCCCCCGTCTTTCACCCCCCTATGTATGTGTCCCTTTCCTCTTCCTTGCCATGTCTGTCCCCCCCCCCCTCCCACCTGTTCTGTCTCTCTCCCACCTCCTGTCTCTCTCTCTTCCCCCTTGCTTGTTCTGTTTCTCTATCCCCCCTCCACCTGTTCTGTCTCTCTCTCTCTCTCCCTCTGTTCTGTCTCTCTCTCTTCCCCCCCCTTCCCCCTGTTCTGTCTCTCTCTCTCCCCTCCCCATGTTCTGTCTCTCTCTCTCCCCCCTCCCCCTGTTCTGTCTCTCTCTCCCCCTGTTCTGTCTCTCTCGCCCCCCTCCCCCTGTTCTGTCCTTCTCTCACCCCCTGTTCTGCCTCTCTCTCCCCCTTCCCCCTATTCTGCCTCTCACTCCCTGTTCTGTCCTTCTCTCAACCCCTGTTCTGCCTCTCTCTCCCCCCCTCCTGCCTCTCTCTCCCCCCTCCCCCTGTTCTGCCTCTCTCTCCCCCTCTCCTGCCTCTCTCTCCCCCCTCCCCCTGTTCTGCCTCTCTCTCCCCCCCTCCCCCTGTTCTGCCTCTCACCCCCTCCCCCTGTTCTGCCTCTCACCCCCTCCCCCTGTTCTGCCTCTCACCCCCTCCCCCTGTTCTGCCTCTCACCCCCTCCCCCTGTTCTGTCCTTCTCTCACCCCCTGTTCTGCCTCTCTCCCCCCCCCCTGTTCTGCCTCTCACCCCCTGTTCTGTCTCTCTCTCCCCCCTCCCCCTGTTCTGCCTCTCACCCCCTTTTCTGTCTCTCTCTCTCTCCCCCTCCCCCTGTTCTGCCTCTCACCCCCTGTTCTGTCCCTCTCTCACCTCCTGTTGTCTCTCTCCCCCCCCCCCCCCTTGCCTACAAGTGTGGTTCAAGGGAGGGGGCGGAGCTAACCGGCTCAGTGGTGTAGCTCCGCCCCCACCCTGTGAAGCAGAGCAGCGTCTGCTTCACAGGGGGCCACAGACAGCAATAGAAAGTGCTGCTCGGCTCCCCATACTTATTGCAGGCATGGGGAGCCGAGCAGCACCTTCTATTGCTGTCCGTGGCTCCCTGTGAAGCAGACTCTGCTCTGCTTCACAGGGTGGGGGCGGAGCTACACCACTGAGCCGGTTAGCTCCGCCCCCTCACCGGACATAGCACAGCATGCCAAGCAGAGGGCTGGTGAGGGGGGATCTTTTGATCTCCCCCAGCCAGTGCCTCTACCGGGTTTTTTTTTTTTTTTTTTTTTTTTTAACGGCCGGGCAGGCGCCCCCTGGGGTGTTGCGCCCTGTGCGATCGCACAGGTCGCACACCCCTAAGGCCGGCCCTGATGTGTGTGATCACTGAAATCACACTTCATTCATGACTTTGTGATCACTCAGTCCCACAATAATTGCGCAAGTGTAATGCGCCTGCATGCCATCTCGCAAAGTGTGATTTGAGCAAACTGCGCATGTGCTATATCAAACAAGGTTACACGTCCTACACCTGCACTGCTACACCAATATCTTATCTTTTCCCTGGATGTCCCATGGACCACCACTGGATTTGCGTTCCCCCAGGTCGGGATAGATTTGATTAATGAGATGTGTAGTGTCTTGAGTACTTAGATACAGTATGAGCAGTGGTGTATCTTTGTTTTTGTGCTGCCCTAGGCAGACAAAATTTGGGCACCCATGTTGCACACCCACAACATGCTCCATCACCCACGCTGCACACCCAGGACCTGACCCATAACTGACGTTGCACAACCAGGACATGCCCCATCACGTGCCCCCATCACATACACATTAAATGTCCCCATAACCCACATTAAATATCCAATCACATGCTCATCACCCACAGGACATGCCTCCATCACCCCCATTATATGACCCCATCACATCCCCCTGGCACCCCAGGACTTATCCTTGTTCATGGTGGCTAGTGGCAGGCAGCATGGTGTCCCCCATGTCTGTTCGGCTCCCCACGCGGTGAGTGAAGATGCGTGTCTGACGTCAGAGTTCCGGGTCATGTGACCTGGCAGCACTTCCCCGTCACATGGCACGGGGAGACGAACAGGCAGCATGGAGTGTTCTCTGTGCTGCCTGTTCGGCTCCCAGTGCAGCCTGAGGGGAGATCTCAGTGTTTTTTTTTTTCTTTTATTTAAATTTTATTTTTGTGCTGCCGCCCCCCGGAGGAACACAGGGCAAGTGCCGCCCTAGGCACTTGCATGTTTGCCTCACGCTAAATACAGCGCTGAGTAGGAGCCATACTTAACATGGGATTGCAATATTGTCAGGAGAGCTGTTTAGGAAAACGTCTGATGGTTGGAGGGGACAGGATCCTCCTAGTGATGATTAACCTTTAGTACGCCAACTGCTTGAAACATTTCCTAGCACAGTGGTTGATGGGCAATATAGTTCACAACAGCAGATGTGCCAAAGTTTAGCCATCCCTGCCACCCTTTTAGTAAACAAATTGTTGACTGCATTATTGAGGAGATGCTGGAGGTAGGGAGAGTCAAGTGTGATTTGTTTCTATCTACATATCAAAACACAGGCATTTAAATCAGAGATTTATTAATGAAAAAGAGAATGGCAGGGGACTGAGAAGGTCATTTTAATCTTATAGCTTCACGCATGCGCATTTCAGTCACCTCCATTTCCTGCCCACTATTTATAATTTCGCCTATTTTTTTCAGAACTCCGGCACTACCTAAACACAAGTTAGGCGCCGGCCTATGACGCAGATCTGCTTGGGGCGCACTTCCTGGCTACATTTTCTATTGCTACAATAACCTAAAAGAATCCTGAACTGTACAAGTTGCTGACTAGTATCTGTTTATTCCTCCAGTTCCTGGCCATTTTTACGATCTAGCCTACTTTTTTCAGAACAGTGGCCCTGCAGCTAATGCAATAGAGCAGCAGGAAATGCTAGCAGAATGCTTGGTTGCATAGGGAGAGGTATTAGCAGTAGAGAGAGGGAAGGGCTCATGCCACTGTACGGAGCATTGGTGAGACCTCACTTGGAGTATTGTACGCAGTACTGGAGACCGTATCTCCTGAAGGATATTGATACTTTGCAGAAAGTTCAGAGAAGGGCTCCTAAACTGATTCAAAAAAAAAAAACTTACCAGGAAAGGTAAAAGCATCTTAGCATGTATAGCTTATAAGAACAATGAAACACAGGGGACATTTAAATACATAAAGGGAATCAACAGTAAAGGAGTAGAGTATATTTAGAAGAAGAAGAACTACCACAACAAGAGGACATGGTCTTAAACAAGAGGGGGAAAAGTAATATCAGTAAGTATACTTTACTGATATATTTATTGATGCATAGAATAGCCTTCCAGAAAAGGTGGTAGAGGTTAATACAGAAAGGGAGATTAAGCATGCATGGGATAGGCATAAGGCAATTCTAGATATAAGATAAGGCCAGGGACTCATGAAAGTATTAACATTTTTTGTCAGAAATGGTGATGGGCTAAATGGTTCTGATCTGCAGACACTTTCTACGTACCCACACTTGGGACTGTGGTGGGAAGCGAAGTCACAGATTAGATTGCTAGTTAGGACATCACAGCTAGTAATATATATCTTTAGTTTGGTTAAGGCATCACGTACCATATTGATAAAGGCTTGCAGTTTGCAACACTAAACTAAACTTGGCATCCGTCCCGAATTCCTTGGGATGAGCCAACTTTCATTAGTTCACATGTTGTTTGTCCCCACCCCTCCAGCATCGCAGAGGTGTTTTTGCACACTGATAAATGCTGCACAAGAGACGGGTGGATTTAAAGATTATACATATTCTATTCCATTGGCTCCCATCCCAAATCTGATCACAGCAACAAAAGAGACGCCGCTCTTCCTGGCTCGTAAAAAAAAAAAGCAACATTGAGATCAGAGTGTGCCGAGGGCTGAATAACTCAGTTCACTGGAATCACCCTGCCCTTGTCACAAGGGTGCCTCTGTTTTTAGCATCTGATTAGCTGCTTCCTTGTCCCCTCTTATTCTAGTGACTGGTGTATAATTAGAGCAAACTGCTGTATCACAGAGTGAGGTCCAGGCTCAGGGAGCACACATGGCTCCAAGTTCTATATATAATCAGGCATAACTTCAGAGTTAAGTGCTTTCTCAAGAACCTTCCAGTAACATCATGACGTGCATCATTTGTTAAAGGAACAGTAAGTGCCAGGGTGTTTTTCAATCTAATGCAAGTATTGTGAAAATAAAGTATTTTTCTATTATTTCTTTTCCCTGGCTAGGAAATGTTGTCCTACCAAAATTCAGATTAATGCATAGTGTGCAGTCAGTTTGACCGTCACAAGTGCATTAGGAAGTGTAACTGATGTGACAAGTGATCTGAGACAAACCAGGCCGAGTGGAGAAGTTGGACACCCTGAGAATCATGTGCCCTGACAATCACTTCTTCTTTAGAGACCAGCAGGTCCGCCATCAGGGGGTGATGGACGATACACCCATCACAGGCCGGTCGGGCATCAGCCGGCAGAAAAGACGGTAAGTATCAATGGCTATTAATTGACAAATTACCAGTGGATATTAAAGGAACATTAAACATTCAATGAAGCAAGGGTTAAACAAAACATTTCCCGGGACAATTAAGTAAACCTGACGTGTATCTTAATAGATACACGTGGGTTTACTATCTGCTGTGTCTCACATGCGAGACACAGCCGTTCCGAATGCAAGGGTCTCTCACTGCTAGCACAGGGAGAACCTCGTTTTTGCATAGGATTAGCAGTGGGGACCTAGTTAAGGACGAGGGTGCAAAAACGAGGGTCTCGCTCTGCACTAGCAGAGAGAGACTGTCGTCAACCAGACGGCTGTCTGCTTCCTATGGAAGCTGTTGGTCAGAGGATAAACTGGCGTGTACTATCAAAAGTACACGCCAGTTTATCCTCATACTAGGGACAACTAAAAATAATGTTTAATGTCCCTTTAATGAGCAAATTATCAGTGTTGGGTAGGGGGGCGAGAGAGAGAGGTATGGGGGGAGGGGCTAGAATTTTTTTCGGTAAGGGGCCCTGAAATTTCTTATGGCGGCCCTGGGGACCAGTGACATAAGGCTTGCGGTCCGTCTACCATGACTTTTATGTAATGCTGAAAGGGAAAACATAGAATTGGATGTCAGAGAAGGACAGAAAGAAGAACAGATTTATGACCACACCAGGCAGAGCAATGGCACTGTGGAGTGCCACCCGACAACAAGCAATGATGACTATAGATGCACAAGTATTCTACATAAGCATGACAGCATATTCCTTTTGGATTCTGGGAAGTCCTGGAAACAATTGCATGGTTATAGATTTGTGTTGCCAGCAGACCATTTACTCCAAAAGGAATTTCCTGCTGTACATCACATTGGGAGGTGCTGACGAATATTCACCATTGCTTTGGTCGGATCATCAACGGTCCAACCATATTAATGAACAGACTGTTCATAACAGAAACTTTAGCATTGAAAAAAGTTCCAACTAATATGTAATACATTGCAAGGTTCTATTTATATACCCAAATTACAAATACATGAATATGTTTAAGTACATTATTGTTTTTTTTTTTGGGGTACAGTAAGGTCTTCAGCTTTCATACAGATAACAAATATTTTATAGGTTACATTCTGAAACGCTAGAATGAGTTGGGTAAATACAGTCAAAGGTCAGGCCTGTTTTGAAGACAATGTGACCTATAAGTAGAGTATGTACTTACCATAACAGTAGTGTCGTCTGAGGCACTTGCAATGACGTTATCATTATGTGGACACCAGTCAATGTCTAATACAGGAGCCGTGTGACCACTGACAGTGGGGTGGTTCTTATCCACACGTCCAGTCTGTAAAGAGAAGTATTGTTTACACAAGGAGATTGATACCCAACACCTATGTTACTCCACATTTTCATTTATATAA
This sequence comes from Pelodytes ibericus, assembly GCA_036172795.1. NCBI lineage: Eukaryota > Metazoa > Chordata > Amphibia > Anura > Pelodytidae > Pelodytes > Pelodytes ibericus. The sequence goes on along the minus strand of CM069857.1, from coordinate 47,204,650 downwards.
ATGTAACCAATTAAAATATGTACGTTTGCATTATTTTCTACTTCACTATAGACTAATTCTATAGGCCCATTTATCTGTGAACCAAGTCGTTCTTCCATTTTTGACTTTCACTTAGGAAAAATTCTATAGCCTCAACCTGAAATATTGACACAAAATACATAAAATTTGTCAGCACTAACGATCCATACTGTAGAAAAGTAGAAGAACTGTTTTCTTTATTCACGGTCCATAGAACATTACAATCATTCATAGACAAGTGTTCAAATACAAAGACCTCCTTGGCGATCAAAAACAGAGTGATAATAACATAATGACTGGTAACTGCTCCAAGCAAACGCTTGGGTGGAGTGGTTACCAATCATTATGTTTTAATCTCTGGTTTTTTAAAAACGTTTTTTCTACTTTACTACTGTCTGGATTCTGAGGGCCAAAAGATTTTTGATATTTTAGGTCACTGTATGGATTTGGTGGAGTTCTCCTGTTAGAGCACCATTAACGGATATCATTGTACAAACAGAGATCGCAGAAATATCTTCTGAAGTCTCTTAACCTTGCACTCAAACTCAAGTGTACTATGGCCAAGTGGGACATTTAGCTCTCAGGAATGCAAGGAATAGGCTTGTGCATACGCATAAATAAATAGTCAAAAACAAGATCAGTGCATAAACCTGCTATACAAACAGTGGACCACATTGTTGAGGACTATGGCTTTAATTACCAGGAATTAAGCTACTGGTGTCCTGTTTAGTATGGAAGTGGCTATATTTCTAGAATCCCAGAGACTGCAATAAGTTCTAGCTATCGAATTTCCCTGAAAATTAGAAACAACCGGAAAATAAACCCTACCATGATTTTTCAGGATGCTCGTAATATAAGCCCTATCCTAAAAATAAGCCCCACTTAAGATTGTCAGCCAAACGGACGCATTAAGGATGTCAGTTTAAGAAGTAGCAGACGGCCTCCTTAAGGTGCAGGCCCCATCCCCTGTAAAATGCAGAGATCTGCATATCCAAAGTTGCCTTGCCGGGTATAACATTAAGTCATATCTGGCATGTTACCCTCCTGTGCACCAAGAAATCCTGGTAGGCTGCTGGGAGCCTGAGGTAAGTCCTCTGAGTGCAATCCACCGGCTGGGGGTCCTGTGAGTGCAATCCAAGGGCTGGGAGTCCTGTGAGTGCAATCCACGGGCTGGGGGTCCCGTGAGTGCAATCCACGGGCTGGGGGTCCTGTGAGTGCAATCCACGGGCTGGGGGTCCTGTGAGTGCAATCCATGGGCTGGGGGTCCTGTGAGTGCAATCTAAGGGCTGGGGGACCTGTGAGTGCAATCTAAGGGCTGGGGGTCCTGTGAGTGCAATCTAAGGGCTGGGGGTCCTGTGAGTGCAATCTAAAAGCAGTCATATGAGTGCCAAAATTAATATAAGACCCGGTCTTATTTTCGGGGGGAAACTAATATTACAGTGTAACTGTACAGGAGTACTCAAGTTGGATTCACTACCTATAGCTTTCTTTGCAAAAGCAGAGTTACTTATTGGATAAACATGCCATTGGATCAACAGAATTAACTGTCCTGCTATATGGTAATACCAAACATGTGGTGCTGCTAAGCCTCCTAAATATTTAAGATACAAATGAAACATCTTCAATTGTTCTTGTACCTTCTAATCCCAAATAAAATCCCTCATAGTGCTTTAAAGATGTGTTCTGTCTTTCATTGGCCCCACAATAGATTGAGTAGTAAATAGATACTGGATTCTATAGAGATCATTCATGCACATTTTCCATCACATTAATACAAAAATATAAACACACTGTAATCAGAGTTAAACAAACACTGAAAAAGTCTCCAGTAAGAATATAACTTTCCCTCCCTTCTTTATATTTCTGTGGTAATTCTTTATTAGATTTTCTTTTCTTTTTTTGTCAATGTGTCATTATTTGGCTTCAGAAATGCTTTGAGGCACACAGGCTTTTATTATTGTAGGGTGTACTAAATAAAGAATTACCGGGAATTGAGATGAGAATTTAAAAAATTTTAGGCCAATGTAGCAGAGTTTTTCTCCAATGCAGCTATTAACAATTCAGCTATTTTGGCCTTACATGGCAAATTACTGTCTCAATTCCCTGCAGTTCAGTCTTTGAGAAGACCATTATGAGTAATTTATAAAGTGTGCACATACTAACTTGCTCTGGTCCAGAGGGAAACATATCAAAAAGAAAAATGGGAATTAAATGGAAACAATGGAAATTGTCTGTTAAATGATGTACTCTACAGTCCAGTCTTGGTGCAGAGGGAGATACAAATACAAATGGTTGATACAGATGAGCATGTTATGCAATCCATCTAATCAGTGGGGTCCCGAGAGGGGTGCGGAGCGCACCGGGTGACGCCACCAGCGGGGGTGACACCCGTGCTGCCGGCATCCCCCCACAGCTGCTGTACTTTTATTTATTTATTTCTCTGACAGCCGCATCTGCTGGATTCAGCCGCCGCAAAAAAAAAAAAGTTAAAAGAAAATTAAAAATCCCTGCAAACGGATTTGACGTCACGTCACATCCGGTGTCTGTGTTTCCATCCTCCGTGCAGGAGGGAAGACTGCACGGAGGAGGCATCCGGGGACACAGAGCAGCAGCCAGGCGGTAAATACTGGGGAAGGGGGGAGGAGGGAGGAATAAAACTAGCACAGTAATGACACAATATTACTGGCATCTGAATGGCACAATATTACTGGTATCTGAATGGCACAATAATACAGGCATCAGAATGGTACAATATTACTGGCATCTGAATGGCAAAATAATACAGGCATCTGAATGGCACAATATTACCGCTATCTGAATGGCACAATATTACCGCTATCTGAATGGCACAATATTACTGCTATCTGAATGGCAAAATAATACAGGCATCTGAATGGCACAATATTACTGCTATCTGAATGGCACAATATTACTGCTATCTGAATGGCACACTTACTGGCATCTGAATGGCACAATAATACAGGCATCTGAATGGCACAATATTACTGCTATCTGAATGGCACAATATTTCTGGCATTTGAATGGCACAATATTACTGGCATCTGAATGGCACAATATTACTGGCATCTGAATGGCCCAATAATTATGGCACAATGATACAGGCATCTGAATGGCAAAATAATTATGGCATCTGAATGGCACAATATTATTGGCATCTTAATGGTGCAATAATACTGGCATCTTAATGGCACAATATTACTGGGGCATCTGACAGCCAGGGGAAGGTGGAACAGAAATTCAGTTTTTATCATACAAGTTGTTGTGGAGAAATTGAATGCTGACAACTATGTAATTAAACTGTGTGGTGCTTTGTGGTCAATTGAAGCATGATATCATACCTCCCAACTGGCCCACTTTGTGGAGGACAGTCCCGATTTGGGAGCCATGTCCTGCTTTTCAGGACAGAGGTAGAGCTCAGTGGGACAGGGGAACTCAGGACCGCAATCCAGTGGTCCTGTTCGCATTCTCCGGTATCCCTTACCAGAGAATACTTACTGGGCATGCGCAGCACATGAGCGGTAGCCCTGACACCCCCTCCACAGACTCCGCCCTCTGTACGCCTCCCCAGACTCCACCCCCCCAGTGTCCCGATTCGCCAGAGGCAAAGTTGGGAGGTATGTAATATGGAGTAAGACAGACTAGAAGGGTTTATTGAATGAACTAGTACAAGTGAATTTCACATTACCACATTATATTATTATACACATTTTGGGTTTTCCTAGTTTCCTTTTCTTTGCTCCTTTTTTTCCACATCAGTTTGTTCAGTTTGCCTCAAGAGCTCAGTCTATTCCGTTTCAGGTATGTTCTTTATGTTAATGTCTGTTTTCCTGTTTATTTCAGTCTTTGTTATTATTTTAGACAGGTTTTAGTTTTGGGAGCTTGCTGGTGTGAGGTACTTTGATGCTGGTGGCAAGCTTATCATCTAATGGCCATTTGGTGTACTAAACCCTCACTATTTTCTGTCAGAGTTTTAGGTTAATACTGTGTTTGTATCTGTGGTTTTGTTTACATGTCTCCTTTAAGTTCTGTTACTTGACCCTGCTCATGTCTATTTTTTGTTCTCTGCTTTTGCTCCAGTAGCCCTGTACTCTGTGTTCTGTTCTGTCTGTTTGCTTTTGTGCTATCGCTCTGATTAGCCTGCAGCATCCATTTTATCCTGTCAGAGTTATGTTCTGAGTCTGCTCCTGGGTATCTCCAGTTCCTGTTTTGGCTTTACTAGATACAGCAGCTGTGACCTCAGTGCCCCGATATGTGGAAGCCCTCGGACAAGTGCAGTTACCCTACACCAGGCTCTGCGTCTCTTTATCTGCAACATGTCTCCTGAAAAAGGGTGCTCAGGGTCCCATGTCACCTGTACTCTGTCTATGACAAGAATGTAGTATTGTGTGCAAAAATGTACAGGTATGTACTGGAACGTTAATTTACGCTATTTGCAATTACTGTTTTAGTGCATTCCTTTATTATTAGCTTACAACTCTATATTCATTAGTCAAGGAATCTATTGGAATTTTTTATGCAAAACAGAATTACTAAAGTCAAATCAGTCTGCTGGTAAAGTAAAGAGCTTGATGATACAAACCATCAATCCTTAACCCTAGTATTCTTGGGATTGTGAACATATCACCTCAGGCTCCCAAAAACCCAGTAGGGATTCAGAAATCGTTTTAATTGCCACCTGGATTATGATCTTTATTCAATGGGATTGCCGATGGTAACCATTCTGTAATAATATGGATAAAATCATCCCTTTCATGAACTCACGTCTAGCCGGCTTTATAAATTGCCCACTGCAACCAGTTATGGCCTTTGTAATTTAAGATGTGTAAATACAATTTGGGCCTCCATACAGCATAAACAACATTCATATAAATAAATATACCATATTTTTCGCTACATAAGACGCACATTTTTCCTCCTCAAAAAGTACGGGGAAATGTCTGTGCGTCTTATGAAGCGAACATGGTCCCCGGAGCCGAAGTGCAGGTCCCACCAAGCCCGAGTGCAGGGGCGAAAAGCAGATCCCGGAGATCATGCGGCATGGAGGCGGGAAGGCTGTAGAGAGGAGGATGCTGGGTTCCTGTGTCGGGTCTGTCCGACGGCGTCCTGCTTCACCTGCTCATCGTCTAGCAACTGTCCCTCAAACCATAAATGTTTTTTTCTTGTTTTCCTCCTCTAAAAACGAGGTGCATCTTATGGAGCAAAAAATACTGTAACCTTTATTTCACCCTTCTGGATACAGGGTGTGACTTTAAAAATCACACACAAAAAAAAAAGTCTGGTAAAATGATTATAGTTTTCTTTCCATTGCGAATGTTGTGGACTCTTACAAGTGGACCTAAAAGGAATATTTTACCTTCTCATTAACCTTTAACCGGTAGGGCAGTGATGGCTAAACATGGCACTGCAACTTTTAGGAAACGATCAGTGTTAAGGGTTTGCATCCAGTTGACACGCCCTTTTTTTTTTTGCCCGGAATATCAGACCAATTTGCTTTATTAACTTGCACTCTCTTTTTATTAATGTGTGATTTCTTTGTCTACTTAGATACAAAAACTTATTTTACCACAAGGATTCTTTCTTATATTACATATAAATTAGTTTCGGATCGCAGCTGCCAGCTTTTTTTAAAATATATTTTCAAGTGAAATAGTATGGATTTACTTGGAAGATTCCTGTAACAAAGGAGAGAAAGCACAATAGCAGGGGCAAAGAGGGTCAACAAATAACAGGACTGAAGAGGAAAGAGGAAGAGAAATGTGTCACCAGGTATGGAAAATGTTTCAGGACGTTTAGGGGCCTGGCTGGGCGGTGACCCATGAGCAATGATCTGAACAAAACACTGCCCGACATAGGAAAAAGTTTGAAGTAATGGCCCTCTGAACACTTCCTGAGACTTTTCTATTGTTTGTTACATGAGGTCATTCTTATTGAAGTAGAGGATTAGACAACTGCTGCAATTCAAATACTTTGCAGAAACCCTCATCAATTATTCCTTGGAATCGGTATGCAGGAATGAGACAGGCAAAGGGAATGGTACAAGTCAAGGGCACAACCCAAAACCTGAAGGGTTAACTAAATCAGTGCACCAAATAAAAGCCTGGATTTGACAGACAGCTTACAGACTTACTATGGAGAATGCAGCATCTTCAGTGCAACTATGGAGAATGCAGGACTGTTGTGCACTACCCTACCAGCTGATCCACATACAGACTTAGTGAATCCAGGGCTGTCTTTACGGTTAATGGGACCCAGGGAAAGCATCAATTTGTGGGGCATCCAATGATACCATGCTTACCGCATCAAACACACGCGAGATTGTTTTTAGATTCAAGCCCACTGGTTGGCTTAACATGACATATCATATAACAGGTGACCTCCACATCCTCCACACTCCCGAAACCCAATGTGTATGGAGAATAAAAACTCCCTGTAAATGTGTTCTGCAAACTGGGGGCTTTATTTACGAGAGAGTGAATTGCAGAGAACTGAAAAGGAAATCGCAAAATTAAGGCCAAAATATCAGATTTCGAAGCATAACTGAATTGCAGATTTTTTTCTACTTGGTTACTTTGACCTTAGGTTTCCAATTATCTTGTTAATTCCCTCTTTCATTAAAAAAATCCAAGTCTCTACTCTATTAGTACTAAACACTACCAATAAGTACACCTGGTACTAGAGGTCGTCTTTCATTTTGAGAGTAAGTCAAATTTAACAACCGAATTAAAAAAAAATATAAAAAAACAGGTTTCCATTTTCCCTACTGAAAGTAATGGGTGGCAAAAGATTGAAGCTATTTTTGAGACCAAGTCAAATTCCGAAACATATTAGTAGTATGTTTCGGAATTTGACTTGGTCTCAATAGCTTTGATCATTTCACCTCCCATTACTTGTAATGAGGAAGATACAGACTGGGTTCAGCATTTAATGTCTTTTCAAACACAGGCATGTAAAACAAATTACTTCCTCCAAAAAAAGTCATGGTGCAGGTAACCAACCAATTTCAGGCGGTTCTAGTTTGCTTTAAGGCAATATAAGTTGATACAATGGGGATATGTATACAGTGCAATGTTCCAATAGTGTAACAATTAGTAGAAACATTCCATTGGCGTTCATATTGGTGGCTCCACTTTTGGAACTGTTCCTATTATAATCCTTTATGGATAACCCTCAATCTGCCTCATGAATGGCAGAGCAAGTGGATGAAGCTACACTGTATCACCTTAAGAAACCCAAGGCAGTATTCGTCTTTACATCTCAGTCCAGCAATATAGGTCGACCAAGCGATGTAGCAATCATCGTTGCAGAGTTTGCAACCGGACTCCTGTGACCACTGCACAGACACGTGGTGTGGGGGCCACGTGGGCAATGGCAAGTGGTATGGGGTCAAAGCAGATAGTGCGGAGAGTGTGGGCTGTATTTCAGTGGTGGTCACTTGTGGTGTTGCGCATTTGGGTTAGGGGCCACGTGACAATTTACGCACTGGGTTCCCGTGGTTTATAGTTCCAGTGAGGGGAAAAAGTATTTGATCCCCTGCTGATTTTGAACATTTGCCCACTGACAAAGAAATGGTCAGTCTATAATTGTAATGGTAGGTGTATTTTAAAATAGAAAAGAGAATGTATTTGAAGTCTCAGAAATTAGTAAAACTAAAAAGCTTTTATTTCATACTTAAAAAAAACACACATAACAGGACTGTGCATAAGTGCAAAATGTGATAAGAACATTTTTTTTATAAAAACAATCTTTTTGTCTTGCCCTATTAGCGTTCCAAAATTACTATATATTTGCTGGAGTTCTTTTAATTGGCTAAGGTGCACGTAGCAGTCGTATGTTTATACAAAAGCATCTGATATCTAGGTATAGACTGCTAATGAATAAGGTGCGAACCATTCATATCTTTTAGATAATCTTCTGCATGTTAAAAAGTAACAATAATATATTTTAGTTGCCCAAGAAGGCGTATACAACAATGAGAGTTTTCTATCAGGAAATTGATTTAATTTTCAGTATCGATATGTTGCCATTGGCTTAACGATAAGTCACACCGGAAACAATGTAGAACAGTCACTCAATAGGCAGCCAGAGTTAAAAAAGACAGAAGCATTTGTGACAGGTAGAAATAGTACCGGTAGGTCTAAAAATAAAAAATCTCCATCTTGCCTACTTCGGTTGAACTTGTGAAATGTGTTTGTCACCAGGGATAGCCAACATGTTCATACAAGGATTCCAGTGTCTGTGGCAGCTTTTGTGAAGGTCCATAAAACATCATTAAATTGTCCACCACAGACCCAAGTCCACCATGAGCAATGCTGGTGCTTAACCCTGGTTGTCACCACGGCTTTCTGCACAGTGATTAAATCATTTGGTAATGTGCTAGTGCTGGTTAAACATTAACAGTGTCATCTTGTTGCAGTCTGCAGTTCCAAGTGCAAATAAGATATATAGTCCCATTAGATAGCAAGGACACTCAGATCTAGACCTAGTGGGAGAGAAGCCAGCAACTATGCACTATCTTCTGTATACAAAGCACCGGAAAATGTATTTTACAGTGTAAATACAGTCAGACACGCTATGCCTCTGAGCTTTGTGTTATTATATACAAATCCTCCTTTTTTCTGTCTCTTCAATGTTTCCAAGGAAACCATGGCAGATGGATGACCCTTATATGAAAAATAAGGTCCATTATTATTATTTTCTGCCTTCGGCTCAATAGTTCTTAGCAAATGCATCCTACATCTGTGAATCAAGGCTTTATTTTGCTGAATATCAGGTTAAAATGTTCACAGATATCAATTTGATTTGCAATATAAGAATGATTTTTCTGTAAGCCGAGCACCTAGATAATATTTTTTTGTGACATCCAAGAATGGATAGGAAGCATCGCACATAAAGTTTTTTAGCTGCTGAAGAGCTGAGGATGTGCTGGCCTTGAAGTAAAGTTAAATTATGTTCCTGCACTGAAAATAGAGGTTTCTAACTCAAGTTACCTGCACAAAATACACTATAAAATATCTTCACATTAAAAAAAAAGTAATTCTGTACATAAAGTTTTTTAAATAATAATTTCAGACATTCAGTTAGTCAACATGTGTGTACATTTAACATGTACTTCATATGTAGATAGTGAGCCCCAGTATCCAAAAAAGAGCTCTTAAAGTGCCCTCATCATTCTATACATCGCTACAGCCTTACTTCGGGTGCCACACTCTTCATTTCAGCTTTCCCTTCTCCATTCATCCAAATAATTCCCTCCATATCAGCTCCACAACCCCCACATCACATCATATGAAACTCCCCTTTTGGAGAGCTCAATCCTCCTCTTCCCCACATTAGCTCCCATGCTCCCCTCCATATTAGTTCTTTCCCCCTCTCCATCATATGAGAACACTTCAAGGACCTTATAGCACTGTATTTACTTGGGCTTTCAGGATCACTACTGGGAGTGCCACCTCATAGACCTCCAAGTTCCAGGCATGGCATCAGTGTCATTGGTTTGCCACTGCTGCTTTAAATGGTCTATGTTAGGACTTGAAATGTGTCAGTTATGATCAGTTACACTACCGTTCTGCCATGCCTTTTATGATCTAATAAAAGATTTATTTTAAAAGAAGTTTGCCATTTGGACATTAATTTTTTTTCCAGCTAGTTTATTCATATACAAAACTATACTGAAGATGTAGCAATGAAAGGCAGAGTTATCCCATGCACATCTCAATGCATCCAAACAATGTCCCTATCACACAATGCTTAATGTGTGCCCCGCATTTAAAGGACAAGCTACACAGATAATACATGCTCGATTCCACTAATATAATGCTACAAAATAATCACAAATACTAAAGATATGTTGGAATGCTTTTTGTCTACGATATATATAGGCTTTCACACCCCCATCGATATTAACACTCATAAAAAAAATGGAGGGCAGATTTAAATATAATTAGAAGAAAACAGCTCTATTTTTCATTATTCTAACAGTATACACAGTGTATTGTAATAAAGCACTAAATGGTGATATGTAACATTTCTTATACTAGATAAGTTTTATGGTGTCTAAACAATAATGTGGAATTCCTGTGACTAGCTGGAAGCCAGTGTAATCATTAGAACATCCATTTATGGGAGAGGATGGCAGTTGACAACGTTTCCACTATCAGATTGTAAATGATTATTAGTGCTATGAATTAACTTTAAATGCCATTATCATTTAATATTCGTTTGAATACATATAACATATGTCACATAATACATACAACATTATGTCACTTATGTGAGCCCCACTTGTTTGTATAGCGCCACATCCTTCCTTTTTTTTTACTAGTATATTGCAAATTAGATTTAGCAGTCCTAAACATCCTCTGAATGAGCTTAATGATCTGGTTGTGTGGTTGCTGTGCCCTAACTATTGGTAAATCAATAATAATTTCCTTGCATGTTATGTGAACCATAACATATAAAACCCCAAATAATGGGAAACAACATGTATGACAACACTGTGGCTGAATAGTCTGCTATCTATCAAACAAAGAAAAGTCCCTTTGTATGGGAGAAAATATCAATAATATTTTCATCCTCAGTTAACCTTTTTAATCGAAGAGATCTCCCCTAAAGTATTCTGAAACCACAGAACAATTATCTTAAAAGGGCTTGCAAAGCTTTGTAACAAATGACCCTTATACTGGAAATTGCTGTAGAAAATATACACTTGGGAAAGACCATTAAGAAAATATTTTAAGAAACAGAGTATTGTTTGTGTTTGTCTTTCCCCCCCCCAAAAAAACAACATTAGTCATGTTTAGTAGGTTATATCCTGCACATTGTAGCAATGTTGTAAACACTTAAAGGAACATTACACCTTTGTTAACCACGGCTTCCTTGAAGTGAGTGTAGGTCTTTGGTCATTAATAGTGCATGACATGCTGGAAATAGGAGTATAATATAATATCACATGCCTATATGAACCCACTAATTCCCAAGTTGTTGGTTGTCTTTCCCTTGTACCTTACCTTGCCTAATGGTAGTACTATAAAGGCTCCTCCACCACTAGATTCAATGATGATGGCCAAGAACTTGGGGTTGACCGAGCAGAATGAGCTGTCCCAGGTAATCCTAGACACCCGGATATCTTCATACATTTGGTCTGCTTTTACTGGCTGTCCGAAAATGTGTCGGAACTTGCTTTGGCGGACAACTCTTCGGCTCATTGTGGAAATACTGCAGAGGCAACAGAAGAATAGGAGGAAGCAATAAATGAACAGGCTTACACTTGGTACACATGTGCACAGATTATAACCAAGATCAAAGGTAAATCTTTAAAATAGAATATTCCACATCTTGTATTATACAGACTGTGACTTTAAATTAATTCTTCAGATTGCATAGTAGTAGAAAAATGCTGTTGTGCTAAACTAGTCACAGACTCAAATAATATAAGGTGTAAAATGAAGCCTACCAAACAGGTGTGAGGATGCTGCAAATACAGTGTAATTATTAATACAGTGTATACGAAAAAAAAAAAATTCTGCGTTTCTCTCCCTAATAAAGTTGGCAACAAATGTATAAGCATAATATAAATGCAGTGTTTTGGTTATTTGAATTGGCCAAAGCATGATTAAACACAAGCACTACAGTAAGGGAGACCCTCAATCAAGCGAGAACCTACTCATCTCCTATATAGAGGGCGAACAAAGCAGCGTATACTGCTACCAGAACCTTTTTAATGTGTTGGAGGAGGTGCAATTAAGCCTCCTCCCTAGTATCCCCTGGAAAGCAAGCTGCAAACAGACAATGAGGAGTCAGCTACCTCTACTAGATGCAAGCAGGGTAAAAAAAAAAAAAAAAAATGTCTATGCGCTAAGCTAGTCACAGTTTCAAATCATATAAATGTGTCAAATAAAGCCTACCAAACAGTTGTGAGCATGCTGCAAATACAATGTAATTGGCAATAGAGAGTATACAACAAAAACAAGTCATCCAATACATTATTAACTCCACAGAGAATATACATAGAACTAAAGGAACAAAATCACCTTTCACTATGGAAGCTGGATCAAGTTAATCCATGGCGGGATAATAAACTGGTGTGCTTGATTTACACATCTTGTGAGATATAGGCACTTCAAAATGTAAAGCAAACCTGGCTGTCCCTTGAAGGAAGCTACAGATGTGGAAGTTTCATTTATGGAGTAAAGAAATAATGTTGTTTTTTTTTCTCTTTCAAAAGGAAATTAGGACACATTTTAAGATCTTGCGCCCTCACTGATAGCACTGGCACAAGGAAAGCTTTGAGATGGAGTGTGAATACACATACACTCCAATGGCTGGGCTAAATTTTGAGCTTATAAAAAGGTACCCTACTGCCTATTGCAAACTTACCATTGCTGGAAATGGGGCGTAGCAATGGACTGTGTAGCTTTTCTTGGAAATTGGGATGCCACCAAAAGGCGCTAAAAAGATTTGTGTCGGGTAACCTCTGCCAAACACAGTTTGACGGAAGCCTGTCTTGCCCTCACCGCAAAGTGTTGGGAGTTATACAATATAAGTATACATATAAAACGGTGATTGCATGTTTTTTTTTTTGTTTTATAAAACTACTGACACTATTCAGTGCGGGAGATTTTATACATGGTTCTGATTTACATGGCAGAAGCTGGTACAATCCCACCCTAGGCAAAGACCACTGACATAATGGTAGAAACACAAATTAAAACCACTCAGATTTCAGTGGAGTGGAATATAAGTAACCGGATCACTGTGTACTTGAATTTGGGCAGCCACCTAACCAACCTCTATTGTTCAATTAACCTTTGAAAACATTACATAAATGATTAGTTTGTCTTCCTGAGCACGGATCACTGGGCAGACACTACATGTCAGGGTAAAAGTCACCCAAAATACTTTAAACTACAGTACAGGCATGTTAATGGGACACAGCTAATCGCTGTGGTTGATGAAAGGTTACGCAGGCAATTCATTACACAGAGAGAATGCCATGTACACTGACCCTCTTCATAATTAATGCTCTTAGGTCACAGTTTCATCACAGCATACTAAACCGAGACACATCTTATTATATCACTTACACAGCTTCTCTTACAGCATCGCTCCATGTCCTAATCCCGGTCGATTTATTTTTAGGTAATAGTTTGCTTATAGATCTGGTCATGACAAGGTTGTGTTAATATATAACAGTATATGCTGTACCCACCTTTTGCCACTCTGAGTGTAAAATATAGAACAGGCGTGATCCAGACAATAATAAAACTATAAACGTATTCAAATTTACAATTTTATGAAAAACCCAATAAGAACATTTCAGAATAAGAGGCTGCCACTGTCTGTTATTATTATTCCGAAATGCTCTTGGTTCTTTCATAAGATTGGTTGCAATTAGTGGATCATTTTCTGAGCATTATATTTACAGCACTGCTATATTCATTGGCTTATATACTAATTCACATTTTACCTGCTCAGTAATGCTGTGCAGATTGTTTCTGGTTAATGCATTTATCCAGTTATTGATGGAGGACCAGCTAAAATTCACATAGTGTCACACTATTTGCTATAAGTAGCCTCCTTTGTCCTCATCTTAGAGGGAACGTTGCTCCCAAGTTTACTTGAAGTACTTCACTGGTGGAAGCCCATTAAGAGGTGTACTTAAAAGATTTTCACAGACAAGTGCTGTCTGACAAACAGGGCATATTTGCGATCTGATTGAAAGTAAAAAATAGAACCAATTGTTAGAGAGGCTGGGACGACCAAGAGTGGCTTTAGGTATTACTTCCCTTACTTATATCAACAGTTTCATGCCTCCTAACCATACTGGATCTGGTGAGACAGCCTGACTGTTCTGGGTTCTTTGTAAAGTGTTCTGCTTTTCTAGGGCATTGGAGAGAGAAAAAAAAAACTAAAATGCCCCCCTCTATACCCTACCCCAATTGACACACCCCAATACCCAGCACCTTATACTGCACTATAATCTACCCCATCCCTAATAGCAAACAAATTAGCTACATAAGGTACTATGCCAGTTGCAAGCAGAACAAGCATACACAAACAAAAGCAAGCACCAGACACCGAATGAATAAACTATATACATAGCAACAGCACTGTAATTAGCACGAGGCCTGGGGGTGCGGCAAAAAACGGCACCCCTTAAAAAAAAATATATATATATACATATATTACGGCTGGGGAGGCCACACAGTCACTGGTATGGAGATACTTGATACCGGTCACGCAGCCACTGGTACGGAGATACTGGAAGCCAGACACACAGCCACTGGTACAGAGATACTGGAAGCCAGACACACAGCCACTGGTACAGAGATACTGGAAGCCAGACACACAGCCACTGGTACGGTGATACTGGAAGCCAGACACACAGCCACTGGTACTGAGATACTGGATACCAGACACACAGCCACTGGTACTGAGATACTGGATACCAGACACACAGCCACTGGTACTGAGATACTGGATACCAGACACACAGCCACTGGTACTGAGATACTGGATACCAGACACACAGCCACTGGTACTGAGATACTGGATACCAGACACACAGCCACTGGTACTGAGATACTGGATATCAGACACACAGCCACTGGTACTGAGATACTGGATACCAGACACACAGCCACTGGTACTGAGATACTGGATACCAGACACACAGCCACTGGCACCGAGATACTGGATACCAGACACACAGCCACTGGCACCGAGATACTGGAAGCCAGACACACAGCCACTGGTACCGAGATACTGGAAGCCAGACACACAGCCACTGGTACCAAGATACTGGAAGCCAGACACACAGCCACTGGTACCAAGATACTGGAAGCCAGACACACAGCCACTGGCACCGAGATACTGGATACCAGACACACAGCCACTGGCACCGAGATACTGGAAGCCAGACACACAGCCACTGGTACCGAGATACTGGAAGCCAGACACACAGCCACTGGTACCAAGATACTGGAAGCCAGACACACAGCCACTGGTACCGAGATACTGGAAGCCAGACACACAGCCACTGGTACCGAGATACTGGATACCAGACACACAGCCACAGGTACTGAGATACTGGATACCAGACACACAGCCACAGGTACTGAGATACTGGATACCAGACACACAGCCACTGGCACCGAGATACTGGATACCAGACACACAGCCACTGGCACCGAGATACTGGATACCAGACACACAGCCACTGGCACCGAGATACTGGAAGCCAGACACACAGCCACTGGTACCGAGATACTGGAAGCCAGACACACAGCCACTGGTACCAAGATACTGGATACCAGACACACAGCCACTGGCACCGAGATACTGGATACCAGACACACAGCCACTGGCACCGAGATACTGGAAGCCAGACACACAGCCACTGGTACCGAGATACTGGAAGCCAGACACACAGCCACTGGTACCAAGATACTGGAAGCCAGACACACAGCCACTGGTACCGAGATACTGGAAGCCAGACACACAGCCACTGGTACCGAGATACTGGATACCAGACACACAGCCACAGGTACTGAGATACTGGATACCAGACACACAGCCACTGGTACTGAGATACTGGATACCAGACACACAGCCACTGGTACTGAGATACTGGATACCAGACTCACAGCCACTGGTACTGAGATACTGGATACCAGACACACAGCCACTGGTACTGAGATACTGGATACCAGACACACAGCCACTGGTACTGAGATACTGGATACCAGACACACAGCCACTGGTACTGAGATACTGGATACCAGACACACAGCCACTGGTACTGAGATACTGGATACCAGACACACAGCCACTGGTACTGAGATACTGGATACCAGACACACAGCCACTGGTACTGAGATACTGGATACCAGACACACAGCCACTGGTACTGAGATACTGGATACCAGACACACAGCCACTGGTACTGAGATACTGGATACCAGACACACAGCCACTGGTACTGAGATACTGGATACCAGACACACAGCCACTGGCACCGAGATACTGGAAGCCAGAAACACAGCCACTGATACTGAGATACTGGATACCAGACACACAGCCACAGGTACTGAGATACAGAATACTGGATACCAGGTTGAAAGCCAAGGTCAGGACAGAATAGTCAAAAGCAAGCCAAGGGTTTGATACACAGGGATAAAGATCAGGAATTGTCAAACAAGCCGGGTCAGGAACACTGGATACAGAAGTTCAAGAAAACGCAAGGTAGCTAACAACAGGCACCCGAGAACTTATCACAAGTAAAGGTAAGGAGCAACTGAGGGGTTTAAATACAAATCTGGCGCCAACTGCCAGCCAGGGGGGTGTAACCAATCAAGGAGCAGAGCTCCTAAAAGTTCCATCATTTTCTCAGTTTGCGCATGTGCATAGGGTGCCGTGCGGCCATCTTGGTGACTACAGGACTCCGTAAAGGTGGCGTCACGGGAACTCAACAGGAGCTGCGATTAGCCAGGTGAGTATGCAGCGGATACAAGCGGGGAGAATTGTGGCGAGGAACAGGCAAGGTTGTTAAACCTCGTGAGAAAGTATCCAGTTTTAAGCACGAGTAGATAAAATGCTGTTTAAGCTAAATCCCCTTCTAACGGAGTATATTTTTTGATTTCCATTGTATTAAAAATTGTCATTTTGCAGCTATATCCCCATCTTCATCTGATTGCTGTGAACTAGCGCACACATCAGTTTCATATTTTAGCAGACCTGAAGTTTAGCCAATCATTATGCTCAAGATATTTTTGCTTCTAAAGAACGGGTTTTATTTACATGACTGACTAGCAGTGCCTGGCATTCTCTGGGAATTCTGCCAAAAAATGACTGTTTGTAAACATTATTCCAAGATTATTATAACTTTATAATTTTAGCCTTTTAATAGGTGACCCAGGATAAACCTAAATACATGTCGGGAATGAGGCACGTGTTGGCGTTAATGCTTAAAGGGACAGTTTAGTCCCCAAACTCACTCACTGGTGCATGTTGAAGACTACTGTTTGCATAGTGCACTGGCTCTTTTCCAGTGGGATTTGATACAGGCATTATTTTATATATTTTACTCAAGCCCTCCCCCAGTGATTAAGTTTCATGTATAATACTGGTGCTGCAGCACTGATTATATAGACATTGAGCATATAAAGTTTTGTTTCATCTAGTCATTTTATGTGCTGTTGGAATTGAATACATGTGTGGAATGTAATAAGCTTGCCCTTGTACACGGTATGATCTCTTAACAGTGCAACACATTGTCTGATGACATCACTAGAGAAACAGGATATTCCTTTCATTTGAATGGTATTATTCACATTGGCTCCTGCAGCAGAAAAAAAAAAGAGGAAATTATTTACTCATCTAGTGTGGGCAGTCCTGGCTTCTTGCAAACTGCTGTAATTTTACAATTTCATCTAGCTGTAAGTATTTTCTATTTTAAGCAATGCAAAATGTAAAATATGCATTGTAAAGTACTTTGAAAGCACATTAATATGCATTAACATTTGGAAGATGTATTTTGAAATATTCAAATTTCAACTTTGAAATATTTGGGTTCTTCCTCTACCTCTTTTGTAACAGCATGTGGCAATGTATGCAAATACACCGATTCACTGGATATTTAATTTGTATATAGTGCCCCATTGGTAATGTCACTAATGGTACTTTTACCCCTAAACTAGGCTTTGTATTGATTTGAATTCTGATAGAACATTTGAGAATTGTGACCTAGAAGCTGTAAAGAAAAAAGTTAAATTGCTTTAATGTTTAACTTTGCATTCTTTCATGCCACTATTTCAGGCATTAATCGTAGCACTGGAAATATGGGCAACTTTGGGAGTTTACCAGCTTGTCCATTAACAAGTTTTTCAATGAAAAGTTATCCCCATTAATTTCCCTAAGATGTTTGCATTTAATTTGAAATGGATACATGCTTAGGTTAGCTGAACTATTACCAGAGGTTTTAGATATGTTAATAAGCAAGAGGCAAAAGGAGAGACAGAGACAGAGAGACAGAGAGAGAGACAGACACATAGAGAGACAGAGACAGAGAGACAGAGAGAGAGACAGACACATAGAGAGACAGAGACAGAGAGACAGAGAGAGAGAGACAGAGAGAGAGAGACAGAGACAGAGAGACAGAGAGAGAGAGACAGACACATAGAGAGACAGACACATAGAGAGACAAGAGACAGACACATAGAGAGACAAGAGACAGACACATAGAGAGACAGACACATAGAGAGACAGACACATAGAGAGACAGACACATAGAGAGACAGACACATAGAGAGACAGAGACAGAGAGAGACAGAGAGAGAGAGAGAGACAGAGAGAGAGAGAGAGACAGACACAGAGATGGGGGTTTTATTTTTGCATCTTAATCATAATCATAATGTGAGTAATTGATAGTAAATATCTTATTTTACATGTTACAGTCCTATGCACCTAATTAAAAAGTAACATTTAAGTTACATGCTCATAAAAATTGTGTGTTGCATGGAGTTGTCTCTGGCCACTCATTTGATTTTCAAAATCATTATATAAACGGTATGTTCCAGATGTGCTCTTTAAGCCATTTCTAATAATTACGCTGTTAATGCTGTAATAAATATGTTACATCCAATTAACACAACTGACCAAGCTGGGTGCACAAAGATTACATATTGATACTTTGCAGTCATATTATCAAAGGTGTAGCTAAACATGGAGATATTTATCCATATTTGAGACATCATTTTGCACCAGCCTTCAAGTATTATGAGGAGAATTATGGAAAATACATTTCCCACAGCTTTTTAAATATGTTAGTATCAAAACAGACCGCCAGAAGGATTGCACGAATCAATAACAAAGCACAGGGTAAGGTCTGTGATGTGGGTGAGTTTTGACAATTATGGTACTGAATGGTTGCTTCATTTTGGTCCTATTAGTTAACAAATATATATATATCAGGTCTTGACAAACGTAACTGACTTTTAGGAGCCAGCAAAAAAATCTAGGAGCCAGACAACGGCACATACACGCAATCACACGCAGCCACATACACAAATATTCATACATACATACAGTCAGTCACATACACACATGCTCACATAGTCACACATACATACACAGTCAGTCCCACACACACACAGCCAGTCAGTCCCACACACATACACACAGTCTGTCAGACACTCATACATACAGTCAGACATACAAGTGAGTGTTTTATTTTTTATCTCAAGTATGTTTTTTTCTTTTTAATCTATCAATGTGTCCCCCTCCCTGCTGCCATACCTCACTGCAGGGAAAGAGGGCATTTTCAGTCCACGTTGGTCTGTGCCTTTTACAAAGTGCCCTGCACTCGGGCACTACAGTGCAGTGCGCGAGGGGGCGGAGGAGGAAGTCTGTGCATCCGGTGCACACAATCTGCTCCCTCACATGCCATGGGATTAAAGAAGAAGATCTCAGTGGCAGGAGCACCATGGGGGGCTCAGGATACCAAGGTCTGATTAACTAGTCTCCAATTCTTCAATTCAGCTACATTGGAGAATTATTAAACTCCACTACATTGGCCTAAAGTTTGAAATTCCCATCTCAAATCCCTGCGATTCTCTCGATTGAGCAGACCCTAGTATTTTATTACTAGCATCCTCTCTCTGCATATAGATCTTACATATTACACATTTAAGTTATTTGGGGTTGAATGAGGAAGTTGCACCGGTCTCCATGTTTATGCATATTTTTTTTAATGGATTATCCCAAAACACAGACCTATAATGAAATTTGAGTTGCCATTTTTATTTTTCTCCTCACAGATGAACCTGACTGTTGACTAACAAATCTGACAAGATGGCAGCCTATATAATGAAATGGCTAAGCTCTATGATATAGTTTGTTAGACAAGGAAGAAAAAGTTTGAAGAAGAGTTAAAAGTTGGTGAGTTTGAAACCAGCATTCAGATAAAAGATAAAAAGATTGCTGTGCTAATAATGTAATATGGTACACACTACATTATTATTAAAAAGAATAGAAAGAAAGTTCAATGGCTCCTTAATGATGAAATGTTCTGCCACATGGAAAGTTTTAAATTAATAAGAAAAAATATATATTTATAAAAAACACACCAACAAAGTTTTAAACACAGAACTTTGTTAGGGAGGTGGATATTGTCACAATTTCTTCTCTTTAGCCTCAGCCGGTCTTTGGCCTGAATTAATAGTTTGACAGATGAAAAGGAAATAATTACCATGTATCCTTTTCACAGAGTCACTTTACTTCCAGTAACTGATACTAAATATAATCGGCTTTGTGAGAAATCATCAGTTGCATGCTGGGAAGTCGTAAAGAACAATTGAATGTTTTACACACAAGATTATTAAGGAATGTTTACAACAGGCCGGGACCTTGATCATTTATCAATACACTTGCTACTTGTACTTGGGATATAACAAAACACCACAAAATAGATGTAAACATATAAACAAAAAAATGTCCTTGACAAGAAACACTCCGCTTCAGATGTTCTTATCCTCAAGTTTTCAAAGCCTCCTGTGTCCCAGTGACAGTCTCTTTACTTAGTCCTTTCTTTGCAATATCATTCTCATTTGAACCTAAAGACAACTATGCTGTGAAATCTTTAATGTGGTGGGAAGACAAAACCGTTTTACACTAACCTTACGGTTACACATATATTGTACATTTATATTCTCAGGCCTGAAAATGCAGCCAATTGTAATTGATATTTTTTGCTGAGATTCATTGGGCAGCACCTTCTTCCTCAAACAAATGACCTCATTGAAGGAGGAGACCAAGAGAGCTACTGCATAGGAAAACATGCATGAATGCACTCCACACCTCACCCAATGGGATATATGGGAACTTGTATAGGGCCCAATGTCAAAAGGTTGGGGAAGTAAGAGACTAGAAAAGATAGGTACAAATATTTCTAAAAGCAGAGGTAATATGAGGAGAGAGAGTGGCTCAGTCATCATATGGCTGATTGAATCAGCATAAAACCTTAATGGTTCGCCATCAGTGGCATGGAAGGCTGAGTAGCTGATGTGATATGTCTCTAGTTTCTACTCTATCTGGCATCATGCAAATTAAATGAAATAGTGATGTAACATTCCTTTAATGTAATGAATTCTCCAGGTGACTGCCTTTGAATTAAATTTAAGACAGGTAAATCAAATCAAGTAAGACACAAATACGGAGTACATTTTTATTAGTAAAGGGAGACAGTAGGCCTGTCTTTATTGCTATTGTTTGACAAAAAGAATACTAGACCAAATTAAACAAAATGAAGCGCTCTACCCAGATGGCATTCACCCAAGATTAAATAGACAGACCACCAGTAAATCTTTAGAGAGAGTCCATTACTCACTCATCAGGCTTTGGGTCAAAACAAGTTTTGTAGTGTCCGTAGAAAGATAGACATTATAGGATGGTACCAATTGAGAGGCAAATCACAGGGTGCAGTCTATGGTTGAAATAAAATATATTCGTACAAAGCACAATTACCGAATGCATGGAACCTGGTAATTTAACCACCTACACTGCTAGAACTTAGTCAGTATGAACCTGGGTTCAGCTGTACCTTTGTTCGCAGTAGAATATTAGCCATTCTTTAGGTCTACTTTATCAGAGTATAAAATGGCCTATGCAAGTGGAAAATATTTTATTACGTTACATTAAGGTTTATTCACATAGCCCAACAATACAAAGCTTAAACGGGATTTGATGTACGGACACAGATCGATACATAAGATATGTAGAGCTCTGATCACACGTTTATAATCTACATGTTACAATAATAAAATGCTACATTAACTAGAACGCAATACACATGTTCACTTTATAGCAGACAGTGTAAGTAAATCTACTGGTTTTCGTGAAAGTACATGCCCATCTATCCTGAGATCGGCAGTCATGATGCATGTTGTGCTTTTACATTTTTATTAAATTAAGCAAAAGCTTAAAGAGTGCCACTTTAATAAAAGTTAAGTTCCCTTCAGTATTTTTCAAGAAGAAGAAAATGGCTGAAAACTTACTTTTGAGAAGATAAATGCACAGGGCTTTAGAAATCTCCTGCTAGCAAGTTACATATTTGTTGTGTACTCAGGGTTGGTGGAGCATAGAGTAGGCAACCCTGACAGGCAAAAGGGATAGGCAAAAGAGTGGTCAAGGGACAGTCCAATGGTCAAGGAAGGTAGCTAAGGATCAAAAACTAGGAAGGAGGCCGAAGTCCAGTGGTCACAGAGGATAGTGTTAACAATGAGGATAGCCAAGGGTCAAAACCAGGAAGATAATAATTTGTAGTAGCGAGGATGAAGGAGACTGGGGAAGTACACCAACTAGCTCAACAAGCAAGCAAGGAGTGAAGCAAACGGGGGGTTTAAATAGTAGCTGACCTCCCTGAGTCCCTTCCCCCCAACACCAAGTCTCCGCCTCCTCCTTAGACTATACAGAGGAAGAGGGAGTGGAGGACACACCACTCCTCCTCTGTCTGGTTCTACAGGAACAGGCTTGTGAGGCGACACCAACCGGAGGTAAGACACGTCCCCTGGCTGTTGTTGGAACACTTGCGCTAGACAGGCGCGGTGTGTCCACAACTTGAGGCCGGGGATGCGGCCTACCCCTCGGCCGTGAGGTTGCACCGCAAGCGGGCCCCCGTGTTCCAGATGTAGCCCTGGAAGTGGACCCTCGGTGCAGGGTAAGCGAAGGACCCTGGGCCCAACAATATTCCTGGAAAGATTGGAATTTCAGAGGGTCTTAGACAATGTAACAAGAGTAACGTTTACCTAGTTATTCCAGATTTAAACAGCCACTCAAATGGTCTATTTAGGTAGATATGAAAATGGGAGACTAAACAGTTATATAGTTTTATCATCAGTAAAATTAAATAGAAAGGTATGAAAATGTAAATAATATGTTTTTCATCTATTCAATGCCTTTGTTTCATGAAGTAATAAAGCATTGAGCAAAATATTTTAATAATTATCTGGCATCAGAGTTACTAAATCCAATTGGTCACCTTAGTGACTTAGTGAATTATGACAGCCTGTGACCCAGTGTGAAAAAAAGGTTTAGTGGCCATTTAATTTATCATGACGATGGATGCTCATGCCACAGAGCTTCTGAGTGGTTCAATGATATGGAGTGGATGGATTAACCCTATGACTGGCTGTATTTTTGTTGTCAAAATTACCGTATTTGCTCGAATATAAGACAAGGTTTTTTTTCCAGAGCATATGCTCTGGAAAAAGTCCCCTTGTCTTATATTCGATGTTCGTCTTATAGTCAGACCTTTATTATAGGTCTGATTATAAGACTGGGATCCAGGTCCTCCACAGAGCTGTAGGGGACCTGGATCCCCCTCGCAAGTAGCCGGTGGATGTCTGCGCGATGACCTCAACCGCTGCTGCCCGGCTCTTCTGCCAGGACTTCTATGACGGAAGCCGGGAAGTCATGTGACCTTCCGGCGATCCATCATACAAGAAATGCATTTTTTTTTCTGCCATAATTTGTATTATTCATGAAAAAGCAGTTTACATGTGAATATTTACCAGTAAAAAAAAAAAAGGGCAGTCTTATATTCAGACTTTTTTTATTTTTTCCTAATTCAATATTCAACGTTTGGGGGGGTCGTCTTATAATCACTGTCATCTTATATTCGAGTACATACGGTAGAAGGAAAGGGAGAAGACCATACAGGATCTCACAATTGTCACTCCTGAGTGAGAAATAGGTCAACAGCATCAAGTACACAATAAAAGTGCCACAACTGCAAGTTTAGACAATAATAAATATAAAGTAGTACTTTGTATTTATATTTACATTTTGAAAAAAATGCACAAACTACTGGTCATAGCATACATTTATAAAACATCGCTGACTTCAATGCTCTCTGAAATAAACCTTGCATCTTTTTTGTGTCTTAAGATTTGCCCACAGTATGAGGGTTAAATCTGTGTCGGAGTCTTAACCATCCCATTACAGAGACTCATTCTTCACACTCATCCTGTGTGGGCTCTGTATTTAAAAATCAGTTAATTTGTCTCCAAGTACAAATAGGACATTTGTAGATGATGAGTTGAAATGGTGTAATTATAAAAGAGAACCGCTTGAAATATTAATGAGAGGTATCCAAATATGTAAGTAGGAAGATGGCCTACCTATATATACACATTTAATTGAAGCCTATGTGACGCACAATATTCCACATTAGTATGGTTTAGGTTTGTTTACGGTTTGTGTTTTATTGTCAAGGATTTAAAGCAATGTAAGAAAATGATGCCTGCAATACCTCTAAAAATAGACCTCCAAGACATTATACCAATTTTAGATTGACATCAAATGACTAACCAACCACAAACCCATAGTAGCCCATACACTTTAATGTAAAGTTCTGAAGGATAAAATCCATTATCTAGAGCAGTGTTTCCCAATTAAATTTAGTCATGGAACCCTTTAATATTTTGTACAACATAATGGAACCCCTTAAAAAATGTTTATTATATTTTTTCTTCAGAAAACCATTTGTCAAACGCTGAACTATTGTTTCCATACAAAATGTGAGGCAAGTCATCCCAAGCAAAACGCAGTGTGCGTAATCACCGTGATCCCTCCTACAACCGAATTAATGACTGGTTTGGCGAACCAGCAAACTAGGCACTTCACTGCCTGTAAGTAGCTACCTTGCAACCCTTATTTTTAGCTCACAAAATCCCAAGGTTTTGCGTAACACCATTTGGGAAATACAGATCTACAGCATGGCTGGCAACCTGGAACCATAGACTACCCATAAGAACCAGGTTTCCCATTTTTTATATGTGGATTTTAATATGTAAATTTTCCATTTGTCATTTAATGTACCCATCCAAGTTAGATGTGGTTTTTGAAAAAGACAGCTAGAGCTTTCGTTGGATACCATATGCATTATTTAGATTAATTTTGTATGAAAAATACATATTAAAAAAAAAAACTATTTTTAACTATTGTTCC